>JARHVA010009175.1:212500-355470 GCA_037957365.1 Torreya grandis
CTAATAATTTTCAAGCTAAGGCTAAAAAAATGACAAACATAGCATTACATTTGAAACATCAAGACACTGGGACAACATCACAACAATCATTTTTTTAAGATGGAATATATATCGAATTGGACTACATACCCTAGATGCTACACTAGTGTGAAACATGTATAAATGAAATCAATAAAAACTATGAATATGAATAAATAAAATCCTAACAAAAGAGGAAACCATTTTGATGTAGATAAATATGATGATAAAAACATAACATTCAAATTGACTCAAAATATTAAGATGTACAAAAACATCATTTAGATTAAAATAAAAATTAATCACATCTAGCATGTGACAATATACAAACTAACTATGATTATTTTTGAAAATTTTGTCTCAATTTTCATTTTGAGAATACAATTGACTTTACATTATTATAACCCTAATATTCAGATTCCATACACCAAGCCTATCCCATGATAAATATTGAATTCATAAAAGAAGACATCAACAATATCTATCAAATAAATATCTAATAATTATAAATGAATTTTCAACTTAAACATAAAATTTTATAACATAATAATTTTTATAATAGTGACAAAATAGTAATCAAATAAAATTATGTAATAAAGTACATGATTCAATATGAAACAAAAATAGTATATGAAAATGATATAAAAAATTTCATGTCAATAATAATCCATAGTATTTAAGTTGTGTTAGACTTGATTGTGACATGGTGAACAACTAAATTTTTATTAATGAGGAAAATTTTGGTCATTAATACCTATATTTTGGGTTGACGTCATCATGGATTATCCTAATCATGAAGATATAATTTTTTTTACAAAAATAATTAAAAAATTATCAACTATTTAATACGTATCATGCATGCCAATGTGCCACATTATTTCTTAAAATGATCATAATAATTCCATACAAATATAAATAAATAATACCAAATCCCTATCTCATCAACATTTGATATAGTTTATAGTTAAAAAACCTAACTTGGTACGGGATGAATTTATAGAAGTATGACAACTACCACCAGAGTAAGGACAGAATGTTGTGGATGAGAAAAATGCTAAGTGAAAGTTAAAAAAAGGTTAAGATTATCTCCTTTATCCTCAAAGTAATATAAAAATGAAACAAATCCATGTTTCGATAAGAACACAAAATATGTGCCTTCATCTTGTAGGATTAGAAAAAGTCATGGAATTTGTATACCTAATTTCTAAAGGACATAATCCCAAACAAATAAATGAGAGATAATAAGGGAAAATAACCCCATGAACTTTACATTCATCACATTGAATGTTATAAAATATCCAATGAAAAAATTGGAATTGGATAGATGGATATACAAACCAAAATTAGAGGAGAGGATAAGGATTTCATATCATTCAAGTCAATGTTTTGGGATTGTTAATAAAATTGAGTTTTAGGGACCTACACGTAAAAGATAATATAGGAAGAATAAAGGACATGTTTGGATTTATAATAAGAAATAGAATAAAAATAATCCCTTTAATAGAAAAGGGTTCAGGATAAATATTAAGAACCCCAGATCCCATTAAACAAGGAAGACAATCAAGAACTATTATACCCCACAAAATAAATTGAGTCTCTTATGGAAAAAATTAAGGAATTATCTATAAAAAATAAAATATATTATATGTAATAGCTATAGTACCATAAATGTAAGATAAAAATATTTATATTCTTATAGTACCAATGCCACCATTGAAATAATTCCACTTGTAGTAGAACAAGATTTTCAACTATGCCACTAGTTGAAGAACAAGTTTGTTGTTCCATTTGAGATGTATATATTGAGTTAGGTGTACTAATTAAGCTCAATACAAATTAAAGGAATTTCAACCTCTCATTTTATGATTTTTGTTGAGATAATGCATGACATGATTTATAGGTATCAAGATCCATTAAATAACCTTCTTAGAATAGATCTCTAGGAGATGTAGTGCTACCAATAGAGATCCCATTTTTATTTTCTCACTGACATAAATTTTATTTACCCCTAACTAGACTAATTATAATAGATTTTATAATTTGAGTACTGATTTTCTTCACTTCAAAGTTTCTAAAAAGAAAATTAAGGGTTACTTGATGATAAAAAAACATAAAAAAGAATTGAAAGGGATAAATTAAGGTATAAAGGAGTCTCTATAAATGAATGGAACCAAAACTTCTTTAAGGAAATAAAAATGTGCCCAAATATAGCTATACCATTTTATTTTATGTTTCATGAAGGATACCACTCTATTCACATATGGAAAGAGTGTAAGGAGAGAGGAAAATGCTTGGTCTAGGGAACCCTTTTATGAATAAATTCATACATACTTTAATCTAGTTGCATGCATGTCCTCATAGATCTAAATCAAATTGAAAATAATACAAATTACATAGAATAGCTATAATTTTATCCTAATTAATGTATGAAATTTTAATAAAGACACGAGTTATAATTTCCTAGCATTAGTGTTTATGCATTAAAGGAAAAATAATGTTGAATATATCCATAGAAACAAAACACATTTGGGAAAAAAATTATAATTAATATGAAAGTGTTTGTTTATAATATATTTGACCCACATAAAATGCTACCCAATAGTATATATAAGAATGATATGGGACCTGCATCCTATTACCATGAGGTATCATAGTTGTCTGTCATGACCTAAAAAGGTTATACAAGAATTATATCAAAACATTCATATTCTAAAATAAACATAAGATAATTCCAAATGCTAGTGAGAGAATCAAGATGAGATCAAAGGCAAGAAACATCTAAACCAATTTGGGAAACCCTATTGATTTATAAATAATTAATAAATAAGGATGTATTATCACTCAAGATTATGTAGCTTAATAAATGCCTCTTGAAATAGCACTTCCACTTCTGTCAATGGTCTCTCTTGAATTTTGAGTGGGCCTCTAAAGAGTCTTTCACCTAATGGACTTGACTGATGATTTATGTAGACTACATGTCTAACTCCATAATATAATTAGCTTCATCATTTTTATACTTATCCATGTTTATATTAATTATTTAATATATGTGTTCTTGATGGAACTAAAACTTATTATTTTTTAGTAGAGTGCCATCGAGGTAAAATATCAACAATTTTTTGACCTCCTTTAAATAAGTAAGGATTTGACCCCATTTATATTATTGGATCAATGGTTTATTTATAAGTGGTCAAAAAATATTCAATGGATATCTTCATGGTCCTTAAAAAGATATAATATAGATTTAAATCCATAAGGGGCATCATTTTTACCTCTAGGAATGTTCCCTTGTTAATCACAAATAATAAATTCTTACACTTATTGTCCATATAGAAAATACTCTCCTAGTATGATTGTAATTTTCATGGGATATCCTTGGTGTTGGAAAGAGATTTAGTTACTCTAATTAGTAAGTTAAACAACTATGTGGGGGTTTTCTCCATTTTTCCAATTAAACATTTAGGTAAACAACTTTTTACTTGAGACCCCAACACTCTCATTTATTCCTTCATGTCTTCCATAAAAATATATATGAGGTTATTATTGGACCAAATGACCAACTATGGGTCCTATATGAACCTATCTTATTCACTTGTAGTTATCACTTTATTGAGTGATAACATGCCTTGCCCAGTCCCCTAGACAACTAGGTCAGCTTCTTAAGTGGGGGTTTGAGTCAAGACTCTCTTCATGCTCCCAAATTCATAGTTGAATTTACACTAGAAATATAGGTCCATTTGATGATCAATATATGATTTTGTATATATTTAAATTCTGATTATGCCCAATCCATCATTTCTTAGCTATAGTTCACAAGGTGGGGGAAGGTGGAAAAGGAGGAGTAGATGTAATTAAAGTGAAATTTGGGATAAAAGTTGGAGCCAAGAGTAGAGTAAGAATAAGGAATGGAATTAAATATGGGGAGGGAATATTAAATATTTATGGAGGGATTTGCATGGGGATGAATGGAAGGAATAGAAATGAAGAGGCCCATGGGAACATCTAGGACTACCATTGTTCAATGTATATATAAATATGAGGACCAATGGCATGAGAGAGTGGTTTATTCATGATAAATGAGGAAATTGGTTCATTAATGCCAAATACTTGAGGACCTAGGATGATGGATATATCATTCTAGGAAGGAGTTAGAGGTGTTAATGAAATATGAACATGTCATTTAAGGGTAATCATCTTCAACCTCTTCTTCGATCTCTAGCTCATATTTGTTTATGTTATGGGCATGGAGGTAGTAGCTATAGAAGTAGTCCTAGCTAAATATTATTAATGATGAATGGATATTATTTGGTGAAATTATTTAGTAGAGTAGTGTGATATACAAAAAATAGAGCAATAGAAGTAACAAGACCCACAACCACTTTTAGGATGCTTTAAGAGATCACTAGCATAGTATCAACTAAATTTGTTTGGATCTACTGAGAATGCATGAGCACTAGGAATCAAAGCTTTCTTATGTGTTAATATTATATGTGGTTTTGGTTTGAGATTCATTAAGGGTAAATTCTAAGATAATAGGGTAGATTATAGCCATAATTTGGTTGTAGATTAAACTAGGGGAATTTGGGTGCTTAAGGTGTCAAGTAAGGTTACAACTAAAGGAGTAGAATAGTATTAGGAAATATTTATCACATGTGAAATGGAAGGTACAATATTTTTAGATCATTTTGGGATGGATAAAACTAGGGGAGATTAAAATTATTAAGTTAGAGTTCTATCAATTTGGTTGGATTTTGTTGGTGTAGGCATAGACTAGTCCTTAGTCAGGTTGGACTTGGGGATAATATCAAAATGTAAACCATGAGATACATGAGGATGGATTAACTAGGTATGTGGAATGTGCAAAACATATTTAAATTTAAATACAGTGGTAGATGTTAGGAAACCATACAGAATTCTATTATTAAAACCCCTTTGAAATCCTTGTGACCTTAATGGTTGACTATGTGGGTTGTTGTTGTAGAGGGTTCAATATCTCCTCAAGGGATAGTTTAACAATATAATACTAAATCAAGTGTTGAATGGAATCAATATTAGAAACCACATATATGTCATCAATAGTGTTGATATGTATTTATCATTATGGTTGGCCTAAAGATGGTAAATGATATTGAGTTTTTCTTGGTTCTTTACCACAGTGGCTCGCACTACACCATTAGGATCCCACTACCTATTATATTATTTTATTAAACTATAGGATTATTTATATTGAACCATGGATTAAAATGGTATCATATTAATTCACTTGTGTCTCCTTTTATCATAGGTAATAATTAATATCCTTTATGTCTTTTAGATAACACAATGCCTAGTTACACCATGAATGAGCTAGTAGGCAATCTCCTACTTCGTGATGCAGTCTTTGATAGTATATCATAAAAATAGAGGATTCTCCTAAATTAATTATACCAAGATTATAGTTTTATATCATTAGTAATATTAGTATGAAATGAATTTCAAATATAATCTAGTAACGTCAACATGGGCCTTTTAATAATTTCTTAATACACAACTTGGTCTAATTACTCAAATATATCCCCATTGTTACTCCATAAGTGGTGGATGTAGAAATTATAGAACACCATATGCACCATGGATCCTATTTTTACCCATCTATGGAATGGTGATCATTTGAATTAAAAGATGGCATTTCTAACATTTGTTGTCTATGACATATGTAAAAGTTATTGCCTGTGTGAGCCTCACTCACTTACATGTTTATGTTGAATGTGATGATAATATCTAAATATGAGATCTCATCTCTATTTAGGATGATAATGAGAAATTTATCCTATAAATTATTGACATGAATTGTGTAACTTAGCCCGTATATGTGACTGATCAAGAACTTGCATTGCACATATCTTCTTGGTAGATTTTGATTGTATATGAATCATAATCTTCCTTGTTGACCTAGGGATCTAGTACATCTAACCTATATTTTAGGACATTATAAATGTTTAGGGTTTATGTCCAAACATCCATGAAATTCATGTCATAGGTCATGATTTATTATACATGATTATAATAATGCTTAAATGTAAGCCTAAAGATATCTACAATTCTAAACTTTGGATTGCATGACCTTAAAATATCCTAGCTACACTTGGAAGAAAGTAATATGTTGTGGAATAGGTCGATGAAAAATAAGACCTCTAGTTTGGCCACATCCACATGGAGCCTATATTATCTAATAAAGATGACACCATATACATATTTGATCTCATCATAATGTACCTTATCATCGATCATTTTGAATATATCATCTTATTGCTCAAATTAGGTTGTCATACAAAAGGGTATTATCCTTGTACTCTAGATTTGGTCTAGTGCTCAAGGATGAGGTTGCCATTATCAATATTTATGAATTTTGATAAACATAACTCATTTTCACATGATATGTATGGGTTCACATGTGACTTTGATGCAAAGGGATAGGAATGGTTTGAGTTCACATGTAGTAGATAATGATAAATCCAATTTATCAAGTCCTTATAGAGCTTTGAATTAAATTATGTAGTAATGGATTTAGTGAGCTAACATCATGTGAAATAAGATCTAAACTTATGGTTCTAGTCTAGGTTAGTAATACACTGATTTGGATTTAATTTTATATTTTAAAAATAAGTCACCAATTATATTTACATATGGTTATGGGACTTTACAAGCCATCATATTGATATCTTACCATCAGTTGAATTAATAAATGTAAGGAGTGTGCGATAACATGCCCATATATCCATCATAATTATTTTTAATAGATTCAAAGCTATCATTTTTTAAATTTATTATTGGTGGGCTCAATGAGTTTTATGTTACATAGACACAATGATAATCCCTACCTCTCTACAAATTTGCATAATTGATTGTCCACCTAAATGTCTCATTTATACATGGCATCTCTTTATTATATTAGGTTTCCTAAAATGTAAATTATTAAAATATCCTCAAGGAGTTTTTGTGAATTATTTAACTTTAATTCATAAAGGAAAACATGAAGCTTTTATACTCACTTGATCTCCATCTCTAACAAATTTGGGACTTTTGGAGCCTTGACAAGTTTGACACTATAGGAGTGGCAGTGGACACATTACACATCCTAATTGGCTATGCTATATGGCATATTTTTCCCCTTAAAATTAATTGACCTCATAGTTATATGATAGATATAACACCATGGTACCTAGTAGTTACTTGTGGTGCCTCATCATTGGCTCTAAGATCTAATATATCTAACACATCTGATAGGTCTTTTTGCTTAAACATTTTTGACATCATAGGAGTGGTAGGGGACACATGGAGCCTCTTCATTATTTCCATGATATACAAAACATTTAAAATACCCAATTTATATAAGGTTCCAAATTAGTAAATAGACACTTACCTATCATCCCTGAAAGACTTCATGGAGAGTGCCAATTGAGAGCCTATGACTATGGTTTTATGTAAATCCTGCATAAGGAAATTTATATAGAGAGATAATTGGCTAAAAAAAATTCTATATAAAAAATTTGATATTGAAAATAGGATAAGATACTATTTAAATATGAATAGATTTGAGGATCCATTATATTCAAAAATAAATAAATGGTGAAATTGTCAAATACCCTTCCAACCATGACTGATCACACATTGTGATTTTATAAAAGAACTGATCAATCACACCCAACTAAGGTGATATTATTTTTTTATTAATACATGCATCCCCTTTTATTATACTAAAATGGAAATTTTGGTCACAACAAATGGTTACTATGATGTTAAAACACTCCCAATGATTAGAACCCATACCACAAACCTTGATTATTTATATATTGAACAAGGGGTCAAAACATTTTAAAAAAGAATAAGATGAGGAATAATCATCAAAGTCTAATTTATAACATAACATACTAAGATATGATTCCGTCAAGAGATCACTTATGTGAAGAGTGATATGTTTACATTATTTTCATTATCTTTTATATCCATCATAAAGTTTAAAGGTTCCTCAAGTGTGCACAAATCCTAAGAAGGTGGTTATTCTTTTACATATATTATATGAGGAAGTGAATTATTGGGATTTTATCTATTTTCATCCAAGTTTTTATATCCCTCTCAGAAATACCTATGATCCTACTCTAGGCCTTGCTACATTTTTAGCCATGTTGGACAGACTACGATGGAGATTTCCCAAGTCACCCTTTCATAAGAAGAGACTTTCTGATTTTATTGACTTTTAGACCTCATTTAGTTTTGGTGTCTTATTTATTTCTGATTTGGGATGGTTGGCTACCAATGAAACTAGGGTGATTGGTTTAGTCATCAATTTATTCAACAATTAATAGATCCATTTGATCATTAAATGGATCTTTTCACTTATTTATGTTCTTTTAGATTTTGTGATGATATATTTACCATAAATTTATGTTTTCTTAACTCATATGACCCATTTTGAATAAATGGATTCCCCCCCATAGGTTTCTTTGAAAGGAATTTCCCCATATTTAATATTTTTTAATAATAGAGACCCATTTTTAGTTTTACTTTCCATAAATTGTGTCTCCAAGTCATGGATAACCTTTAAAATGACCAAATCTTAGTATATAGAGACTAATTCTTAGATTTTGGTTCTAAAAATTTGTATCTAAATTCTACTTCAACACATGGGGGGAAAGAGCTTCATTTTTTGGATGAAGAGGTTATTGTAAGGTTAGTAGAAAGAAAGTAAGAAACAAGGAGGGAAAATAAAAAACAACCAAATCATATACATGGAAAATCACAAAATAGAAGGAAACTAAATATAACTAATTAAATATTTACATTTTTGGACTTTTACTTAGTGGATCATTCTATGATTTCATTGGATTAGGTAGTGAAGAATTAATGATTTAAGAACTATCCATTTACATGTAATAGGAGATGATTTCCTTGGAGATCCTTAAATCTAAAAGCATTTCACCCTATTAACTCAAAAATATGGTAAGAACCAACTTAGAGTAGGTCCATTTGGAATGTTTCCCCCTTTTCACATGAGATTTATTCCATAGGAAGACTAGGTCTGACATTCATAAGGACATTACCTTTGCATTTTTTTTGGAACCATATCTTGATAATATCATAATGTCTATTGAATTTATGTAAAGAATATTTTTGTGCATCTTCCATCTTAATGATATCCAATAGTATCAACTCCACCTTTCCTCTATTATCCTTGTACTCATTCATGAACATGTACATATATAGTGTGTGATTTATTATGAATATGGGGACCAAAACATATATTAGTATCAAAGAAAAGAAATTGAAATCTCTCTTATCCCTAGTATAGTCATTTCATAATATATTTAAACAATGAATGCTAATATAGGCCTCTTTTTTGTAGTCTTTTTTATTGCATTAATTAGGTTCTTATTGGTCAAATAAAAAAATCCATTTCCTTGTGATTAGTAGGTCGAAGAGAAATTAAAATTAACATTTTTATCAGAATCTAATTTAGTGAGATTGACTTAATGGAATGTAACACCATTATAAAATACTTATACATGTGGGGTGTCAAACTACATAATTATGTACCCCTCAAAGAAATTGATGACCTTATTAGTTTAACTATTATTTATTAGCATTGTCTCTATATATTTTGTGTGATAATCAGTGTCCATGAGTATGAACTTATGGCCCAATAATGAATTTGGGTTGATTAATTTCAAATGATTAAACCGTAACTTTCTCACATTTGGAGTTACTATGGTAATAATGGGTTAGTGGGCACATGGTGTGGAGCTACCCCAAGGACCCATTTATACATAGGTTATACCTACATAGCCAATAATATGATAAGGGCCTCAAACCTATTTAGTTATTGCCTACATATTGTCTTGTGTGTACCAAAATGCATCATGTGATAACAAAGTACATAGAGTGACCTAGCTTATATCTTGGAAAATATGGTTCATGGAATGTTCCTTAGATACATAAAACTTATATATGGGTTGTCCCTATGATTGATATTGAAATAGGAAATAATAGAAAATATTTTCTCACTTGAATTCTTTTGATAAGTTACCTTGTGAATTTATAGGTCTATATTAGGTGAGGAATGAATGAAGGTTTATCTTGTATATATACCCATAATTTTTGAAAATCTCTTGAAATAAATATCTTAGGCCATAGGATACATTTTTTTAAAAATTTTATGACTTTAGGGAACTTGAAACTTAGTTTAGTACATGAAACTATCATCAACATAGGTGTCTGTCTAGGACATAAATGTCTAGGAAGTTGAAAAATGTGTATAGGTTGAAAACTTGTAGATGATGATAATAAACATGTTTATAATATTTTGATCAACATAAAATATAGTCATACCAAGAGATAATGATAAGGCATAAGAGATAGCATATGTGATCCTTTAAGTAAGAGGAAGGTCTATGAAATCAAGGGTATAGGCATGAGAAGTACTTGACAAGTATACAAGACTAAGGTGCTATATAATTAAGATGTAATGTATATAACTATGTTTTTAGCATTTTTTTATAACACATATATCCATGAACTAGTATGATATGTTAATGTCATTTTTTTAAGTTCCATGTTTTCCTTTTTGTACTTATTAGAGGGTCTTATCCTGTGCTATTTGTTTGACCATTTGAATATGTTATATTAATTGTGTCCTTCATGCCTAAATGTTTGTCTATTTTTAAATTTTAATGTTATTACTTATCATATTGACATTTGAATATGTCATTTATTTCCTTATCGATATCTGAGTATGTCACATGCCTTTGATTTTGTAACATTTAAACATTACTCTTGTTAGAAGTCTCATTAGACCATTATATTTTGATTTTATTTGTAGTTTTCTTGTATGTGTGATTGATTCCTTGTTAATATTTTAATATTAATATCAAGATTATAGAGTGATTCACATCATTCATCTTAGGATCTAATGTGATCAAACACTATGTACCTCATTTCTATATCTACCTATAAATGCTAATCCAATATTTTACATGATCATTACATGCATTATCCAATTATCTTATCATTTTGAGGTAAGCTATAGACTAATTTATACTTACCCTCACCTTAAAATGGATGTAATATATATGGGGGTATATCATAGAGGTATAAATTTCACATCTTCACAATTTTAGATTTTAGTGGGTGCATGCCAAAAAGGCATGAATTATATGCTTATGTAGTATTAAATATTATTAGACTATAGTGTGGGCATGTAATGGAAACATGTTCTCTACACTTACACTAGTTTTTAGATTTTAAAAATTTAGTGTGGTCATTTTTATCACTCACTTTCACACCCTTGGAGAGGTAGTTAAAGCCTATTCCAATTGAATGAAATAATGGGATTACCCCTAGATATGTGGGCTATCTATAATGGGGGTAAACCTCTAGTTGATAGGGTTAGATACCTAGATTTATATTGATTGTCCTTACACTAAGTATTTGATGTATGAAACAGGATAATAAATTATCTAATTTTAATAAATATAGAATAAATGGATGATACAAATGAATATTTGATCCATTACTATCTTATATTTGCACTTAAAGGAGGTATAACTATAATGCAATCTATGCTTTAATAGAGAGCTTCTAACATAAGTATTTCAACTTAGAGAATATGTAAGTATAGAAGATAAGGTGAGAGAATCAAAGGATTAATAAGACACTACTAAAAATCCAAAACACTTGAATGTAATCTAAGTGACCTGCAAGAAGATAATGTATCTATACCTAGTTGCACACAAGTAGGACAAGATGCAAGTAAAATTAGTTTTCTCACTATCATATGTAAATAAATCATTCAACACACTAAAATATGAACTTGGAAATATTTAAATAGTTTGAATTTATTCCTTAAGTCAAAGAGGATTAAGAAAAATAAAAAGGCTTTGCCTACCTTTCTTATGGATATATTACAATGCCAAACCTAGGTATATTTATATCACCTTTGTGTGTGTGTGTGTGTGTGTGTGTGTGTGTGTGTGTGTGTGTGTGTGTGTGTGTGTGTGTGTGTGTGTGTGTGTGAGAGAGAGAGAGAGAGAGAGAGAGAGAGAGAGAGAGAGAGAGAGAGAGAGAGAGAGAGAGAGAGAGAGAGAGAGAGAGAGAGAGAGAGAGAGAGAGAGAGAGAGAGAGAGAGAGAGAGAGAGAGAGAGAGATTTTGTGCCAAGAATGAAATATTGGTGGGTTAAAATAATAATAGATAAAATATTATTAGATTCAAATGAATTATGAGGAAGCATATTAAGTCTTGAATATGGGTTATTTGATATCTAATTCTTTTGTAAATTGCCTTCAAGTTAGGAGTTAGTCCTTCACGAGTTCATATGCCTTATTGAAACTCATTTGATATATTATAGGAAGATTATTCATCTAGCTTGAAATTGATTAGATATACATGTAAAATGGTAGAGTGACACATCACCAAGGTGTATGCATCATTATCTTCCCTTGAAATAGGATTTCTTGGAAGTGAGAGTTAGCTTAACTCATAAGGTGTAGTTTGTGATCTTGGGCAATGAAGAAATAACCTGATTCTTGTTATAGAGCTTGTAACTAATAACTCCAATATTGAAACATCATGTAACAAAATTTTTAGGGCTTTTAAGTCCCAAATTGATACCTTGTAATGATTTAAATTCTTCTCAAGAAGTCACTCCAATGTTTTTATCTAACACTAGTTAGTGGTTATGTCTAGTTTCACATGTTAGTTATTTTGAATGGACATGAAAACTAAATGGAAAAATATAAAAAGGATTAATATCATGTTATCATACCTAATAATCAGATCATCATATGGAAAATACCTTAAATACATCACATCTTGCTCTTTTATGCCAAACTAGGTAGTTGGCTCTCTCATTCCTTATCTTCTTTACACAGACCTGTAGAAATATTTTTATGAGTATATGAAAGGATTTTTTACCTTGAGGAGTTAAAAAACATCCCATGGTACCTAATGTAATTAATTTCAATCTTTCATCCATGTCTTTACCCTTTAAAATCATCAAAATTGGTAAAAGAGAGGGCATTGAGTGTGTCTATATAGGTGACATTAGCATCCAATTTCATGGTGAGGATCATTAGATATTTTTTGACAAGTTTCAAATTTTTTTAGTTCAATAAAAATGTATTTTAAGCCATTATAATACAAATATCTCATATTGCATTCACCTGAGGGTTTTAGTAGGGTTTATTACTTATTTTTGGTCTTACCAATAATTCATAAAACACTAGCCATAAATTGGCCTCATTACACTTATAGAGCTTTCTTTAATAAATCCCACCTATTATAAATGTCTCATATTCCCATGAAAAGTGTGAGGTATGGTGTGAACATGTGAATTTCCTTCTCAGGTGGCAAACATAGCTCTCTTAAACTTGAGAGAGGTCTAATTTGGGTTTTGGGCTTCAAAACTTAGTCTCACTACTAGGAGAGATTTAGACACCTCCAAAATAATATTACCTATGATTACATATGATCTCATGATGAATTTTATTCCATTGTGTCGATATTGTGCATTGGTTAGGAAACTTATGGTTATAGGCTTGTCACCTTCTTGCTATCCCTTAACGGCATTTGGGTTAAAAATTGAGGTTTTATGTATCATGAGAGTGTATTGAGACCTTTATATGTTTATTTGTTTCCTTAAGCACCATACATGGGGTTTTACATGCCTATTTTGTGTTTTAGGTTAAAGCAAACCCCTTGGTCTGAAGGTTGTCCCTTGCTAATGAAGCAAACAAGGTCTGAGATAAAATAGTGAGTAAGCCTTCTACCTATATAACTTTGAGGTGACCATGTATGTATTTTTCCACTCATAAAAATATTGTATAGAAATTCAAAAAGTGTAATTATGTGTATATAGGCCCAAAAACATCAATCTATCTCATGCCTAAGCAATCTAAGTTAGTGGTCTATAATTAGGTGATTATATTTTGTGATGGAGTCCTTGAATCTGTGTGACAATATTGTCTTAGAACCTTGAAAATTGTAGTTTCTCATTATTATTATTATCAATTATATATTCATACTCCTAAAATTCTACATATCCTATAATACATGAGATCCTTATTGAAACTTTGAAACAAAGCTTACAACTCTTAGTGTTTTGCTCAGTCTATTAATGGAACTTGTTCCATGGCATCAACAACCTCTTCTCAATGAATGGTATTGTAGGCACCTCCTTCTCATTTATTCACTTGAATATATAAAATGTTTAGTAGTGATATTATCCCATCATTACCATGTATCATTCATAGGTCTCTCAAAAGGGATAGTTATAGGTGAACTCATCCCATGACTACTGAATCATTGAGAAACTTATCATCATGAGACATTCTTGAAACATTATATTTGTTATGGAGTATATTTTTTTTACAAGACAATAGGGAGTCTGATAATTCTCATTGGTCACATGGATAACCACCACCCAATTAGATAAATCTGTGACATGAAGGAACATAGATGTTTATCACATTTATATGAACTATATGTGTTGACATGGTAGCACTAGAAGACCTATCAGACCCTCTTCAATCTTATAATTTTTTTTATAAATAATAACAAGTTCATATTTGCAATAAGATTGTATACAAATCAAGGTGGTGGGGTTTAGAGCCTTCTCCAAGAACTTAAATTTATTAGCATTTGTACATAAATAATAAGATCTTAACCCAAAAACCAATGCCATGAATATCAATCCCATTGGGGTCTCCATAGTTGGTGAAGATCTTAGGAATTATCTATTCATATTTTGTACAAAACAATCACTTAGACATGACCCTTACAAGGCTACCAAGGGACCTGATGAAGTACAAACTGAGTATTATGATAATTTTGAAACTCTAAAAATTATCTAAACATTAAAAATTCTTGAGGGAGGTGGAGAGTCACTTTTCATATGGTCACTCTGTAAGATGACTATACAAGTGATCAAAAATGCCCCTTTTAGATTAATTTATCCTTCCTTAAGTATTTAACCTACAAGGTCTTACTATCCTCTAACTTGATCTAACATTGTCGAAATTATAAAACATATTTAAATTTTTTAAAAGTACCACTTGTACATATCATACTTAATATTCATCTTTTAAATGTCTTTAGAACCCTTAAGAAGTAGTTTTAAGTGTATAAAAAACTACTGAAACTAGATGACCTCATATAGTAGACATTTCATTTGAAAAAGACCCTATAAGACTTATATGGACTCTTGTTCATCTTTTCTAACATCTTACGCAATAAATAAATTTTTAAAAGACCCCCATTGGCCACAATAGAAACCTTAACATCCATAGAAACCTTAATTTATACTAAGAAACCTTAAGTTCTTTGAGGTGACTAGAAATGTGTTTAAACTCATGATTTATTAATGCAAATGAATGGATGAGTTATGATAGCGTATATAAAATTCTAGGATAAGGGGAAAATGAAAAAAACTTGGAATCATATAGGTCAAAATGATGTCATATTCTAATAACATTCTTGGTGACTTTTTGGGGCAGCCTGTTTGTTAGGTTGTGAGACTAGTAGCCTTTCTTCAACCATTGGGTAATGTAGTCATGGTGGATAATAATTTAAATGGAACTATATCAAGATAAAATACAACCTAAACACACCACACCACACCACAAAAATATACTGAACACACTATGCTCAAGGCATTTAGGGAACACCACATAATAAAGAATCAAAATAACACACCAAATAAGAAGGAAAAAATTAATGTGTATAAGCACTTATTCAATGCACACCACACACCCACTTATGTACATGACTAACCTTCAAATCATCAATATAAAATATTCAAATGGATCCCATTTATAGGGATAACTAACTCCTCCCCATCCATTCTTGCCAATTGAAAGGAATTATTTTTCTTGCATTTGATGATGATGTATGGCCTACTCCACAAATGGTCAAACTTGGTATGTCTCCCAGGGTTTTATTTGTCCTCATATCACTTCATTATTATATTATCCTCTTTTAAAACTCTTGGAGTTGATTCCTTAAAAAATGACTTCTTTATTAGCACCTGATGATTCTCCATGGCATTGTGACCATTATCTCTAGTCTCTTACAACTCCAACAATTTTGTCAACCTCACCTCCATAAGAAAATTTTAAAGAAATTCCAATTGATGCACCAAATATAAGTTAGGTATATATTGGGATATGGATAGCATAGCTTCCCTTCCATAAATAAGACAAAAAGAGATTGACTAGTGGTTATTTTAGGTGTGAACCTATTAGCCCATAGGTTTGTCTTCAACATAGTATGCCAAGCTCTTTGCTTGCTCTAAAAAGTCCTCTTGATGATCCTCATTAGTTTATTATTATTAGACTCAACTAACCCATTACTTTGAGGGTAATATTTGGATGATGTACTTAGATATATACCATTACTACTTGCCTAATCAATTGTCTTAACACCCATGAAATCAAGTGAGTTTTCTTAAATGATGGTAGAGGGAGATACAAAACTTGTATTAATACCTTCATTAAACTCCAAAATGTAACTCTCATTTGCTTCCTTTAATTAAATTTCCTCAACCCATATTTTAAAGTAATTAGTTACTGTAAGGATCCACTTCTGGCCAGCACTTGATAGAGGATTAATCATGCTAATGAAGATGAGACCCCATTGCATGAAGGTTGATCCACTTGAGTGGGTCTCAATGGGAGAGCTTCAATATTTTACTTTTGTAAAAAGAAAGCATAGTGAGGACACCTTTTTACCCAAGCATAATAATATTTAAAGAGGTTAGGCCAATAGTATCCTACCTTCATGATCTTTGCAGTTATGGTCCTTGGAGAGAAATGAACCCCTACTCCTCTTTTATGAATATTTTCAAATAATACACCAAACTAATCACTACTAATGAATCTCAAAAATAAACCATTTGTATCTCTTCTAAAAATCACACCATATACAAGACAATAATTAATAGTTTACAATACAAAATACCTTATTTTGGACTTTCTCAAGACATTAGGAAACTCACCATTCTAGAGGAATATTATGATGTCTTATGTCCAAATTTTTATACATGTGAGGTCAAATAGTTTAGGGTATTATTTATTGATTAAAAATTCATCTTTTGGCTCAATGATATCTAAATCCAAGTGATCACATAAACCCTTACCTCTTACTAACTTGGTCACCTTGATGTCAACATCATACTCCATGACCTTTGTAATTCACCCTACCATATTTTCAATGTGGCCTTTACTGAAGAGAAACTCCTTAGTGTTAGGATGAGAGACCATTAGGTGAATATTTTTTTTGAAACCATATGTCTAAACTTCCTCAGACCTATTATAATAGGAAGGACTTATTTCTCCAAAAATTTGTATTTGGCTTCATAATCCTCCAAACCTTGACTAAATAATGTAATAGGTTATTCACTACCCTCATCATTATTTTTCATAATCATAGCTGATATAGTGTCAAGGATAGATGATGTATATAACATGAAGTCCTTATAAAAATTAGGATTTACAAGAGCGGGAGCTTGGGAAATTACTTGCTTAATAAATTCAAAGCTATTTTTACTTTCCTTAATCCAAGTGAAAACCTAATTATTCTTGAGCATAGATATGATAGGCTTCACCAAAGATGAAAAAACTAGGTATGAATCCTCTCACATAATTTATTTACCTAATAATATTTAGAATCCTTTATTGTGCAAGGGTAGTGATAAGCCTAGAATAGCCTCTATAGGTTAATTACTAGGCCATCCTTAGAAATAATGTGTCCTAAAATTTTACCTTCATGGACAATAAATATGAACTTATTTTGGTTAAGGGACACCCCATACTACCTACATATCTCAAAAACATAGCTAAGATGTTTCATGTCATCATTGGCATCCTTTGAGAACATATTTATATCATTAAGGTGCACTAGAAACATCTCATTGATTAGGACCTTCAAATCCATATCCATTACTATCTAAAAAGTGGAAATAGCATTTGAAAAACCAAAGGGAATTTTAATATAAGAAAAGGTCCCCCATTTTTTAGGAAATGTTATTTTGAACTAATCTTCCTCATTCACCAAAATTTGATTATAACTACAATACCATCTAGGAGTGACAAGCATTAGGCATCTCAAAAAACTTACAAAATATGCTCCATAAGGGGTAAGGGGTAATTATCTTTGAGTGACACCCTATTTAGGTCCATGACGTCCACACAATGTCTAATTTCCCCACTCTTATTCCTAATAAGAACAATATTGTCTAACCAAGTTGAGTGTTTGACAGGGAAAATTATCAATAGACTCAATTAGTTTGGTGACTTCCATTCTCATGAGTTGCTCAACTTTGGGGTTAATAGGCCTTTGATTTTGCCTAATTAGTTAGGCTATAGGCTTTAATTAAATAGTATGGTGGGATAGTATGTTGGAATAATTGTCATTGATGTCAAAGGAATTGTAACAGATTAAATGGAAATGTCAAATGAAAGTGTTGTTGAAAGTGAACAAAAGTGTTGTCAAAAGTGAACATAATTGTTACCAAAAGTGAACATAAGTGTTCTCAAAAGTGAATAGAATTGTTTCTAGAAGTGAATGGAAATGTCAATGGAATTGTTAATAAAAATGTTAATGTAAATGTCGATGTAAATGTTAATAGTCACATATTTTGGTGAAGATGTGCCTCTTCAATGGGATACCTCCTTTGAGAAGTTTTTAAAGTTTAGATAAAGGAAAAGAGATGTGGAAGTATTAAAAGCATTTTATTTGATTCTAGATCATATAAGTGTGGAAGAGAAGTAAGAAAGGAGAGTATAAAGTATATACTAAAATTAGTGAGAGAGAAAGTGTAAGATATGTAAAGCCATCATTTGATTAAAGAAGCAATCATAGATGATGTAATCGATTTGGCTTGGGGTCGGTTCCTCATAGTTTAGGGTTTGGTACTCTTGTGTGTTGGTGCTCATGAATTGGGTGTGTTAGTGCTTGGAAAATGGGATCAGTGTCTTTAGTGGGTGGATGCTCACAAATTGACCAAGTTGGTGCTTAGTTTGGGGATTGGTGTCTCTAGTAGGCTGGTGGTTGCAAAAAATGTAAAAGAGTTATATATATATATATATATAAAATCAATATTTTTCTATGGTTTTCTCCCAAAAGGGTTCCAGATAAATTTTGTGTTCTCTTGTGTTATTAATTTCTATATCTTGAATGTTTATGGTTGTTATGGTTGATTTAATTTAAAAGATTACAATATTTTCTTATAATAATTCAACACACTATCAGTATAAACCTATGCTTAACAATTTGTATTAGAGTGGTTCCTTAAAAAACAACCTTACCACTAAAAGGTAGATCTCATGAGAGTACATGGATAGAAAATAAGTTTTATCCACAAACAAGGCTCCATTATTTGATGGAATAAATTAATATTTTTGGAGTATAAGAATAAGAACCTATTTAATGGATTTAAGGTTTTATATCTAGAAATTAGTAGTAAATGGTTATAATTCTCTATCATCTCCACCAATAGATACAACTAAAAAAAAGGCTATTGATAATAATGCTAAAGCCATGAATGCTATTTTGTGTGGCTTATGAGAACAAAAGTTTTTCAAGATTATTCAATGTGATTTAGCAAAATAAATGTGGGACAAATTTCACAACATCTATGAGGGTGAAAAGAAAGTGAAAAAGGCAAAACTTCAAACTCATAGGATATAATTTGAGAGCTTGAAAATTAAATATTGAAAAATGTTGCGACATATCTTTTTCAAATGGATGAGATTATTAACACTATTAGAGGACTCAAAGAAAAGGTTGAAGAATCCATTATCATTAATAAAGTTCTAAGGCCACTTCCCTTGAGATTTGATGCCAATTAGTAGTAAATGTTTATACTTCTCCATCATCTCCACTAATGGATACAACGGAAAAGAATGCTAGTGAGAATAATGCCAAAGACATGAATGCTATTTTATGTGGCTTATTAGAATCAAAATTTGTCAAGATTATGAAATCTAGTTTAGCAAAGGGAATATGATAAAAACTTCAAAACATATATGAGGGTGAGAAGAAAGTGAAAAAGTAAAAACTCCAAACTCATAGGAGATAATTCGAGAGATTGAAAATACAAGATTAAAAAAATGTTGTGATATATCTTCTTCATGTCGATCAGATTGTTAACACTATTATAGGACTAAACAAAAAGGTTGAAGAATCCATGATCATTAAAAAAGTGATAAGTTCACTTCCCTTGAGATTTGATTCAAAACATTTATCTATTGAAGAAATAAAGGACTTAGACTCATTAACAATGGATGAGTTTCATGGGATTATCATGAAATATGAAATGAGAACTGAAAAGGAAAATCCATCTAGGAAGGAAGCAACTTTTAAATCTTAAAAGAAATTGAAGAATAAAAAACCTAAATCAAGTAATGAAACCAACAATGAACAAGATGAGGATGATGACCTATTTTTTATAAAACATAAAAAGGGATCAAAAAAATACAAAGGTAAGCTACCTTTTAAGTGTTTTAATTAAGGTAAAATAGGGAACTTTGCTACTAAATATACACATAAGGATGATAATAATGATGATAAAAATCATAACAAGGAAATAAATAAAAAGGAGAGCAAACCTATATACTATAAAATCTTCAAACAAATGAAACTAAGAAAATATTTGGTAAGAACAAGAAAAGTCTCTATTCTAAAAAGGATAATAGGTCAACAGAGGAGAGTCATGTGATAATTTTAGGAAATGATAAATAAAAACTAATGATCATGGCTATAATGAATAATGCCTCTACAAGTGAAGATACCTTTAAAGAGGAGGAAGATGTCAAGGATGAAGGAGAATTAAATCTTGAAGAAGAACTCATATGCAATTTAGGTGAGATAAAAGTTCTTAAGAAGAAGAATCTTAAACAAAGATTATAGATTCAAAAATACTAACAAGAAAATCATGACCTAAAAATAGAAACGTCTCATAGCCTTTAATAGCCCAAAAAGGTCATCATTAGTCTAAATACTAAAATAAAACAAGCCAATAAGATAGAGGAGGAAGTATAAGTCCAGCTTAAGGCAAAAGAAGACCACATTTCTAAGCTAGAATAAGAAGTTTATTTCTTAAAGAAGGAATTGGAGATTACATATGATAAATTTAAAAATAATTTAAAGTTTAAAAAAAAAACTAAAGTACTGGATGAGATTCTAAATTTCCAAATGTCACCATGTATCAAGACTAGTCTTGGTTATAAAGAGAACCAAAAGAGCACTAAACAAGGGTAGAGTGCAAAAACTACATAACAACCTAAGAGGATGAATATAGAGAAGACAAAGAGATACACATATGCACTCAAGATATATGTAAATGGTGGAAGAGACAAGAATAAAGAGAATGAAACTTCTCCAAAAAATAATGACAAATGTAGAAAGTCTTTTCCTCTGAGGTAGGCATATACGACCATGTTCTAGAGTTCCTTTTATGGTTATTGCTATTTTTGAAATCATTTTGGGCATAAAATATGATATTTTAGGTCACAATAAAGAAATTATTTATTATGTAAAAATAAATAGGAGTAATAAAATAAGGAGAGACCTATGCTTGTACAAACTACATTTCATGTAGAAGAAGAATCACTAAGCTCATAAGAAGAAGCACCAATTTAAGGGGAGCTAATGATTGCATTATTTATAGCCATAGATATTATAGTGAAATAAATTGTGATTTTTTTGAAAAATTCCTTCGCCAATAATATCAAAGGGGGAGAATTGAAGACAAGGGAAGCAAAGGAAGAGAACCACAGCAAGGGGGAGTTCATATACTAATTCATGGGGATTTCCATCAATGAAAAAAGGGGAGATTGTTGGAATAATTGTCATTGATGTCAAAATAATTGTAATGGAAATGAATGGAAATATAAAATGAAAGTGAATGGAAGTGTTACCAGAAGTGAATGGAAATTTTTGTAGAAGTGAATGGAATTATTTCTGGAAGTGAACAAATGTATTGCCAAAATTGAATGTGATTATTGCTAGAAGTGAATGGAAATGTTGATGAAAATGTTAACATAATTATTGATAGAAATTTTGATGGAAATGTTAATGTAAATGTCAACATTCACATATTCTAGTGAAGAGGTGCCTCTCAGATGGGGTGCCTCCTTTGAGAAGTTTTTAAAGGCTATATAAAGGAGAAAAGATGTGGAATTATTACAAGAATTAAATTTGATTTAAGATTATATAAATGTGAGAGATAAGGAAGAGAGGAGAGAACAAAGTATATAAGAAAAAAAGTGAGAGAGAAAGTGTAAGAAAATCAAAGCCATCATTTGATTATAGAATCAATCACAGATGGTGGAATAGATTTGGCTTAGGGTTGGTGCCTCATATTATATAGGTTGTTGATCCTATGTATTGGTGCTCATGAATTGGATGGGTTAATGCTTATAAAAGGGGATCGGTGTCTCTAGTGGATGGGTGCTCACAAATTGACCAAACTGGTGCTTGGCTTGGGGATTGATGTCTCTAGTAGGTTAGTGCCTACAAACATTATGATATATAAATATGTATATATATATATATATATATATATATATATATATATATATATATATATATATATATATATATATATATATATATATATATATATTTCCTTGGTTTTCTCCCAAAAGGGTTTCCATGAAAATCTTATGTTCTCTTGTGTTATTAATTTTTATATCTTGAATGTTTGTGGTTGTTGTGGTTGATTAAATTTAAAATATTAAAGGATTATCTTATATTTATTCAACCCCCCTTAGTATAGACCTATGATTAAAATAGTATAGGGTAAAACCAATCTATATAATTATATTCCCAAGAAAATATATCATGTAAGTCTCTAAACAACTCAATGAATGCTTGTTTTTCAGATGGAGAGTATACCTTGCCTAGTTTAAGGATCTTGTCCTTGAAGACTAAGAACCTTTCATAGTTATCCTCATTTGTGGACATTCCCACTTTTTATTTTTTCTTTGGGTCATGATAATTTAAGATACCCTCTAGAGTTACCAATCCCTTAGGTATCTTATTTTTCCTATCTATTTAATATGATCTTCATACTGAAAAAGCTTCTTCTAATTTCTTCAAGAGAACTCATCTTCCTCTTGAAAGAATTGTACAATTTATTATTCACTATAAAATACCTTCCAAAATAATTGATTATCATAGAAATTTTATATGTGATTATTTTCCTCCTTTATTTATGTCAGTAGGTGGGTAAAACTATGCCCCTATTGTTGTCAACCTATGAACATGCTTATTTTGTTATATCAGGATTGGTTATATTTTAAATGCACTAAATTATTCAATTAAATTATAGACACTATGATTATAATACTTAATAAAATGGTTATTGGTGGAAATAATAGTATTTATTTGATGAAAAATCATCTCACTATCCCCATACACTTGCAAATTCTAAATTCCCTCTTATCCCGTTAAAGACCATGAACAAACCCTTCATACACAACCACATTGTAAGTAAAACTGAAATTGAATCTATATGAGGAGTAATATTTATGTTTAGATGGATAAACCAACATAACACTAGGTCCTACACCAATATTTCTCCTTGAACCATCAAATAACATCTTCTACATTCCATCAATCTCATCATCCTCCTTGGTAAGTGAAGGTATAGGTATTCCTTCCTCATCTAGGGAATACACCCCTAAATCAATCTCTTCCATGAAAGCATAGGGTTAATACTCATATTTATCAATACCGTATTCATATAATCAGAGATTATAAATAATTTCAAGAGGGGATGATGCTCTATCCTCTATGGTATGCTCATCTTACCCTTTGATAGTGAAATTTGAATTGGAACTAGTTTCCACATATGGTTCAATGTGGAACATAGCCAATGATTTTGTTATTAGTGTTACTTTAGCTTCATAACCCATTCTAAAAGCTAAGAAAGACTAATAAGTATAAACATACCTTCTTATCTTGCTAGTGAAGTATCGTAATAGGTAAATGGTAAAGTGTGAAGGTATACATACCACCATTATGTCTCATAGAATTAGAAAACTTGAGAAGTCATTCAAGAACAATTTCAAGCCTTTGATGAGCCCTATATTATTTTTTTCCATAATGATACATCAGTCCTTTGATATAAATCTCATACTTCCAGCCCAAATTTTCTAAAACTAGTTTAGACATGATTGAAGTATTTTCCCCACTATCCACATTGTAATTATGGACCAACTTATCTCCCACAATGAGGGTAAGATAGGAAGGTGGGGTTTTTTCAGAATTTGGTGGAAGGTTAAATAGTATGATTAGGTGAATTTATTATGTCTACACCAATATGGTTTTCTTTTTTTGGGAAAATATGGAGTTGGGGTAGCTACTCTTGGAGTAACTCCTTCTAACCAAGCATGTCAAGTATCTCCTAAAGGGATATGCTTGTTTTTTTTCTCTCAAAGGAATAAATGATATTCAAAGGAGAGACACTAAATTTTCTTATATCCTTGAAGGCAATGTGGTAGATTAAACTTGAGGCAATTAAGATTTGACCACCCTTTCCAAGTTTTGATTTTGAGGAGGTGTAAGACTTGTAGAGGATGCCACATTTGTATCCATACCATGTTGCCTTGAATGGGGGGTTGTTTGGAGTTGTATCCACATATTTAACATCTCAAAAATATCTACTATTTGTGATTGTGTTGGATGCAACTGAGGTACTCTAATTTAGGACAAAATTATCTTCCATTTGGTACTTCATAAAAATTTCTTTTGAATTGCTATACTCTCCACCTAGTTATACTTACATAGAGCTATCATATTATAATGTAAAATAATGGGTGGTCCCTCCTTAAGCCACCAAGTATTGACCTTACCCATCATTATCATTCATGTACTGAACTTGTGGCTTCCCCCAAGAATTTTACCATCTTCTCCTTGAACTAAGTTACTACGGACTAAAACCATGGCTCTTGTGTTGGGAGTAGAATTTGGATTATAGGAATTAGGTGGCCTATTGGAATTAGGTTGACCTTATCCCCTCCCTTGACTATTATTTTAAGGTTTAAATCCATTTTATTGTCGAGGGTAATATAAGGAGTTTTTGTAAGCTCCAATTTGTTGATTTAATTTCCTAGTTGAGTCTTTTAAGGATTTATATTTTGCTTGTCAATTAATTACATCATATTATTTATTTGGAGTAGATTTAGACTTGATAGTTGGATTTATAAATGGAGTAAGTCTCAAAGGGGTAGTAGACATGTTAGGAAAGATAAGAATTGAGATATTTAGAGGGTGTTTACTAGATTCAATCAAACTATTCTTAGCTCTAATAGCCATATCATAAGCATTAAGAAAGATGTAATCTCTCATGGACTACAACATGACAGTTATATGAGTCCTAATATCTCTGAGGTAGGTTTGGAAAAAAACCTTATAGGTGGTATTATGGGAGGTAGAAGCCTATTCCATGTCCTTTATAACCTTTCATTAAAATCATACATGGATTCATTATGCCCTCTTTGGATGACATTTAGTTGATAGATCAATGATGTATGATCACTCCCATCTTCAAATCTTGTAGTTAATAACTCCCCGAATTCATTCCATATGGTAATGTATCCTCTTGTCAAGGTTCTATACCAATCAAGATATTTTATGCTAAGAGACATCGCAAGCAATCCAAATTCTATATTAATTTATGTGATATTATGTAAATTAAAAAAGTTGGATATGTATCAAATATGTTCACTTAGGGTGATAGGACCTTCCCCATTGAAATATGAGACACTATGGGTTGCATCAGGATGGATATCATCATATGCAACAAATTTTATGGGATTTTTAATATTGAAATCTAGGAAAACATATTTTCTAGCCATGTTATCCTCAACCTCTTCTTCACTCTCTTTCTCTTCTTGATTTTCAAAACCTTCATGCTTTACAAACTCTCCCTTAGGATTTTTGATTATCAAGAAAAACTTAGGGTACTAAACTTCGAGAAGAAGCTCAGGATGAGGGGGCAAATTTGTAGAATGATTACCTATACTAGTATCTAGTCTAGTATTGATAATTAATAATAAATATGATAAATTGGTTTATAAAAAGATGTTATAAATTTAATGGAGTCACCAAATTCTGATTAGGAAAAACTTATATATCTATGATATTGTCAACACCATCATTCACCTTGATAAGAAGTGCTTAGGAAAATTATCACAATAAGCAAGCCAAAACTATTGTCACTCAATTTTTTACCCTTGGATAGGTAGTTCAAGCCTACTCCAATTGAGTGAAATAATGGGACCACCCCTAGACTTGTGGGCTGTTTATAGTGGGGTTAAAACTCTAGTTGATAGGACTATCTCCCTAGATTTATCTTTATTGTCCTTCCACTAACTAGTTGATGTATCAAAAGTGATAAGAAATTCTATAATTTAAATAAAACTAGAACAAATGGGTGATATACTAGAATATTTTATCTAATAATATCCTATAATTTTAATTAAAATACGCATAACTACAATATGGTATATGTTTCAAGAGAGAGATTCTAACATAAGTATTTCAACCTAGAGACTATATAAGTAGAATAGATAAGGTGAGAGATTTAAAGGATTAATAAGACACTACTATAAATTCAAAACACCTAGATAAAATAACACACTTAAATGTACTCCAAGTGACCTAAAATAATACATTTATCCATACCTAGGTGCACACAAGTAGGACAAGATACAAGGACAATAAAGTTTCTCACTCAAATCTATCAATAACTCATTCAACACACTAAAATATGAAATCAGAAAGCTTGAAATAGTTTGAATTTATTCCTTAAGGAAAATATGAGTTAAAAAATAGAAATGATTTTCCTACCTTTCTTATGGATATGTTACAATGCTAAAACTAGGCATATTTATAGCACCAATGAGTGAGAGAGAGAAATCCCACCCCAAGAGTGGAAGCTTGGGTGGTTAAATGAATAGATAAAAATATTATTATATTAATAATATTTATGAGTAAGAATATTAATTCTTTAATATGTTTTACTTTATCTTCAAGTCTTTTGAAAAATGCCTTTAAGTCAAAAGGAGTTAGTCCTTGAGGTGTTCATCAGTCTTCCTAAAATTTTATTTGATCTCATGTTTCAAGCTTCTTCATTTGAATTAAAAATTCATGGATATCAACATAAAAGAGTAGAGTGAAACCTCACCAATGTGTATGCATCATTATCTACCATTGGAATAGGTTTTCTTGGAAGGGGGACTTAACTCATGAGGTGCAGTCTATGATCTCGGGCAGTGAAGAGATCACATGATTCTTGTTATAGAGATTTTAACTAACCACTATGATATTTAATATCATATAACCACCTATTTAGGGCTCTAAATTCTCAAATTTACACATTTTAATGCTTTCTATTCTTCTTAACAAGTCATTTCAATGTTGGTTATCTAGCATTAGTTGGTAGTTAGGTCTAGTTGCACATGTTAGTTCATTTAAATGGACTTGAAAATAAAATGGATCCCTATAAAAATGATTAAAAAGATGTTATAAGACCCAATAATAACTTCATCATATTAACAAGACCTTCAAGACATCACAACCTATTATTTCTTGACAAACTAGGTAAATGGGTCTCTCATTCCTAGTACACCTCAAAGTGTCTTATTTTTGTAGACCTATAAGAACTATTTCATGATAATATTAAAGGTTATTTTTCCATGAGGATTTAAAAAACATCCCATGGTACCTCCTATGACTAAATTCATGCATTCATCCATGTTTGTACCCTTCAAAATCATCAAAACTAGTAAAAGAGAGGGCATTTAATGTTTTCGTATAGGTGTCATCAGCATCCAATTTCATGGTGAGGAAGATAAGAGAGATATTTAAAAAGTTAAAATGTTTATAGATATATAAAAATGCATTTGGATCCATTATAATATAAGTCTATCATATTGCATTCACCCAAGGGTTTTAGTAGGGTTTAAGACATGTTTGTGGTCTTAACAATCATTTATAAAGCACCAACCATAAATTAGCCTCATTACACTTTTAGATCCTTCTTGAATAACCAAAAAAACCCAAAATATTCCAAATGGCTTAGCTTCACATGTGAAGTGTGAGGTATGGTGTGAACATGTGAAGTTACTTCTTGAGTAGTAGACTTCACTCTCTTAAAGTCAAGATAGGTCTAATTCAGGTTTTGGGCCTCAAAACTAAATATCACTACTAGGAACTATTAAAAGAACTATCAAAAAATCTTACCTATGATTCCACATGCTTTTTAAATGATTTTTACTCCATTGTGTGCATTATTCAGGAAACTTGTGGTTATATGCCTATCACCTCCTTGCTAGTCCCAAAGGGAATTTAGGTTTAATATTAAGATTTTGCACATTTTGAGACTATATTGAGACATTTTATATTTTTATGTATTTCATCAAGTGAAATTAATGCGGATTGGCATACATATCTTATGTTTTATGTTCAAATAGACCCCTTGGTCTCAAGACTGTCGCTTGCCAATGGAGTGAGTAAGGTTTGAGACCAAACAATGAGTATCAATGCTACATGTATCAATTTTAGGTGACCATGTATATATAGTTACACTCATTACCATATTATGTATAAACTCACAAAGTGTAATTACATCTATAGAGGCCTCAAAACATCAATCTCTCATGATTGGGCAATGTAGGCTAATGGTTTATAACTAGGTGACTGTATCTTATGATGGAGTCCTTGAATATATATGAAATTATTATCTTATCAGCTTGATAACTATATATGATCACTATTTTTTTTCAATATTATTACCAATTTTACAATCATACCTAAAAACTTCTACATGGCTTGAAACATATGAGATCCTTATTGAAACATCTAAATTGAGTTTATAACTCTTATTATTTTTCTCAGTCCATCATTTGCACTTATTACATGGAATCAAAACTAGTTTATAATTTTTATTTTTTTTAGTCATATCCTTATCATTTATTCACATTAATATATACAATGTTTAAGAGTGAGTTTAGCCCATATTTTACAAGTATCATTCATGGGTTTCTCAAAAGAGCTATATGTAGGTGCACTCTTCCCATGAACACTAAGTAAATAGTAAAACTATCATCATGAGACCTTATTTAATCCTTATATGGGTTATGTGGGAGGTGTATTCATGTTATAAGAACATACATAGTCTAAAAATGCTCATTACTCACATAGAAAACTACTACCTAACGAGACAAATCTGTAACATTAAGGAACATGAAGGACTCTTGAATTTGTATTCATGAGATGAGTTGATGTTGTAAAAGACATATCATACCCTCTAAAATATCCTACAACATTTTTTCTACAACAAAAATTTGATATTTGTAATAAGACTACCCAAAAATCAAGGTGTAGAGGTTTGGATCCTTCTCCAAGCATTTAAATTTATTAGTGTTTGTCCATAAAAAAATAGATCCTAACCCAAATATTATTTACATGAATCTCAATATAATTTGGGTACCCATACCTGGTGAATAGATCAAGAGCCATATCTCCATATTTTGTATAGAATAAGCACTTAAACATGACCCTTGCAAAGCTACCACAAGACTTGATGAAGTGAAAACTATGTTTATCACAAATTTTAAACCTAAGAAAACTCTTTAAATGTTTAAAAGTCATGAATAAGGTAGAGAGTCACTTTTCATATGTCCACTCTTGAAGATGACTATAAAAGTGATAAAAAATGCCCCTTTTAATTTAATTTTTGTTTCCTTGAGCATTCAACCTACAAGGTCTAACTAACCTATGAATTTGTATTGTTGTAACTAGTTATTGAGAGGGGGGGATTAATCAATTGCATAACACTAACCATTCAATTCCATTTACCATTCCATGAAGCATACATTCACATAAGATATCAATGTATAAACAAACAACTACACAAGCACACAAGAGAACACAGGAGATATGTGGGAAACCATGTTGGGGGATAAAACCCATTGAACCATGCACATGGAATAATATCCTATAATTTCAAGATCCAAATTTTAGTGAATCTCTAACTTCACAAGGACCTCTAACCCTTACCTAGTTAAGCACCCACTTAACTAGTCTTTTGCAAGCTATATCTTATAAAGAGGCTCCACCCCCCTAGGTAACCAAGAAATAACTCGTATACATTGAAATTTGATCATATTGAAACACCTATTGATAATATTCAACTGATGATGACTTATTTTTTTTCTCTTTCCTCTTCACTCTCATTCAAACAACTTCTTGGGCTTACTCACTCAATCATGCCTCTTCTAGGCTCATTAGGTCCAATGACCTGTGTATCCACCTATATAAAATTGGTTATATATTCATGTATGATAATATTATCCTATGATGGTCCTCGATTACCTACCTCTTATCCTTATATGATCTCTTTTATTCACTTAATTCCACTCAACTCTCACTTGCCAAAATAGGCCTATTAGGCCTTGCCTTTATACCACACTCCTAGTCACATACATATTGGTTAGCCAAGATAGTTTAAATAAATTAATTACATATGTAATAGGTCCAAACACATGTTACATTATTTATAAAAAAATTCATAGGTCAGTCATAACCTCTTTAGGATGAAAACCTTATTAGGCCTGAGAGAGACCTAAAGGAATTAGGCCTTTATACCCACATGTTACATTTGTGACCTCTTGGTCCTCTTTTATCCTACAAAACTAATTGAAAAACTTAAAATAAAACTTTAATAAACCTTTTATTACTCCCACATAGGTCCATATCACCTATAACTCCAAATAACCACTTAAACCAAGCCTTTTAGCCTACTCGCCATTAGGATTTAAAACACATAAAAGTATTTCTCATGAAACTGAATCATAGAGTTGATTTTATCAATAAAAACTCAATAAAAACCATAAATATATCATTAATGACATCAAAATTATTATAATATCCATTTTACACCTTCACTCAATTTCTAAGTACCCAAAAGTACCTCTCTAATAGGCTCACTCAAACTAGTCAAACATAGTCAAAGTAAAATCAAAACTTCTTGACTATTCAAAATTGAATAAGGAAAAATTTGAATTATAATGCCTTATTATGAACCTTTTATATTTACTTGGAATCTTAAAACTCATTGGTTTCTTTGACTCTGATTAAAAGATCCCAAACTTTCCTCTGTAATGTGATCACTCAAACTATGTGCAGTCTTCAATAACATAGTCATGAGCAAGTTCATGTTTATCACTTGAAATCAAACATGTATTAATTATATTGAATATGAGTATATTATATTAGTCTTCTAGATCAATAATAAATGGATATATATCAACCTTTAGATGTAGTTATTGGTCTTTCAAACTAATCTCTCATGCTTCTAGCTTATTGTCTTATCATAGTTGGACAAGCCATATTGGATTCTATACCTCAACACTTTATCCTATATATAAAGCATAAAAAAAAATTATAATTCAATTGAATGTCAAAAACCATATACAAGTTCATTGTATGTACTTAATCTTATCATACAATCTCAAACTCTTCATCTCAACTATCATACTTGGAGTAGTCATTTTGGCTCAAAACAAAATCATAGTAAACGCAATTCTTAACACTTATGTAGACATTTTATTGAAGTTAAAAATAATTCATTTAATAATTATACATATTTAGATCAACTAAAATAAAAAATTTGTGGAGGGTTAATATCAAATAAAGAACATATAAATCATTCGATGAGACATACACCTTCACTGTGTTATCTTACACAGAAAAGTCACTTTGAGAACATCCTTTTGATTATGTATGGGTATCAAAACAACTTATCAACCATAGGAAATACACACACACACACACACACACACACACACACACACACACACACACACACACACACACACATACATATGTATATATATACATATGTGTGTGTGTCTATATATATATATATATATATATATATATATATATATATATATATATATATATATATACATATATATATATACATACATATGTATATATATACATATGTATATATATATACATGTGTGTGTATATATATATATATATATATATGTATGTATGTATGTATATGTATATATTTATATATATATATATATATATATATATATATATATATATATGTATGTATGTATGTATGTATTGTATATGTATATGTATATGTATATGTATATGTATATGTATATATGTATGTATATATATATATATGTATATATATATATGTAGATATATATATATATATATATATATGTATGTATATATATATATATATATATATATATATATATATATATATATATATATATATATATATATATATATATATATAATACCTCAAATAATTGGATCTATCCATAAACACTTGCATCTCATCCCTAAACTCTTTTTTGCACAAGTTTGCTTTTTCTCACTGTTTTCACTATCTCTACAGTCTAGAAATAGGTCACCTTCCATGACCAAAATTATGGACACATTAAATATAAAACACCAAAATAACTCAATGGATATAAATTAAAATTATTTAACTTAATCTACCAGCAAATTTCATGCTTTGACTCAATCAACCTACCTATAGCACCAAATTCATTAGAAACAAACACTTTTTTATACCTTCTACTCATTGTCATGACAATATAAAACCACCTAGTATGAATGGAGGATATATCTACAATATCCTATCATAAAACTTTACTTTCCAATCCTTTATAGAAACTTTATATCAATTATTATCCAATTAGGTCACTATAAGGGTTTAGAGAGGGTTTCATACCACTTTGCATTCTTGATGAATGTTCCTAAATCTCTGTACCTAAAACCACTTCCAAAAAAATGTAAAATATTATTAGGACCATATTAAATCTCTCCAAAATGGATCAGGTCACCATGAAAAGTATACACTTGATAATGAGCATCAAAACTTTCTTCTTGAGCTCTCATATCTTCATTATGCATGCATAAGAGACCTTCTGATGTGATATTTTAATTTTTATTTCTCCTCAAGACTCAAAACTTGGTAAAAAAAATTTAAACACCTTATAAAAACTTATTAAATTCTTACATGTTCTATAAAATCTTTAAAAATAACTTTTACACTTCATTTAGACCTCACTAGGTCTCTATACATGTTAGTTCTAGAACCACCAATTTTGCTTGGTCTTTGAAAACACTTGGAAAAATATTGTAATAATCTAGAAAACTTATCCACATGTAATATATAATCATGAAAATATATAAATATTCCATAAATGTTCATATAAGTCATACACTGTTGATATCAATAAGCTACCAAGCTTGTATCTTCATATTGGGTCTCTCATGCAAGGGATAGACCTCAAAACATGACCTTCCTACCACCGTAGATACACTATAAACTTCATATACATGTTAAAAAACCTTATAAAATGTTTTATAAATAATATTCATAGTTTCAATCTCATATATATCAAATTCATCATCATTAGGCCTTTACAATCCATGCCCATGCTTAAAGAAATAGGCCATCAACTAGATTTGCTATGCACCTACACCATATCACTTTGATATTATTAAGACACAAATTTTAGCCTATTTATCTATTATAGGTTCATAATCATATCCCATTATATAGCTTTGAACAAGTCTCCTTAGAACATATAGGTCCCTACCTAATGACTAAATTAGCCTTCTTTGTTGAACCTACAAGACTTCACACATCCTTTGACATCAATGACATCCTTACTCAGATAAAAGAATAAAAAAAAACCATATCTAGAAAATATTCCCCTTTGTCATTGATTTCAAACATCTTTATCATAATGAACCATTCTCATTTCTCCTCAATCTAAATCTCTTCATTAAGTCTTTCTCCCCCTTTGACATTAATGACAATGATCATATACACTTCTCACAAGGTCATCTACACACAATCCTCAAATTCTAGGACCTGACCACTTACTAAAAAATTGATCTCCCTTTGTCCATGCATGAATATTTAATATATTTTCTAAGATATTACTTGGTTTGATAAATTCATCATACAAACTTTGTGACTTGTCTCTTGAGATTACATATATAGCAGACTTCTCCACATCTCCATCTTGACTAAAACTTGAAACTAAAATATCTAACATATGCTCATGCATACCTAGTTACATCTTATCTACATGATGTCCAATGATGATCTAGGTTCTCAAAATAATAATTAATAATATTTGTCTCTCTAAAGGACACTGAAGTTTCATAACTTCACCAAGACACCTAGGACACCTTTAAGTCATTATCTAACATCTCAAGGACCTTGTTTATATACACCTTCATCCTTTCATTACCTGCCAACTTCATACCAATTTTTAAACTTCTTAGACCCAAGAGAGCTCTTTAAAATATTAATACACCTTCTCATATTAATTTCACCACTACTATTGATCTAAACATAAATAACATGATCAAAGAAACTAAACTTACCTAAATCCATGCTCATAATAGCTCTCAAGGCACTAATCCATAATAAGATACTTCAAACTGATATACAAACTAATTTATCAACTCACCTTCATGACTTTATTATCATGAAACAAAACCAAAACCCAACATGCATCCACCATGGTTCTTCTTTGTGTAAAGTGTCTCTTTGAAGCCTATAAGGGACACCCCATACAAAAGGTCCTAAAATAAAGTGAACCTAGGAGATGACCACATCTCCTTTATTAATTCCTTGATCCTCTTATATCCATAACACTAATTTATTTCTCTTAGAATCCATTTAGGCATTTTTAACTTCTTTGATTCACTGACCTCAAAATCCATGATGTTGATCATCTTCTCAACTCTCAAAATCATCTTACCTTCTAATGCACTATCATTAGAATATATTAATAGGAATCTTGACAAGGATAATTCTCATTTGTAATAAGTGATTCTCTTTGATCTACGTGATGCTTAGGACTAGTACTCGCTATTTTTTAAAAACTGTTCATAACAAGAGTTTCATATAGTCCTTCTTCTTTGATTCTTTCTCCACTATAGCAAGTTATCCATTCTCACTCTTAGACTCAATCTGATCAACCTTTACCATCTTAGGTTTCCAAACTTGGGTTTAGCCCTTCTCATATCCTCTAGGGGATCCATAGCCTTTCTCATACCTTAAGGATCTATTTACTCCACTTGGACATAATTTAGCAATATGGCCAACCTTATGACAACAAAATAAGGAATATTTCTCATACCTTAGGATTGAAGGTGATTGAGATCTCTCTTTAACTAATTTATGCTCCTCAAATAGTCTCTTTCCCTATGAACAACATGTTGAAAACTAAATTAATGGTCATGAAAAGAATTGGAAACCCTGAGAGCATTAGGTTGCCTAATTAGCTTCTTCAATTTTCGCTTCAAAATTCAATCCTTCTTACCTTGGACTTATATCTTATGATATTTCTCAACCTTGATTATGAGCTACTCATGCTTATCCTTCAGAGAACCTAACTCAACCTTCAACTAATCACACTCTTTTTATCTTGATCTCAAAAATGAATATGCAACCTTTAGTTGATTATTAAGATCATGAATATACATCTTATCTTCTTTTTCTTCTAAATCCAACTTACACTCCAAGATACATACATGTTCCTTAAGATCCTTGACTATAGATTTCAACCCTTCATTCTCCTTCCTTAGTTGCTTAGCCATCTTGTGCTTCATAGAATATCCTATAGGATTGTTAGGTCTACTACAAAAGAACTATTATGATATTTTTTTTGGGAAGTAGATACTAATATGGGGGTTGAATTAGTTACATAACATTAACCATTCAATTCCATTTACCATTCCATGAAGCATACATTCACATTGGAGATTAATGCATAAGCAAACAACTATACAAGGCTACAATAGAACACAAGAGATATGTGGGAAAACCTCTTTGAAGATAAAACGCACTAAAACGTACACATGGAATACTATCCTATAATGTCAAGATCATAATTTTAGTGAAACACCAAATTCACAAGGAGCTCAAACCCTTACCTAGTTGATTACCGACCCAACTGGTCTTTTGGAAGCTCTATCTTGCAAGGAGGATTTACTCCCCTAGGAAACTAAGCACCAAATCAGATACATTTAAATATTACCATATTGGAACACCTATACTAATCTTCAACTGATTATGACCTCCTTTTTTTCCACTTTCCTCTTCACTCTCACTCAAATAGCTTCTTGGGCTTACTCACTCAATCATGCCTCTTCTAGGCTCATTAGGTCCAATGACTTATGTATCCACCTATATCAGCTTTTTTAGATGTGCATGTCTAAGAATATTATCCTATGATGTTACTTAATGACCTAATCTACTCCTTATATGAGCCCTTTTATTTACATAAGTCTATTATACTCCCATTTACCAAAATAGGCATATTAGGCTTCGCCTCTATACCACACTCTTGGTCACATCCATCTTGGTCATCCAAGATAATTTCCATATTTTAATTAAACCTATAATATGTCCAAACACACATTAAATTAGTGAGATAAAAGTTCCATAGGTTTTTCAGAACCTCTTTTGGACCAAAACATTACTAAGCCTAATAGAGATCTAAAAGAATTAGGCCTTTACATCCACACATTACATTTGTGACATTTTAGACCACCTTTAAACTCCAAAAGTGATTTAAAAACTTCACATATAAATTTAATAGACCCTCTATTACTCCCACATATGTATGTATCACCTTTAACTCCAAGTCATAACTTGAATCAAGCCTTTTAACATACTCGCCATTAGGCTTTAACACACCAAAAAGTCTATCTCATGAAACTGAAGCATAAAATTGATTTTATAAAAAATACACTAAATAAAACACATAGATATATCATCAGTGACCTCAAAAACCTTATCATATACATTTGAAATCTTTAATCAATTTCCAAGCACCCAAAAATACCTTTGTAACAGCCTCAGTTAGACTGGTCAAACACATTCAATGTATAATTAAGAACTCTTGACTCTTAAAACTTGGATAAGGATAAAATATTATTTATAATAACTTAGTATGAAATTTTGAGATTTACATGGAATATTAAAACTCATTGAATTCTTAAACTATGGTCAAAACTTCCCAAAATCTCCTCTGTAATGTGATCACTCAAACTGCCTTTAGTCTTCAAAAACATAATCATGAGAAATTTTATGTTTATCACTTGAAATGGAACTTATATTAATTATATTGCGTATTAATATATTATATTAATCCTATATACCACTATTTTATTTATATAAATATATATATATATATATATATATATATATATCAACATTTAGATACAATTATTGGTCATTTAGATCAATCTCTCAGGATTCTAGCTTACTGTCTTGTCACAGCTAGACAAGCCATATTAGATTCCATATCTCAACACTTTATCCTATCTCTCAAGCACAATAAAAACATTAATAGGTCAATTATATTATATTAGTCCTATATATCACTATTATATATATATATAATCAACATTTAGATACAATTATTGGTCATTTAGATCAATCTCTCAGGCTTCTAGCTTAATATTTTGTCATAGCTAGACAAGCCATATTGAATTACATATCTCAAAACTTTATCCTATCTATCAAGCATAATAAAAACATTAATAGGTCAATTACAAGTCATAAACCATATAAATTTTAATTTTATGCACCTAATATTGTCAAAGGGTCTCAAACTCTTCATCTCACTTGACATATCTAGAGCAGTCATCTTGGCTCAAAACATAGTCATAGTGAACATGACTCCTAACCCAAATGAGGAAAATTTATTTAGTTTAAAAACCATTCGTAAGATACTTATAAACCTTCATATAAACTCCAATCACAAATTTTTTTAGGGATAATATCAAACAAGGAATATATAGATCACTATATGAGACTTACACCTTTATTCTCTTGTCTTACACAGACAAGTCACTTTGAGAAGATCCTTTTGATTATGTATGGGTATGATAAAAAATTATAAAACATATTAACATGAGTTATAGGTCTTAAAAAATACCTCAAACCATTGGATCCATCTTTAAACACTTGCATCTCATCCCTAAACTCTTTTTTACTCAAGCTTGCTTTTTCTCATTATTTTCACTATCAATAGTCTAACGATAGGTCATATTCCATGACACAAATTATTGGAAAAGTTAATATAACTCACAAAACTAAATTTATGTATATAAACAAAAATTATTTACCTTCATCTCCTAATAAATTCCATGCATTAAGTCAACCTGCCTATAACAACAAATTGTTTAGAAACAAACACTTTTTTATACCTTGTGATCAATATATTGAAAATATAAAACCAAATTGGGATGAATTGAGGAGTATGATACAACATAAAATCATCAAAATTCACTTTAAAATCCATTCAGTGCAGTTTCTAGTAATTTTTCTCCAATTGGGTCACTATAAGGGTTTAAGACAGGTTTGCGTTCTTAAGAAATGTTCATAAAGCTATGTACCTAAAAAAATTCCAAAATATTATAAAACCTTACTAGGAAGATATTAAATATCTTAAAAAATGATCATGACACCATGAAAATTCTACACATGCCAATGAGCATCAAAATTTTCTTGTTGACCGCTCATCTCTTCATTTTATATGCATAAGAGACTTTCCAATGTGATATCTTTATTTTTATTTCTCCTCGGGACATAAAACTTGGTAAAAATATTTAAAAAAACTTTTAAAACCTCATTAAATTATTAAATGTGTTATAACATCTTGACAACTCACTTTTACACTTCATTTAGACCTTAATAGTTCTCTATTAATGTTAAGTCTAGAACCACCAATTATGCTTGGTCTTTGAAAACACTTGAAAACCTTTTATACTGATCCAAAAACCTTATCCACATGTCATATATAATAATTCCATGCTATAAATATTACATACATGTTCATACAAGTCATACACTGCTCATGTCAACAAGCTACCAAGCATCTATCTTCATACTAGGTCTATCATGTAAGGGCTGGACCTCAAAACGTGACCTTACTACCACTATAGATTCACTATAAAATTCATATACATATAAAAAAACCTTCTCACATGTTATATAAATACTATGGATAGTTTCAATATCATATATATCAAATCCATCATTATTATTACTTTATATGCATGCCCATACTCAAGGAACTAGGCCATCAACTAGACTTTCTAATCACCTACACCATATCACTTTGATATTATTAAGACACATACTATATATTATTTCTCTCTTTTATATATCTAAGATAGGTTCATAATAATATCCCATCATTTTCCTTTGACCAAGTCTCCTTATATCATATAGGTCCTTACCTAATCACTAAGTTAGCCTTATTTGTTGAACATACAAGTCTTCACACATCCTTTGACATCAATGAAAACATTAATGACACAAACACACCAATAAAATCATGTATCAATAGATATGACATTAGGGACACTATCAAACATATTTACATGCTTTAAAATTATCACTTGTATGTACCATACTTCATATTCATCTTGGAAATAACTTTAAAACCCTTGAGAAGGAGTTTCAAGTGTGTGTAAAGCAAGTGAAATTAGATGACCTCATGGAGTGGACATTTTATTTGAACAAGACCCTATAAGACTCATTTAGACTCTTGTTCATCCCATCTGATTGCCTATGCAAGAAATAAGTTTTGAAAATACTCCCATTGGCCATAATATAAACCTTAACATCCCCAAAAACCTTAATTTATGCAAAGAAATCTTAATTTGTGTGGGGTGACTAGAAATATGTTAAAGCTCATGATTTAGCAATGCAATGTCATAGATAAGTTATGAGAACATATAGACACTTACATGATCTTAGGAACATGAAATAAAATTGAAATCATAGAGGTATTAATGATGTCATATTTTTATAGCATGCATGTTATGGGACCATGTCTTCCACACTTACATAATTTTAAAATTGACCAAATTAAATAGTTATATGCTTCAAATACATATTTTTGATATAATTATGTACATTGGAACCATTTTTATACCTAATTTTTATCTTGATACATATATGAGGTACATATGTCATGAAAAAAGAGGACCTTAATGTTAATAAATAAAATTAGATTTCATATTTTAAATAATGTGGACTTTAGCACACACTAGGATTAACTAGATTAGTTGGTTAAATATTAACTAGTTTTAGGTGATTACATAACTCAATACTACCAAGTTTATACAATGGAATGATCAAATTATACACCCTAACCATATTTAAAACGTGATTTGACTTCGATCACTCACGCTCATAGGGTTATAAGTATGATAGGGTAATGTGATTGAGTTAATTTCAAATTATTGGAGGAAGCTCACCTTTTATCCCATGTTGGGGAAATTTTTTCCTTCAATATGTTTAAATATTTATGCTTACATGCTTTACTATTGACCCAATCTCCACTACAAATCATCACAATGAATCATGTCTTCAAATCAAATTGTCAAAATGTAAGATGGATCCATAAATACATAAGTGTATTCCTAAAAAATTTATATTTAATTTCAAACATTTAAAATTAGTTAAATTCTAGATTATATGAATTGATTATATAATACAGCTTGCCCTTGGTTTTGGGCCAGTGACTAGCAAATAACTCAAGTTGGACTCATGCAAAAATAAAGTGTGTTAGACACATCTAGATAGGCATTTATTTTACTTTAAACTAACAATTTTATTAATAGATTAAAGTGTGGGGCCGGGGGGAGGGGGGATGTAGACACTAAATCTAAATAGTCTTGTATACTTGGAAATTTCTTGTTGTGGTTATAACCTACATATCTAAGACATTTCTGATGCCAAAACACTCTCACTTACTATCTCATATGCCTTTTAATTATTTATTAGTCTGACCAAATGTTATTTTAATTTCCAATGCTTCTGTACTACTCAAAATTATATAAACTTGATTATTTTCATCCATAATTAATTTTTAGAACTGTACATATTTTCTAGCTTCCTGGACCATTGCATCCCAGCTAGATACCTACTTCAATGAGTGTATCCTATGCTAAAATAAGTTTCTAGTGAAAAAAATTCATCCAAATTACAATTATAATTTATCCTTATGGTTTAACTAAGTTATTTAATTTGATATATTTATAAAAAGGATTGGTACATATTTAATATAAACCCTCATTGGTTCCTCATCTAGGATATAGTTAGTAACTCATAAGGTAACCTAACGAAGGCATTCAATTAAGAATTCAATTGAGAAAAGATTATATATTTTTCCTATTTTAATATTATTAAAATGAACATCCCATATATAGGTCTAATTTACTAAATAAACATTTGATTATCCTTATTTTGAAATTTAAATTCTAGGTCACTCCATGTACTTGATCATCACATGTTACATTCTTAAACACAAACAAATAAACATGTATGGGATAAATAAATAGTTTTGATAACCTATTAAATGTGTTTTCTATGTAGGTAGTGCCCATAGACATACATGTCCTTGCCAAAAATTGACACTTTGTGCCCACTAACCTATATTTTCCACATACACTTCAAAGGTGAGGAAATTAGGGTTTGATCATTTGACATGGAGAAATAAATTGTGTCAGAGATCTAAAAACATTAGATAAAATCTTAAAAAACCCTAAAAGGGTCAATATGATTATATCCAAATCTTATTAATATTATGTACTAGATAACTATATCGAACTCAGACACCAGTGTTAATGAAAAAGCCCACATTTAAGATAAGTGTCTGAAGCCACATAACACAAATCTATTAAATATAATGATTGATATAGAATTTAGATATAGTCTTCTTATATCCTATTATATTTCATATCTTCATGCACATATTAAAACAACTAACTACTCTTGTTTTTAATTCATTACAATATCAATCAATAAATGTACTTTCTATTTTTTTGCATATCTTAGCATTTAAATCCAGAATATTATTTAACTAAGTTGTTAAATTAGTTTGCCTACTATAGATATATTTATCACCATTGTGATTATTATTTTTTATATTTTTGACACTATAATTTATTGACCCATCTCAATTTATGGTTTAAAAACTACCAAAATAAAGAACACCATGTCACTCAGCCACACCAACCATGAAAACAATCTCTTTAGAGACACAAATCACACTCTCAAGTTACCTATGTCCATTATCATCACAATGGTCATATAACTTAGTATTTTTGGAATATTCAACTTTGTTTTGTCTATGAAATAAAACACCATTCCGATACACTTGTTGGTTCTTAGACATTATTTTGCAATGAAACACTCCCTCTATGAAATGACATTGTTAATTGATGGACATTAAAAGTTGGGGAAAATTGTCTTAATAACCACAATGATATTATACGTGATAATATATACAAAAAATTATTATTGTGGACAATGACACTTTGCATTATACATATGTACATACGCTAACCTATACGTAGTTTGAAACACCTTGTGTTTCATACCAAAATATTTATGGCTCTATGTTGTTGGTAGTAAAACATCTATTTCAGAAACATGTCTTACCCCTAAACATGAAGCTTAATATTTATTGACATATCCAGGGGACACAAAGTTTCTCAAATTTATTCATGTATATCAGGGTTTTTATAGTGGACATTATATATAGACAATACTAAGATCACTAATTTTGGCACCATTATAGCTTGAAGAGTTTTATATCATCTTGAGCATTTGACATCCATATTATGTGGACATGCTTTATGTTAAATTTGATATTGCATATAAATATTCCATAAAAATATTGATAAGGAAGCATCAGCAGTGACACTCCTACTTATAGATGATAAACATACAAGGATCACTCACATCCTATTGTATTTACAAGAATCCATAATATATTATCCACCTTTAGATTATGAGTAGTGCACACCCCTTAATAACCTTCAGTTAACATTTTCATAGCTACATAAGGATGAAATATAAACCATTTCTCATCAATAAACGTTTAATGATCCATGCATTCAAAACTCACCTTTATGCATTCCCTACTCACACACACTTTGAATTTATACAAACCATGGGCCAAATTATGTTTGGACACATTCCTACACGCTTATCCTCCATGCAAAGTCTCTTACTATATGCATGAGCCTATGATTGATCAAAATCTTAGATGGTTATCCTCCATAATAGGGATATTTTTACTTTCACGTGACTATTATTGATCATAGGCTTGTGCACTACACTCATAATTGATCGTAGTACTATGAAACACTCTCACATTTGCACATAATCCTATGCACTACACTCATGATTTCTTAGAGTCTTAAACTATAAATTCATAATTGTTATCCATCTCACTTATTATTTTTATTTTTTATAGAAGCATGTAGAACTTTTTCACTTACTCGTAGCCTCAAACTCATTAATTTTTAAAGAGGTATTAAAACTCTTCAACCAAGATCTCTCTAATGGTTCGTGATCATAATTATTGATGATTCAGTATATACTTAGAAGAAACTAATTGTAAGTAAAACAATTGTTACACATAAGAGATATTTAAATGTATTCAAAATCATAAAGAAGCATACTGAATCATATATATTACAATAAAGATCATTTTCTTAAATAGGTAAGGCAAAATAATGCATAAGCTAAAATAGCCAACGTGGGACTAAACCTCACATAAGATAAAACTAGATAAACATAAATACCTAAAGCCTAATAAGAATGAGTAAAATATACTCTAACACCCCCCTCAAGTGAAGCTATGGGATAATAATAAAGGATGCAGTGTGAAGTCATGTGTCCCTATGGATGCCAATCCATCATTCTGGAGTACATGGATGTTGAGTCACTGTAATCACCAAGTCAAATAGGGAATGGTGCTAAATACGAGGATCACTTAGTACAAAAATTGTGCTACAAAGTATTAGGTAGAATGATTAACCAAATGAATCATTGCTTGAACACCCTCCAAGATGATGGTGAGAAACAAAGATGGTGGGGCTACCAAATTGGTGTCACTGGTGGGGATACCACACTAGTGGCACTATAAGAATCACCAAAAAGGCCATGGAATCAAGTAAAAAATCCTCATATGGGGTTTTTTGAATATATTATCTAAATAATATACCTATGTACAAAGGAGAAACCCAAAAGGTACTCAAAAGTGAAAAATACAAATAACTCTCATCAAGTGGAGAAAAAGGGAGAAATTTCATAGCAAAAATCCCCCCCCCCCCACCAAAGAAAAAGAGTGAAAAGAAGAATAGAGAGAGATATAAAAAAATACATAGATTATGCTAAATAAGTCCACACTCCAAGTACTCAAAATTAATAAAATAACTCAATCTACATGAGTGGTCTTAATCCACTACTCGATCACAAAAAAAACTAACACTAAACTTCTCTAGAATAGATTCAATCAAGAAGATTATTAGTGGTGATGAAAGTAAAAAAAAGTATATCATTTGTAAGGAAAGATAAACACCAATAAGAAGAATGTATATCACACCCCCCATAATGTTGAATAAATGGAGTGGAGAAAGAAAGGTATCTGTACGAGTTGTTCAAATCCACTACTCAAACACCAAACAAACTGACACTATATGCACTAGAATAACTCCAAACAAGGAGATTGTCAACTATCAAAAAAAGGTGTTGAAAATATAGATAAGTCTTTCAAAGATGATGGCCCATGGTGCTGATGCAAAAGAAAAGAAAATAATGAAGTGAAAAGGTGCTCATAATAGAGCACATAAATGCATGAAGGTAGATAAGCTTGAGTCAGCAAACTCCCCATGACACTTTATAAATCAATGTGATTATAATAGCCCATACAAATTAAAAACACTAGATGGATACAAAGAATAAAATAGACTTAACTAGAATAAATCCAAATGAGGATATTATCGACCTATTGAATAATCCATCAAGGGAGCGAAAAGGTGTCTCCATAGAAGAAGGTAATATGATAAGAAAAGGGGCCTTGAAGAGACATGACACAAATACCAGTGTATCAAAGTATTAATACAGATCATGGGTTGATAGAAGAGTATGAAAAATGGAAAATAAATCCATGATATATGTAAACACACCAAAAAACATAGCATCCAAAAACTAAAAATATGCAAAGCACATGTAAAAAGACATCAGGCTCAATCGAAAATGAGTCTGAGATAGTTCATGCGTGCAGTATAATGTAGGGCCCATAGCACATGAAAAATAATAGTATTGAAAATGTACACTCAAGAATAGGACATTGATCTTATTCAAAAATGCATCCAGGAGTGCAACAAATGGTGATAATGCAATCGAGAAGAAATAAGAAGGAAGTATGTGTTGCATGTGAGGGGGTCTGACCTCCTACTAGACTAGACCTCACCCTCCAATATCTTAAAAATAAAAGAGATAAGGTGCATGAAAGATAATGAATATTTCTTTAATAAATGTTCAAAACATATAAAAATACATCACCACTAAAACTATCACCATATGACAATGAACACAATGCAACACAACCAATGAGAAGAGAACCCCTTAGAATGCAACATTTTTTAATTTAACTTTACAATGTAAATAGGTTGAATGTTTGGGAGATTAAAAATAATGAACTTTTACAAAAAAGGGTACTTGATTTTGAGATACCGATCAAAAGTTATTAAATAATTTATTTCCCATAAAAAAAAGAAATTATTTAATAAAATTTGCACTAAATGTTTAAAAAAATGTATTGTAGCTAAGGGTACCTAGCCTTCCAACCACTCATTTGAACTGGCATAGAACTAGGGATCTCCTCAAGCCAATAGAAGTCAAAAATAATTCTGGTTGTCTTGACCTTTACAAATATTTGTGCATCATGATATATTATTTTTAAATAAAAACAATAAAAATTTAATTGTTTTCAACTAGGCTTCTCCAAAATAGATTCAATCAATAAACCTGTCAGTGGTGATGAAATTAAAAAAAGTAAAACATGTGCAAGAAAGTACATCACACCCACCATATTGGTCAATGGTTGTTGGTTCAACTAGTGAAGTTGTTTCACTCACAAAGAGCCTTTCAGGGATCAATTCTTGTTACTAGAAAAACCTAACACGTGAAAAGGAATGAGGCTAGGATCATGCCCCAAGAGACTTTGGTGGAATAAATACCACATTGTCCTTAGATCTGATACCATGAAAGAGTTATCAAAAATCATCAACCAAGATCTCTCCAATGGCTCATTACCATAGCCATTGATGCTTTAGTATAGACTTAGAAGAAACCAATTGTAAGTAAAATAATTGTTACACATAAGAGATATTCAAATGTATTACATATCATAAAGAAGAATAATGAATCATATATATTATAATGATGACCAATTGTTTATATAGGCAAGACAAAATAATACATAAGCTAAACTAGCCAATATGGGACTAAACCCCACATAAGACAAAATTAGGTAAACACAAAAACCTAGAGCATAGCAAGCATGAGTAAAAGATAATATACCAAATTTGACATACTCATAGTCACTTCTCCTTCATTCCAAGCTTGTCATTTCTTTTACATGATTATACTTTCCATACTCCAGTGTATCTATGAATCAATTCTCTCTGATTATGTGGCATTCCAAGTGGCATTTCTCATCCTAAAACCTATCAGTCATCTAATTGGGTAAATAGTCACCATGTGCTTTCAATCTCAACCTTTACTCCTACAGAGAAGACAAAATGACTTTCAACCATTTTTTTGTAAACAATAATAGTTGTAATTAATTCTTGTATTTACACGTATAAATATGGAACATCTACAATCAGACAAAAGAGGGAAGGTCTAAAGAGTCTATTTCATGAATGCTTTAAACGTATACATAAATGTAATGATAAGTACTATGATATGAGTGTCTATCCAATCATACACTTATTGTAGGCACTCTTCATTCTAAAAAACATAGAGGAAGTGTCAACCTTTCCTATCATAAGAACTTTCTCTCCTAACCATTCTAAAGATTTATAAAACTTTGTACAATTTCCCTATTCTTTTTTATTGAATAGAAGTTGTATTTATGCAAGTAACATGAATCTTTTCCATTTAATGTGTTGATTTTTCAATCTAGATTCTTATTTTTACATTCATTAATACAAATGTGAGTTATTTATAACATTTGATTGTCCTCTATATTCGTAATCTTGGGTAGTTTGGATATCATGTATCCAAATTTGGGGCTATTTATTTGGATAGTGGGGGTAATTTTTTTAATTTCCTTCTATAATATGGGATAATAATTTTGTTTTCTTATTATGTGAATTGCACAAGCTTTAATCATTGGATCTGTATTTTATTCATCTTTCCTTAAGGAATGTGAGTGGATTTCCATTATTGAGTAAAAATGTATGCTTAGCCTTATCATGTTTATTATTTTCAATATATTTTAACAATAGAAATTTGGGTTAATGCTCGAGAGATTTTTGTCTCTTTTTCTTCACAACTCTATTAGTGTACTAGATATTTATACTATGTTGATTTTCCCTGAATTGGGGATTCATGAAAATTTGTTTAGTGTTTATTTAGTTATATTTCAATTGTTATTTGTTATATTCTAAAATATTCTATGATCTTCCTATGTCTTTTGGGGTAGTTAGTTCATCTGGTATACATGGTTTATGTTGGATTCACAATATTTGAGTGGGTGGTTTTGATTTTGCTTTTTAATTTTTTAAGATTTGTATACATCCTAGTATTTCTTTGTCAAGGGTTTAACATTTTTTGGTTGATTTTATATTTCAATCAAGGTTTCTCATTAATGATTTTTCCAGCCTATATATTTTAGGGCTATGTGCCATATTCTAGTTTTTAGAAGCTTATTCTCCACTCTAGTGTCTAATTATTGATCTTTTTTTATGGTAATATTTTCCTTGGTTTTATGTTCATACTTCTTCTATATGGGAGAGAAACCTTCCTTCTATTTTATATTAAAAATAAGGGCACATAGCGATAATTCCCTATAGGAAGAGGATGTTAGAAATAATATGAATATCATAGAAATGAAAACAAAGTAGAGCACAAATAAAGCATTTTAAGTTCAAACTTAGAATATTTTGACAATTTGTACGATATTTGGGTTAATGTCAGGGAAGAGCACAATTTAAAAAAAAAGGTCCTATTGCTAAGACTTGCATCGATGCATTCATCTGTAATGACGCACTTGTTAATGTAGATCATTTTACATTTTTTAAAATATAAAAACTAATGCCCTTTTTATCATACCATTTTCTTATTATAAGAACATATATAAATAGATGGTGGTAAATTCAATTAGATCACCATATAAGAGCATTTGACAAAACAATTAGATATTTCCTTAAATTTTTGGTATGTTTTATGTTAGATAATATATATAATTTAGTTAAACATATAATGTAAATATTGATAATTTTGTATTTTATATATATATATCTTATATTTAGTAAACTCATGATTATGAAGGTTTGTTTAGTGTAAATAAATTCTTCAGAATAGTTTTGAAAATTTAAAACACATTCAGTGTTATTTAGCCTATGGAAAAATAAGGTTTTAGATAAATATATTGATCCTCAAATATATTATAAAATACGTAGATTTGTAAAAATATTACTAACAGAAGTAAGAAGGTTTTTCAACACTAAAAATAAAGCATTCATTAAATCATACATTTCTTTGGGTTTGGTATGACATATATTGCATAGTGGTTAGATAGAAACGATTACAATGATAATGTTTATGAAGAAGGAAAACCCAAGAGTTAGATGACATTGATTTAAAATCATAAAATCACAAAATAATATTACCCCTTCATCATAAAATATTTATAATTTGCTTGCTACATACCCAAATTATTAAACAACCTCTAAACAATTCCTTCTCAAAGTTATCTCATTGTAAATGTAAGCATGCTTGAGAAACCTTGGGAGATAATGTGTTTTTATGAAAATATTAGAGAAAACAATGTATATATTTGTGTGCATCTTATTATATATATATATATATATATATATATATATATATATATATATATATATATATATATATATCAAATGAGGATTACAAGTCTAACTAAAATTAATCTAGAAAACATCATTGGAAAGAGGAAACAAAAATAGTGGTTCTACCTTGATAGAATAAAATGGAAAAAAATATGAATGTAATGGCAAGGTCAATATCAAATACAAGTTAAAGTAATAAATTAACATGAATTCTATAACTAAGAAGCATAAATAGAACAAACTCGAAACACCATTAAAAAGTGCATTGTATAAAATCAAAAGATAAATGTTAATGTTATAAAACCTTGCATTGAAAGGATACTGCTTAGATTGTCAACCAGTTGTGAAGGCTTAATAATTATCCTAGATTATTTAAATTTTTCTTTTACATGTCCATATAGAACATTGATTACATACAATCTTTCTTGTTCACCTAAATTTGAATTGGCACATTAAGAAATACTAGCATTATAAGAATGTAATGGGGATGAAAAACTATTAAAACATGAATAATTAAAATCTAAGCATTAAAACTAATAATTTAAGGTTAGAATGGAAGAACATGTGCACCCAAGTCTATGGGAGTAAATAATTTACATGAATTTATGTGAGAAGTGTTCTCAAGGTAATTGACTAGAGAAGGGGTGTTTCTTAAACATTACATAACTTCATTGAGAAAATAAGTTCTACCTATTTTTTTGAGCCCCATGTCCTGGATTAATTATACAACATCAAAAAAATTTAAAAAGATCAAGATGAATAACATCCCTCACTCAAGCTATAAAACCAAATAATTATGCACAAGGTATTAGAAAACACAACAATAAAATCACAAAGTCTAAATGCTAATCTCACAATTGTTTATCACAAAATATAAATAGTGAAAGCAAAAAAGAGTGGGAGAATATTATATCTTATAAATTTATTAGAATTTAAATCAAAAATCTATTCATCTTACACCTATTCCAAATGTTATTAACCAACCTTTTTATAATAATAATAATAACATAAATTTCACAAAACAAATCCTAGATAACAGTTGAAAATGAACTAGAAAACTATGTCAAAATTTAAATAAACCAAAACATAACCCTTACTTTTATACTCTATCTTTCTCATAAAACAATAGAAAAATAAACCCTTGGTACTTAAGATAATTTAACTTGTAGGGATATTTACCAAGTCTCAAGAAATAAAAAATTGATTGTGGCATTAAATGAGGGTTTTTAAGCAAAATTTACCATACAATTTTGCATCCTCCACAGAAGTAATGGTGTAGGTTATGTGTTGATTTAGATCATATATCACAAGAAAAATAATTTTAATCTTGAAATAAAAATTACATCATACCTGTTTAGCAGAAAGGGTCTAAAATAGCAGTTGCACTAAGGCTATGACTTTTTTTCTTGTAAATTTCTTGTTACCTATCATTTATAAATTAAAAACAAATCAATAAAACTTTTAAAGAAAAAAATAAATATGAGTGGATATAAATAATATATAACTATATAAATTAGAGTTTTGCTTACTATAAGTGTGAATCCTATTTGAATTGCATTGCATATCCAGAAAACATGCTTCCACTAAACATCTTAACATTCCAATGTTTCCTTGTTACCTACATAAATTTACCCTACTAATACTTATATCCAAATCAAATTAAAAAAATAAACATAATGCATCACATATTTATAAATTAGGGTTACCACTATTAGTGATTGATTTTTCTTAACTTATTGTGAAAATGGGCTAAATTCATATCATACTAGTAGAAATTTTTGTAGTTTGAGCATTCAACCAACACTTTATTTAGAGTATGCTTCACAACCTATCAATGGCAGCCCTAATTTTACAATCACATTTCTCCAAGGATATTTTTTAGCCTATCAATGGTAGTCCTAATTTTGATGGCCAAACAACTTAGATTTTGGCATAATTACCTAGTAAGCACTCACTGCATTAAGCGAGTTCCACTGTCGCATTGTGATCTTGAGCTTCATGACATAATTTTACTATTTAATTGATAAATAAATAAAGGTACATATACCCTTGCGAAAGTGACATCAAAATACCCTACATTTTGCACCATCCTAATGATAAGATTAAAAAAAACACTTAAGAAGAAATAGAAAATAGATGGGATGTTGTTATGCATAATACATATAAATGCATAATTGGTGGTATAGGTTAAAAGTGTTTATCAAAACATTTATCACCCCTACATTCTAAACCATTTTAATGATAAGATTAAAAAACAAATAAGTTAAGACAAAATAATGAAAGATAGGATATTATTATTCATAATACATAGAAATGCATAAACTTGGATAGAATTTAAAGTGTTTATCAAAATATTTATCAAAAGTTATAAATTATTATTTACCTATAAATTTGTAATATCATTTGTGATAAAATAACCAAAATCATTGAAAATATAATGAAATCAAATGTTTTTACCTATGAAAATATGTCTATTCATAGGATTGATACAACACAAATAATATGGACATGATCAAGTTGTTGATTGCATTGTTTTCAAAGGTGTGTGAGGATTTGATAATTGCATGAGTAATAATCTATACAAAAGGGAAACATGGGTCAGTGATGGACATAGATGATTTCACATCATAAATATTATGATGAAAAAATCTTAGTCAATTTAATAACAACATTTTCATGGTAGTGACTATGTGTGTATAGAGATAAATGCTTATTACTAAGTAATTTTGGTTGTAACTTACATTTTCCTAATAGTTATAGCTTTTGTAGCATTATAAAAACTGGTATAGGTGTATGCAACATTTTGTGATGTTATTTTAATTTTATAATTTTTTCTATTTGACCATAATTAAATAATTAAATACCTAAAAAAATAATGAAATGAATGCCACATGCAATGCATGAGAATCAAGAAAAAGTTCACCATCAACTTCACCAAATGCTTTACAAAAATTTCTACCAACTTCAGCAAGATGATAAATAATCTCTATTGTTTTAAATAATAACCAATTTTATAAATGTGCATTGAATATGCAATAATGTTTTCCAGTTAAAAATCTTGAACACTAGGTATAAATTATTCATTGCATTGATTGTGGCTCACAAAAAATGAAAAGTCACCCATAACATTACATTTTTTTCTCCAATCAGAATGTAGTAAATAATATTTTTTTATTATACAAATTAAACACTTTTCACCTTCGCCTAAAAAATATTCACATGTTTTTTGTGCACATAAAATGAGTACATGTGATTTCTCAATAGCCCAACTAATAATTATACGTTAAATTAAATTGATTCCTATAGTCTCTCTTTGGGACTAATAAATAATAATAATAATAATAATAATAATAATAATAATAATAATAATAATAATAATATAAAATGTGATAAATATTAAGTCTTATTAACTGGGAAAATATTTATTTATGGTTAATGAGTCTTGATTGAAAGAAATATCAAGTTATATGGTTGCATATTTTCATCAATCCATTTATCATTTAGTGTCAACATGAGTTTGAAAATAAAATACCTAGTAAAACTTATATATTACATGTTCAATATTGTATGTTTTTTTTGGACTATACAATTATATATGTCCAAAAATAGTCCATGTACTATTTTTGTATAGCTTGTGGAAAAAGATATTAGGCAGAACTTTTAAGTTGCTAAATACCTCACTTTTGGAAAGAAGCATCATAGTGTAGATGTAATAAAAATCAACTACAAAGTGTTTGAAGAATTATGATAGAAACTACATGGATAGTAAAATAAATAAATTTGTACATTAGTATGCTTCGACATGAAGTTTCCTTTTCATGTTTCCAATGCCATGATTAGTCTAAACATAATGATAGTAAATATAGCTATATACAATTAGTCAATACAAAAGATTTAAGTTTATTTAACAAGATTAAGATTAATGTCAAATACTTGAATCATGAAATTCTTGTGTGTGATCTTAATCAATTTCTCATAACAAAAATAAATAAAGGGAAAATCATAGAAGTAGTAAATAATAAAAATTCAAAGCAACAAACCCAAACTCTAAGCCAACCCATGAGGCTAGTTGTGGGAAGTTCCAGTGAAAGGTAAAAAGAGATAAATACAAAAATTGTTGTATCCATTCATAAATAAAAAATACCCTCTTCTATTATTATGTGTTTATTAAGATCAAGGAGGTTATTCTATTTCATTAAATGGAATGAATGAAACTAAAATCAAACCAAATGTGAAAATAATTTACTTGGTACTAACTAAATATTCTCTTTGATATCAACTAACTCCAATGCTATATAAGAGTCCTTAGAAAAAACATAGACATATCAATGTATAAGAAATGCTTATCTTATAATTGGTTACTAATTCCTAAATTTAAGGCACCTCTATACATTGAGAATTAGGCAAACATAATCTAGGCTAGACATTTAAGACAACCAATGGATAAGGTTAGGGATAGAATTTTATTATAAGAAAACATTTGACTTAGTCAAGCACTTATAATATCATGAAAGTGTTTTTCAAATGGAATCTTAGTAAATATGAAGCAAAATGAGTCTATCAAACATTATTATTGGTATACAATGATATTGATTCAAATTCTTGTTCTTACATCTTTTACTTACTGAATCAAAGTGAAATGCATAGATAGAATAGTAGGAAATTGTAAATGTATTGATAAATACTACCCAAGCAGTAACATGCACATCAATAAAATCCATAGATCAACCGTAGACAAACATAATTGTAAAGCACCCCAAGAAACAAGTGTGTATTTATGTATAATGGTTTTGAATCAATAAATTACAATGTTACACCATGTTTATTCTTACATAAAATTTTATAAATCAATGTAATCTATGGATTGAATAGACTATTCATGTCATTTACCTTTAACTAGTTATTATTGCTTGATCTTTTGGTCAATTATTGAAAACACTTTGCTTCAAACTATTATTATCACCTAGATAATTAGCTAATTAGATCAAATTATTTTTGTATAGGAAGATATGAGAAGATTTTGGAAAGGCAAGGTACATGTTTAACGAGCTAAATTAAAAAAAAAAATGCTTCATTCTAATAGGTCAATTTTTTTTTGTTATGGGTGGCCTCTTATTGATCTAGTAATGCCATAATGACAGGTTTACCATGAACTTCACATGTGGCCTTGATGCATGTTTAAGATGAAAGCAATTTTCAACATTCATTTCACTATCTTTGACTACATCTAACAAGATACGAATCTGATCACATGATACATTTTACCAAGCTAGTGATATAGTCAATAAAAAAATTGATTAAGATTTGAGATTTGAATAACAGATAGTGAATATTAGAATTTATGTTCAATTATATAATTTTTTTTTTTATTGTAGCCACATTTAATGGTTATTAGTGCATGCATTTTGTAACACTAGAAGCATTGGCATAGGTATGTGGACCAAAAAATTATTCGCTAAAAATAATAATTGAAAATTGTATTAACATTAGTTCTAATGATATTAAAAGAGCATAATCTACCCATAATGTGAAAACACTCTACAGACTTATGGCAATACTTAAAGCACTACAAAATTTGTAGCCAATAATATAATATACGTTGCATCCAAATAACAATGCATACATTTAGTTGCAGTACATAATAATACAAGAAACTCAAATATGAATCCAAATATGTTGTATCACCATTCAAATCTAGTGTCCTAAATAATTAACTTTGAATTATCTTCATTTTTATCTTTATTTAGAAGATAAACAATATTAGTATATTCATGCTATGTGCAAAAACATGATATTCATCTATAAAGAGATTATAGAAATTGAAATGTCTAGCTTCATGCATATTACAACCATGCATCATTTGTCATATCAAAAACCCTTTGTTTATTTAATATTCTTTTTAATTAAAGAGCCTGTTTTAGGTCATTTACAATTACACTTATCCAATAGTAATCCATGTATTTTTTCAAACTACTTTTAGTATTATTTTCAAAGGCTAGTACAATTGCCAATAAAAATTTCATGATTCCAGGCTTTGTATTCATAGTAACTATTAAAAATACAAAATAAAGTAACAAGGAAAAACTTAAAATATCTACAATTCCTTACCTCAAAAAAAAAGTTGAAATGCATAAAAGACAGCAATGGTTAATAGGAAAAGCATCCAGAAAGCATACCAAAAAAACCTGTAAAAAAAAAAAGGTTTAACAATATATCAATCCACCAACAAAGAAATTTATTAACAATAGTATATTATAAAATTCATCTATACATAAATTTAATTTTGATAATAGTAGCTAAAGACAATCGTAAAGGTAATTATCTTTAGTTGGTTCTATCGTAATTACCTTTATGACAATTATGTTTGACTTTGTATTACAGGTTGATCAGTTTAAATTTTACAAGGATGCTAGTTTTATAATTTTAGACAACCCAAAGATAATATAACAAAATCGTGTTTCATTAGTCTTCTATAAATCCATTGAAAGGAGGCTAAGATGTATTATACACTCAACCACATAGTAATAAACATTTTTTTTTCTTCTAGTTCAAATAGACCTTGAAGGAAAATTGAAGAAGGAAATTTGTTGAGTCAAGAGTAGCTTGTTCATATGATAAAATTATAGATTTTAATTGCATTTAATATTTAATAAATCACAAGAATGTTTTCTATATTCATATAAAATATGAAATTGGATGACTTTAGTATGGCTAATGACACCCAATCCATAGGTCTTCCTACTTGCTTACACAACCCTTCTAGTCTATTCTTTCACTGATTCCTAGTCATCCACAACATTATAGACTTAACACTAACAAAACCAGGTAGCTCTTCTAGGCCTAGACCCATCCCCCTAGGTTTCATTCCCTTAGGACATTAGTGTTGAAACCTTGTGTGTCCTAATTTTGGTGTTGTTTTTCAAGTGTAAAATTGGTCCTAATGATTATATTCTTTCGGATCCTTATCCTTTTCTCTGTTGGCTTGACATGAATTCAATTAACCCATGATCATTAATGCTACTATAAAATTCCATTCAAAGTCTATTTAAAAGGGTTAACACTCATTTATAGAAAAGAAGCATAAATACAAGAAATTAAACTCAAACACTCTTCCTAATTCTCTATATATAGCCTTCCAAGATCATTTCAAGCTTATAAAAACCTATACATCAGTGTGTAGCCATTTGAAGTACATAAAATTTTGTATCTACTTGAATTTATCATACAAAATTCCACCAATTAATTTAATGGAAGAACTACATTAGCTTGATCCTTCCTTAGAGTATTGGTATGTACGCAGTGTGCCCACACACGCGGTGTGAAGTGTGTCTAGCATATCCTTTACACACTGACCCCTTATTTATATTTTCTAAGTTTCCATTCAATTTCATGCACAAATAACTCTTAGGGATTTTAATATTTAAATTAGATGCACAATGAGATCTAAAATCTTATAAGATTTGATATTTCACTGGTAGGCTAACACAGGGCTATTGAATTTAACCTAAAAAACTTAAAACACCTAGACAAATGCATCAAGAAAGGACTACAACCCCAAATAGTATGATATCCTAGTTTTGGTTCTCTTGTCCAATCCAAAAATTATGTTCAAAAACCTATTTCCTATGAATATAGGATTGCAATAAGAAGAAGTTAGTATGATGTTAGTGAATTAAAAAAATAAATTAAAAACACACTAAACTAACACCCTAAGCTTATCTCAAAGGAGGAGCTAAGTTAACAAAAATAATATAAAACATGGAAGAAAGACCTTCCTTCACCTTCCTTGTATGCTCCAAAATGCTTGTTTTAGTGGTTTACTTAGTTTGTGTGCATGAATTCTGCATCAATGAAGTGTGGCTACCTCCATCTCTCCTTGTTACCTTATTTGACATTAACTTGGTTAGAATTGGATCAACATTTGGGAATTATAACACTAAGATGAAATGATTTTGAATGCATTTAGGAATTATAAGTTTGGCATAAAAGTGCTTAAAATTCAATATGCAATGCCTCCTATTTACATATTTTTGGAATGGTTTAGAATCAACCTAAACCATCCATCTCAAGATGAAGATGTGTGGCAAAGGATTAAGTCAATTATGTAATTAAAGTTCATAAATAATCCAATCAATATTTGGGAGAGGGGCATTAATTAGGTATGGAGAGTCTTAATGAGGGACGTGAGGCATTAATTCATATATATGTGGCATTTATGGCTTGTGGATGCCACTCCATAATATGATGTCACTTGATGATGTAGTTAATGACAATCAATTTATAAAAATAAATATTCAAAAGTTTCCATGGAAAATTAACTAAATCTCTTGGTTTGGGTTAATTAGCCTTAAACATGATTAGTCAAATTTGATGCAAAACCTTGGTAATTTGTGCACAAATTAATCAAATTGGTCAAAATGTCATATTATTAGCTCAAAATTTGATTGAACTGGAATTGGAAGTTGATGTTAGATGCATTCAAACCATTATCCCATTTAGGATGTTTTCAATGCAAAATAATAAAGACACATGTCTTGTATGAGAATTTTGATAGAAAAGAGCAATCCAGAGCACTTAAGTGTAAAATTTGCATTTTGGCTCAAAATGATTTGATAAAAGTTAGTTTATTCATAAATTACATTTCCCCATCTAATGATACTCTGGCTAAATCCAACACTTGAATATATCAATTTCAACTTATTTTATATGTTTTAGTGTTTTAGGCCAAATTGTACATTTTGGTAGAAATTGGTCAAAAGCCTGAGTGATGTTCAATTGTGGCCAGATTTAGGTGTCTACAATTTTCCCTTGTTTAGGAAGATGTAAATTGTAGAAAAGAAAATGTCTTCTAAAATAATGAGATATGGCCTATATGCCAAAAATAAGATGATGATCTAAGAAAAAGCTTTAAAGAGTGTTTGGGAAGACGATGATGAAGCCCCCTTGAGGGAGTGATTGTCAAATTTGTTGATAGATGGTCCCTCGAGAAGAATCAAGAAGAAAAGTGGGATTAACCAATGGTTTAGAGTAATATAAATGAGAAAATGCTTGTATGCATTGATTTAAAAAGGATATTGATTTGCCCAAAGGTGGTTATAATCATTAAGGGGACCTGGATTATTTTATAAAGATGATTGTACCCCATTTAGTGCCAATTAGCAAGCATAACTCAAGGATATAACTTGGAATAGAGATTAAATATGAGCAAGTGCAAAGTTATAAAAGATATGAATAGAAGAATAATATTGATCAATAGAAATTATTCAGTTGTACCTACCAATGAGGAGATGGTCACCCTTATTAGCAATAATATAACTATAATGGTTAATAGGTTGATTTGATCAAGGGTGGGAGGATTTTCCAAGGTGCCAAGGAGAAAATTATGTGGCTCCATTGCTTTTAGACCTTCTTGAAGCTGATTTTTTTTGTATCATGTGATGGTAGGCATCATGATAGAACATCATGAGGAATAGCCCAAAATATACATAAAGACTTACTCTCGATCTAATAAACTCTTGAAAATAATGCACCAATGATGAAAATGTTAACGTATGAATATGGATGGACTCAAGAATAATGTGCATAAGGAATCACCCAATGGACACATATAGACTGAGTCAAGACAATAGTGTTGAAAGAAAACAAAAAGCAAGTGAATAAAAAAATAAATAAACACATAGCACACAAGTAGAAAAATAACTTGAAATAAATAAAAATATATAAATCCTAAAAAAATCAATAAAAAGCATCATAACAATGATTTTGCCCTAGTAGGGTGGATCAAGGATAACTAACTAAGCTTAGATAGGATAAATGTTTTTTATTTTTAAATATTTGAATATTTTTGGAATTTTGAGGTATTTGTACTCATTACAGAATGATAAAATACCTACTTACAAAATTAAAAGAGCATTTTTCTTAGCTAATGGGAAAAATGGTGAGAGCACATGAAAAGGGGGGCTAAGGTATCCTCAACATGAATTGAGCATGGCCGACAGAGTCTTGAAATGAACTTAAGTCATAATAATTCCATCAACATAAAAGGTAGAAAAAAACCAACTATGTCCAAACAAGTTCTCATATATGGCAAATGGCTAGTCAAATTAAAACAACAATGGCAAGGTGATGTGATAATCCATGATAAACAAGTGTTGCCCCTAGTTTTACCATAGGTGGTTATAATAAGGATACAACAAATTAGATCAATTATACTAATTTTATCATAGGCAGTTATAATTAGTACTAAGACTGTTGAGCACTAAATTTCCCATAGGCAGTTATAATCAGGTTCACATAAACCAACTTGATATGGGATGGAATTTGAAATATATCTTGCTAGATCAGCTATCATACTACTTTCGTATACTATCATTATAAATATGGATTAGATTTATTATTAAAACTTGATTGGAATCCCCTCACAAAATGTTGAGGAAGAACCAAAGTAACCAAGATCAAAACAAGATTGGATAGGATGATAAAAAATAGGCTTTAGTTTAGATAGGAATGGAATGATACGATGGAATGTCATTGCTTTAGGATAATGATGGTTTGATAGATTGGATAAAATGGTAAAAGGGTTACACCCAAGTAATAATGTGTTTGGCTAGGATATGTGACAATGGCAAATGGATGATAAGTGAAAATGGTAAATGAAAATAACATGGTACATGTTTTTGGCCTGGGTGTGGTTTTTGGCATATGATTCTATTATTCTTACTGATGTGGAGATGCACATCCTGATCAACAAATGATACAAATAGAATAATCAATCATGTTAATTTCTATCCCACACCTCATCCTAATAGTTTCTTTGTCAAGAATTGGCTACAAATTTGGATTTTGAAAATGTTGTTACGATCTTCATTGGTCATTGATTCTAATTTCTTCAAACATCGAGATAAGGTATCTTTATAGCATATAGAAAGGAAAGTGAGGCCATAGATGGTAAATAGGGACAAATAATGGATGGTAGGTTTTATTTTGAAATAGAATGGTAAATAATAATGGAATGGGCAATGGTTTGGAAAAAAATGAAGATTGAGAAATTCAGTCACATGTAATGTTTTTGATGTCATATTTGACATAACTTTGGATGTAGCAAGGCCAAAGACCTCTAAATATTATCTTGATAAGATCACCATTTTTTTTTGTTTGATCTTAAGAGTAGATAACATCTAATTAGATTGTATATTGGAAGCTATTTTTATTTTATCTTTGATATTATCTTCATCAAGTAGTGAAGGACATTTTTTCTCAACTATCAGTGCCTCGATGAGGTTTTCACCAATGAAGTTATCTTTATTATTCCATAATGCCTTTGAGAATATTTCACTAAGAAACATTTAATTTTTACTTTGATTGTCTAATAGTGCTTCCAAAAAAATTTCACTAGAAGATGTTGAGTTTGAACATTGTTTGTCCTCTAGTGCCTCTGAAAAGGTTTCACTAGGAGAGTGTTCTTCTGCTATATGAATGTGGTATTGGCCTTTTTTTTTTTCTTCAACTATTATGTCACCATGGATGGAGTTAAACAAAGTGTGATTCTATCGGTCCTAATCAACACTTGTGGGAGATATAATGTTGATAATATGGCTATTATGGTTGATGGTAATGGCATATGGAATGGTAATCGAATGGGGGTTGGAAGCACAATCCTTGTAGAAGATACTAGGAGAACTTATGGTGATGCTGAATTAGTCATCCTCAAAAACTATAAAAGGATCACAAATGTATTCAAATTGATATGTGAGGCATGCATAACCAATATTGTAATAGTCATGAATGTACTCTATTTTTAAATCTGATTCTGACTCAATGGACTCTGATTCTTATGTCAAGACTAATGTTGATTCTAATTCTGATGCTAAATCTAATGTTGGTTCAAGAATATAACCTGACTCTAGCTATAATTCTTCATCTGATGGGTATTTTGTTACAATGATGTCTTGCTGAATATTTTATCTTAGACAAATAATGGTCTATGATGGCATAATGGGCTCCACAAAGAGTAATTTATCAAAATGAGACTCTTCAATGATGGGAAAAAGGTCAAGAGATAATTCCTTAGAGATTGGTTTGTTAATAGGAGGCTCTTGAAAAATAGGCATATGATCAAGGTGATGATATTCCCAAAGGTGGTTCTAATAATTAATTAGTGACTCAACAAAGATTGGCTTGTCAGAGTGAGACTACTCAACAATTGGTTTAGGATCAACAGGTGATTCATCATAGGTTGACTTATCACAAGTGGTTGGTTAAAAAAAACATCTCAGATTGGTTGGTTCTCTTGGACTTAGTTTCTAATGAGTTATAAAATACTAATTTTGATTATAGCTTGAAATTAAAATGATTGACTTGGTTGGGGGATTGATTGGATTAATATTGGATGAGGAATGGCCTATGGTTGGATAATATTAGGGCACTAAGAAGCGTGTTTAATTAAATGAACCAAAGGACAAAGTCCTAAAATGGTAACAACAGGGTGGAATGGAGCTTGATTTCTTGCACGAACCAAATGATGAGGTCCTAGAATGATGAAGGGGCATTGTGAAGCCTGGTTTCTTACACAAGCTAAAAGATGAGGTCCTAGTATGGAAATTATATGATATTGTGGTCTTGAAATAGAAATGGTATGATGTGGTGGAGCTTGATTACTCACATAAGCCAAAGCATCCAAGTCCTCCTCATAAACTATATCATCCCAGTTGGTAACTTGATTTAGATTTTTTGGATTTTGAATATATTTCCCATATGGAGTATTGTAGGGAGAATAATAAAACTCTTTAGAAAATATATCTATGTATCAGTTTCTAGTCAGATTATGTGTATCCATTCTATAATAATTTGGATTGTACATGACTCCACTATAAGTGTAGCTAGACATATCCACATCAATATTGAAAGCTCTAAAACAAAAGGCTTAGAGTTCTAAAAACTGTAAAAAACTATGTCTAAAGGAGAAATGGTTCAAACTTGGTCTAACTTGGTTAAAAGTGGATCTTTATCTCCAACATGGTCTGAAAATAGAGTTGTATCTCAAAAATGGTTTGTGTTAAGATTTGACTTAAAATAGTCTAACATCAAATATCTAGTGTCAAATGTCATACACATAAAAGGTCAAGTATTTGAATAAAAATTGGCATGTCAAATGTTTAGGTCAAATTGTTCCAAACAAAGTTTAAAATAAGAAAGGGAAAAGATTCGCTAGGTATTTTATCCAAATGTGAAGTCAAAAGATAAAATCAAACATGCTATGCTAGGACTTTTGGAAAAATGACATCAAAATCTAGAATTAAATTAAAGGCATGATGTGATTTTGATTTAATCTAACAAGTTTGGAAATGACATTGACATAGATCCAACACATAGAATCAACCATAAACATGATCAATTGGCATAAGTCACAAGGTAAAAGTCTCTTGGAGAAAGGATGTGTTCTCCCAAATAAAGGCACAAAAAATGATTAAGATAGGTGTTAAAAAAAAATCAATAGTTTTGAAATTTGGGTAATTAATTAACTGAACTTATGCAACCCAAAAGAGAAAGACCTTTTTATCAACCCCATGAATTGAGGTCCAAATAGAAATCAATCAATGTTTGAATCCTAACTTGACAAAGTTAATTCAAAACTCAACCTTGAAGAGTAGGATTTGACCAAACAAGTTAAACAAGACAAGACAACATGATGGCACATGAAGAAGGTCCAAATGGTTTTTGATACAATGACAAACAAGTTTTGAAACAAATTGAGTATCCTAAAAACATAAGAATGTGCAAATGATGTGATCAATGTTATGTTTCAAATACTCAAAGGCAAAATGGTTTGACATGTTTTGGTTGGCTTAATTCTACCCTTCGCAACTCAAATGACACACGCACAAATAAATTTAGCAAAAATTTCTAGGCATAAGTGTAGTTGAAAATGGTCACCATAACACCTCTTTAGACAAAAGAGTGTTGTATAAATTTGTTTTTTGACATGGTTTATAAATAAACAAATAACTTGTAGCCTCAAAATACCAAGTAAGAAAATGACAAAATACAAGTAAATCATCCAAATTCCTATTAAGGGTGTGGCAAAGTAGGGTTGACTAAAACTAATTGGTTTGCAATCATTTTAGATGGATCAATTACATAATGAATTTCACATCACAATGAAAAAGAAATGCATGTAATTAGGTGTTCACTATACATAGCTTATTACAAAAAGGTCTTATCCTTTTTGCAACTACTACATCTTTCACTTGCTTAGTGTATTGCGATGTCTAAAGTATAGATATGCCCTGTGCATCACTCAAATACTAGAATGTGGTTTAACCACTCAAACCTCTGATCCTAGTTGGAGTGGTTGAAGTCAATGTTAGGAGATGAAACCTTAGGTCAAAGCTTCCCTATAGAACTTCTAGGAGGTAATGAAGTCCACTTCACAAGCCAAGATGCAATAAAATAAATGACTAATAAAAAGACTTGAGGGTCATTTGAATATCACCCAAACTATTACAAGTTTTTGGGGAGTGCTTTAAATGACATTCATTCTATGCTTTAGACTAGGCACATTTGTAATAAATATGACACTTTTGATTCTAAAATTTCCCTAAGGGGACAGACGGAAGAGCATACACACACAAACATTTTTTTCCCAATTAATTAATCAATCATGTATTGAATACAAAATAAACAAATGAGTCTAATTTTAAGCACTAAAATTTTTTTTTGGTGATGTTCTTTTGACCCTTTGGTCTTAAGTTGTAAAAACATTTAAAGATTATAACAAAAAAATACTAAATGAAACAATACTCACCTACATTAATTTTAGGCACCAAATTTGAAGTGTGCATGATTTATATGAAGTTCTTTTTACAACTCCAAATCAAAGTGTATTATTAGTTAGAACAACCAAATTAACATCCAAACCATCCTTTCAACCAGTAAAAACAAGATTTAGACTACCTACTTTGAAGCACTTTGGAGGATGAGACAAAGAATTTTGAAAAATGAGCTCTCGAGTTGACAGTCGAGTTGGGCTACACAAATGAGTTTGATTGATAGGTGAGTTAGGTTGATTGTCCTAAGAAAAAATTGTGGCTTGGAAAAAATGGATTTTTTCTAAAATTTTTATCTTGTTTGCTTCCACACTCTAAGATCCTGCATGACAATGGTTAGTATGTTTCTTATAGGTAAAATTTGACCAAATTTGTGAGGTTAGGTCGTACCAGGCATGTCATTTGTGAACATAGGATTTAAATAGAGGGAGATTAGTATTGTGTTAGTGAATAAAACATATCAATCAAAAACATACTAAACTAACACCTTAAGCCTTTCTTAAAGGAGGAGCTTAGTTAATGAAACAAAAATAAAAAATAAAACTAAAACATGAAATAAAGACCTTCTTTCAGCTTCCTTGGATGCTCCAAAATGCTTGTTGTAGTGGATTACTTAGTTTGTGCTCATGAAGTCTGTATCAATGAAGTGTGCCTACCTCTATCTCTCCTTGGCACCTTGCTTGGCTTTGAATTGGCTTGGATTGACTCAACATTTGGGCATTATAATAATAAGATGCAATGATTTTGAAATAATTTTCGCACTATAAGTGTGGCATAAAAGAGCTTAAAATTCAATAGGCAAGGCCTCCTATTTATAAGTTGTTTGAATGGTTTAGAATCAACCTAAACCATCCACCTCAAGATGAAGATGTGTGTTTAAATATTATTTGAATTATATAATTATAATTAATAAATAGGCTCATCAATATTTAAGATAGAGGGGCATTAACTAGGCATGGAGGGTTCTAATGAGGTATGGGAGGCATTAATTCAAATATTTGTCACATTTATGGCTTGTGCATCGCACCCCATCATATGATGTCATTTGATGATGTAGTTAATAAAAATCAATTTCTAAAAATAAATATTCAAAAATTTCCATGGAAAATTAAATTAAGATCTTCATTTGGTTTAATTAGCCTTAAACATAATTAGTCAACTTTGATGCATAACCTTGGCAATTTATGCACAAATTAATTAAATTGGTTAAAATGACATACTATTGGCTCAAAACTTGACTAGATTAAAATTAGAAGTTGATTTTAGATGCATTGGAACCTTTATCCCATTTAGGATGTTGTCAATGTAAAATAATAAAGGCATGTGTCTCGTACAATAATTTTGATAGAAAATAACAATCTAGAGCACCTAGGTGCAAAATTGGCATTTTGATTCGAAATAATTTAATCAAAGTTAGTTGCTTCGTAAATTACATTTCCCCATTTAATGATACTCTGGTCAAAATTAGCACTTAAATATATCAATTTCAACTCATTTAATGTGTTTTTAGGCCAAATTGTGCATTTTCATGGAAATTGGTCAAAAGCCTAATTGATGGTCATTGGTGGCTAGATTTAGGTGTCTACATTTTCAGCATTGTCCTAGTCTTGTACCTGAATTCTCAGACCCTGTCTTAGACTGGGCAACTCAGAAAAAGCCAAGTTGCATTTCTCCTTACTCTCTTACTATATTTAAAAAGGTAAAATTTTAGTTCAATTTCACAAATTAGTAGCCATAATTAAGAATATTATTTATTAATTTACTTTTCTCAGACATGTTTATTACATAGGAATAAAACTCCATTATTCTCAAAAATAACAAAATATTTGAACCCGACTTACTTCAAATTTCACACAAAAATTCTAGAAACCCTAGGGTAAATTATTTATTATTTTTTGAAATAATTTTCTATTTCTTTCTCTATTTAAAAATTATAAATCTACAAATTATTTGAAATTTTCTAACATATTTTATAAAAACCCTAGTTTTTACACACTAGGTCCTTTTTGCATATAAACACATTCCAAACACTGGGAAAAATATATTGCTACTTTTTGAAATATTTTTTGATTTTTACCAAAATTTTCAATAAAAATTCTAAAAATTTTCTACAAATTCATATTATTTTTAAAAAAATATCATACTAATTTTAAAAATTCATTCAAAATGTCTAGTTTCATTAACTAGCTCCCAATTATTTTCCAAAACTTTTCTAATCATTTTATGAATTTTTAGTTGCATATCAAACTCAAAAAATCAATTTCAAATTCAAAAATTCATATTATTTTGCATAAATATTTTTGAAAAATCCCTAGTTTCATATTCTAGTTCGTACTTTGCTTCTTGAGGTATCACCTTACATCCATAGCCAAATTAAGAAAATTATGCTCATTTATTTACAAACATTCAAGATTTCAATATGCCTTTTGCATACTCTCTATCTCTCATATGGAATAATTTTAAAATTTATCATGCTAAACATGTTAGCAGTATTATGTTACAAGTCAAAGATCTTTATGCATTTAGGCACAAAATCATGTTCTCTATCATTTACTCTTTATTTGACATATGCAAAAATCTTCAGATTCATTATGATAAACACATTTAAAATGTCATAATACATGTCAAATATATTGATGCATTCTTTCACAAATCCATGCTCTCAACACTTTGATTTTTATCTTTCATATGGAATTTTTTTCAATCTTCTCATGCTAAACACATTCAAAATGTCATAACACATGTCAAAATTTCTTATGCATACATGGACAAATTTATGCTTTCTATCCCTAGTTTGTTATCTTTCATGTAAAATGTTCTCTATAATCATATTGCTATACAATTTATAGCTAAAATTACATGCAATTTAGACTACATGCATAGTTTCTACCTAGATGTATATGCCTCTTTGGCTACTCTTGTTTCATTGTCACATTTCATGCAGAGGAAAGAAAGCATTTCTCCTCCTCTCCCTCAAGAGGGTGATAGCTAATTTCCCTATAACCAAGTCCATGATATCACCCCTCCAAAAGGTGAGGTAGTCTATACTATTGCTCCTAATTCATACATTCCATCTATATATTCTTCAAACCCTCTTCGACATATGTGCTTACATGTTCAATCAGAATCAATTAAGGTTTGCACATGTGAGACTCTAAGGAATCAAATCAATAACATGAGAAAGCTATTTTTAGATTTACAAATGTAATATCAACTATTACATGAAAAGATCACAACATTGGAAAATCATATTACAATACAAAATATTCAAAGGTACCCTAGTGCCAATCATGTATATGCATCTTCACCTAGTCAATCAGTTGAAACCAGTGTTACATATCAAAACCATACATCATAACCTATAATAAGCACTATAGAGAACAACAACAGGGCACCATTACACTTTGATTCAGAGAGGGACAACCTATATGTTATATTATCAACACTACTATATAAGAGGTTAATCACATTACCTTCTACTTATCAATGAGATCCACATCTCTTAAATAAGTAGCCACATCAGCCCTTTTATAACTACCATCATATCTATGGAAATAGAGATAATTATTATTATTATGAACTCAGGAATTGCATTAATAGATGTATTGATAATGGCATCATAACATTCACATAAAGGGCACTGAGGTCTCCTCCATCATGGAACCGTAGACCTCATTCCTCCATAATTGAGTCCTCCGAAGACATTCCTTCACATGAATCATCAGTTACTCATCATGAGAGTAATGTGGTTTATCATATAGAGCCTCATAGGAGATCTATTATCCCACCTACTAAGTGGATTTGGAGACTAGTACAATGAGCTCAACCTACATATAACAGTGTAGTTTCCGGCATATATAGTATAGTTCCATACACATACACATCACAAAGTACTAATTTAGTGAAATATTCACTATGACCAATTTTTCCAAGACCTATTTCAAGTACCAACCCATTACTATTGATATTAAATGATCCATCACCACAAGTTTCAGCGCCATCTTGATCTATTGCTCAATCATACACATCATAGAGTACCACTTTATAGAAATATTCACTATGAGCAAGTTTTCCAACACCTATTTCATGTAGCAACCCGCTACGATTAGTTTTAAATAAGCCACGATGACACATGACACCATGATAGGGAGTCTCTCATGAGACTCATCAGTTAGTATCAATCCTTCCTAGCTTTTACTCTACATAACTCATATCAAAATACATAAATAATACAAACAATTCAAAATATACAAAAAAAATTCAAATATGTCAAAAATACCAAAAACATTTTGATTATATGAATCATTCATGCTTTAAATTACTATTATAATGCTAGGACTTACATTTTCTATTTCATGCTATTGTATGTCGATTTATCTACATTACCATACTTCACTTGATCTCTTTTGATTGTGTGTAGTGATTTCCAGATCCTTGATTACTTCATTCTACCCATTAAGGGGTAATTCCTACTTCTACATTCGAGACACACATCGACATACCCACCCACTGAGGGCATATTCTACATGACTACACTATCCAAGTCATGTCATTCCTATATTACACACTTTGAGTTATCATGTTTCTATAAATTCCTTTCTGGATTACATAGATTATTATATCAACATTTCACTAGCATCTATCACTTGTGTTTTCTTAGCATATACCTATTCTTGTACTACACATGTTTTACACACTTTCATATTTGATTTGATTAGTTAGATGTGATTCTACCTTTCTAGTTATTACATGTTTTCTCGTCTTGCTTAGCGTAGCTTGTGTGATTGCATTTCCAATTCCTTCTTGTCTCTTTCTTGTGCCTTAGGACATTTGACAATGTCCTTTGCTTGTACTCTTCCATGTGCCTATGGCCCCTATGCAAACTTTGCTTGTTTCACTTATATGTATATGTGGCATTTGAACATGCCTTGTATGTTTGATTTTTAGTTTGAGTGATATGTGCCCATGTCCCTTGTTTGCATGGCCCCTTGGTTATCCCTATATGCTTCTTGCTTCTTGCTTGTTTGCTTGTTTGTTTCTCAATGTGTGCAATGTCATGATCCACATCATGCATTTCCAATGCTTTTTTGGATGCCATGATGGACATCATGCTCTATCCCTCTAACTAATAACTATGATTTAACATTCCCAGTTCTAGTTCAATAAATTGCACATGATTTTATATTTTTACATCTATCTAGGCATACTCTTTTTGATCTAATAATCTCTCATTACAAAAATTTATATATCTAGAGATATCTAGGTCAAATATTATTGCTATATCATGTATCTATAAAACTTAACACACTTACAAGACTCTTTTATTTTGAGGGTAGTCATTGTAAGTCATCATTCATACACTTAGAAGAGGGGGAAATAAATAAGGGTTTTTTCATAGAGAGCAAAGCTCCTAGAATTCAAAACAATATCATTCAGATCACCCAATTTAGAGTCTAGAAGTCAAACCTGTCAGAACAGAGTAAAACATAGTGATAATTCTAAATCAATAGCTAGTTTTAGCATAGGATAATAGCCCTAAAAATGGATAGCAATGCCAAACATAGGAGTGTCCTCATTTTGGTGCTCTTGTCTAGGCATAAAAATACTCAAGTTTTCTATAAATAGGTCAAAGGTTTCATTTAAATATAGTTTTTGCACATCAAAATCAGTCAGAATCAATAATTTCAATACAATTTTCTTAGAGAATCCAGATATAGGGGGTTATCATATGCAACATGATGGTTCTCACTTTTAGTTTTAGATTAGGCAATTGACATAACTTCTAGATTACAATCCATGTTCCAGACTTTAGTGATTGGGGACAATGTGAACATCACATTGGTCCTCTTTTATTTCCATGTTCAGTTATCATCTAGGCATTCTTAGTAGTTGCATGCCTTACTCCATCTACATGTCATTGGCATCACTTTCAAGTTGAAAATTCATACAATTTTGAATTTGTGAGTACTTGAGTTCTTGAGTTGGCTTTCACATAAGCCTAGTACATCAATTTTATAGTGGCTTTCAAACAAGCCTAACCTCCATCTTTTGAAATGGCTAAGAGTGGCCTAGTTTGTATCATATATTCAAGATATTCATGTTATATTGTTATATTTACAAAAAATCCATGGACTCCATGATATATTTCATATGACATCTATTCTATATCAGTATCACTTCATAGCTTCACTTCACGGGGCAATGATAGAGCTAAAGGGCCAACCTTTGTATTCTTGAGCCACCTATTCAGAAGGATTGGACCCATTGTTCATACATTGATTAGCACATGCATGATTCGTTAACTTCACTTAGTTGGTGATGATGAAGTTAAAGAGCCAGTCTTCAAATTCTTAAGCCACTATTTAGGGAATTGATCACTCATCTCCATTTATGATATTAATCTTTATTCAACACATACCCAACATGATTTTGTATTGGTTCACGTACCCAGTGAGGTGTATTCATTCCTTTCTCTTCTTCTTACTAATATCTTGTACATTCTTATTTTAGATATAGCATATCCAATAAGAATTGATCTAATTTTATGTTTTCATTGCAAATTCACACCTCATAGTATGCTCTCTATACACATCCATAATCACACAGCTTCATGAGTTTCTCCCTTATTAAGTTCAGGTATGCTTTTTTACTTTTCTTTACCCTAGTATTTTATTTTGTTGCATCACTAGAATAAATGGGGGGGGGGGGGAATTAGTCATATAAAATGTGAAATTAGATAACTTAAGCATTGTTAATGGCACCCAATCCATAAGTCTTCCTACTTTCTTACACAACCCTTCTAGGCTATTCTTTCACTGATTCCCAGTCATCCACAACCTTCCAAACATAATCCTAGAAGACCCATGTAACTCTTTCAATCCCAGATTCATCCCTATAGGATTCATTCCCTTAGGACAATAGTGCCCAACTTAGATAGGAGCATTGAAACCTAGGGTGTCTTGATTTTGGCATTATTATCCAAGTACAAAATTGGTCTTAACAGTCATATTCTTTTAGATCCTTATCTTTTTTTTTGTCAGCCTAACATGAATTCATTTAACCCATGATCATTTATTCCCCTATAAAAGGCCATTCAAAGTCCATTTAGAAGGGTTAGCAGTCATTTACAAGAAAGAAGTAGAAATACAAGTAAGTACACTCAAGGACTCTTCCCTATTATTTGCATATAGCCTTCCAAGATCATTTCAACCTTATGCAAACCTTTGCATCAGTCCCTAGCCATTAAAAGTACATGTAGTTTCACATCTAGTTACATTTATCATACACAATTACACCAAGCACTTCAATGGGTGAACTACATTAGCTTGATCCCTTCTCAGAGTTTTGGTATGTAGGCAGCGTGCCCACACACGAGATGTGAAGTGCATCAAGTGTATCTTTTACACACTAACCACTTCTCTATCTTTTACAAGTTTCCATTTAAGTTCAAGCACAAATAGCTCTTAGGGCTTTTAAGATTCAAAATAGATGTATAATGAGCTTTGCAGGATTCCAATCTTTGATATTTCATTAATAGGGTAACACAGGCCTACCAAATAGAACCCAAAAAACTCAAATCACCTAGACACAAGCGTCAAAAAAGGACTACAATGTCGAAAAATAGGGTGTCCCACTTTTGACACTCTTGTCCAATTAGAAAATGAAGTTTAAGTCCCTATTTTCAACATTGTCTTGGACTTATACCTAAATTCCCAGACCCTATCTTAAACTGGACAACTCAGCATAAGCTAAGTTATATTTCTCCTTGCTCTCTTAGTATTTTTAGAAAGGTCAAATTGTAGTTCAATTTCACAAATTAGTAGCCATAATTAAGAATATTGTTTACTAATTTACTTTTCTCAGACCTATTTATTAAATAGGAATAAAACTCCATTATTCTAAAAATAACAAAACATTTTTCATAAAGATTGTTTCTAGATAACTAGGACATATACTATTGTATATGATACCAAAAACACTTTGCCACATAACTCCATTGAGAAGATATTGAAAATGCATCCAATACTTGAAATTAGAATTTTTAATTCCATTCCCCTAGAACCAAATACAAAAATCATTCATAATAGAATGTACTTCTAACAATATGAAATGCACTTGCCATAGAAAATGGCTCATAAGAAGTTCCTTTTTTTAAGAAAATACCTATTGTCCCTACATAAAATGAAACATACATTAAATATTAAATAGAAAAAAAAAGTAAAGGGCACAAGACTAAAGTTCCCTTCCACCATTTGTTGATAAATTGTGTCATCTTTTTTCTTTCATTTTTGATTTCTTATCTCTTTGGAACCCCGAAGGAACTCTAAGAAAAAATTTACGCTCAGAATTTCAAAGAACATAATAAATATATTTTACAATCACAATATGGGAAATGAAAAAATTAAACAAATAGACAAAGAAAAGATTTGCCAGTGTGTAAGACAAAAAGTAAAAAGCACTTCATGTTGGTTGAATATTTTGTCTATCAGTGTACTGGTAAAAAAAATAGGTCTTATCAACCAAAGTAGGAAGATTAGTCATCCAAACATGTAATTTTATCACATCAGAAGGAGACTGCTCTCTCCTCTCATCAAGGGGAGGTTCCCTATGGATATGTTATATATATGTATAAATAGAAAATAATACTCAAGGGTAGGACAAGACATCCATCTCTCTTTCCTCAGAGATGATGTGTGCAAAACAAAGGAAATACTCAAGAGAATGACAGATAGTACTCCTCTTCTTTTAGAAGAACTATTCAGCCAGCCATAACAATACTCCTGGACATAAAAGTAGAATTTAACTTAAGATATGGTAACCAACAAATCGAGACACAACAGAAAGTCTTGACCTGAAATGCTCAAGAGTAATATACGAAGGACATAAAGAGCACAAAGTCATCTCAAAGTCATTTACACATAAATAAAAATAAAACACACTGAAGGTAGCTATGGGGGCACAAAGTTTCTCCATAGTTGATTGTTCAGGACACCTTCCTAACTAATTTTACTAATCCTGCTTGTTAAATTAATGAAATAGAAAAGATATCACAGCACAGAGTCTAAAAAAGTCCCTTGCTTTCTTATTCCATTGATATAATATGATCAACAGACTGAGCACAAAGTCTCAATGATGCCTCTCAATTTGGGCAGAGTTTCATTCAAATTGTCAAAACAGAGATCATTTTACAATGAAAGAAAGTCCCTTATATAGCCACTTCAAGAACGACTCAAGAACAATAATACATCATGATGCATTGGGAACTGTTAGGGAGATAGGCTGGAACTTTGGGGAATTTTACCCATTTGATCTTCTCAATGTAGATAAACAAGTCATGCATTTGAAAGATTGCAACTTTCAATGTCCACTTGGCGGTCTGATCTTGTCTTCATCGTTCCTCCTTTCCAGATTAATTAAATCAGGCCCTGGATTCATTCATTTTTCTGTCTTTCCTCACTTTTAGCTATTTTTTATCTTGAATTCTAGGAATACATTTGGGTCTATAAAATCAAAGGATCAACGGCTATTTCACTATCTTTAAAATTGACGTTTGCATGCCCGTCAATGTGATTTCAGTGGCTAGTTCACTATCATGAATTTGACGTCTTTGGGGACGTCACCCCTTGGTCTTCTTTAGGATTTCAACTTTACCCTTTTGGGCCTTAATAAGTGATCCTTGAATGGGTTGAAAAGGGCCCTTTACTTTGGCCATCGAGGGTCCCCCGCAAGGGCACCTACCCTTCGGGGTCCTTCGATAGCCCTTTGCCTTGGCAATTCCTGAAAACAAATATTTCCCTAGGCTTTCTTCTATGAACGTTCCCTGCGAACATTTTCCCCAGGTGTTTTCTCTTGTGGTTAATTTCCAAAGCAATTTGTCTTGCAGAAAATTCTCGTGGATAATTTGCCCAGGGAAAATTCTTGCAGACAAAATTTTGCAAAAATTTGATCTGCAAAAGTCTAAAGGAATTAAGTGCTAGCCAATTTTAATATGCCTTAAACAAATCCAAAAGAATTTCCTTCTATCTTACTTAAAAAATGATCCTTCCGAAAGGTGCTTTATGGATTAAGTGTCCTCCGTAAGGGTACTTGTCCTTTGAGAAGTCTCTTTCTGCATTGAACCGCCCCTTTGAACTTTGACGTTGAACTAATCAGTTGAACCAAAAATGGTTCAAGCCGATGGTTCAATTGGATGAAACAAGCCGATGAACTAAGCATTGAACCAAGACATTATGAACTTTCCTTTGAACCAATCAGTTGAACCAAGACGTTGAACCAATCGGTTGAACCAAAAATGGTTCAAGCTGATGGTTCAATTAAATGAACCAAGTGAATGAACGTGCTATTGAACCTATAGACGTTGAACCAAAGGATGAACTAAAAGAATGAACCAACTGAGTGAACTATTTCATTGAAACAAAATACATTGAGTGAAATAAAGGATTGAATCGCTTGGTTGAACCAAGCCATTAAACTTTTCCTTTGGTTGAACCTACCATTGAACCTTTGAACCAAAGTGGCTTAATGGTTCAACGATTCAATGGTTCAAGTCTCATTTTGTATTCAGATGCTTGCTGATGAAGATTTTGAACTGAACCAAAAATATGAACTAATTATGGAAAATGACCAAGTGTTGAAAACCAATTCTTTTGACTGAAACCACTTGCAGAAGCCTTTGAACCTATCTGTAGAGTCGGTAGAATTTTTGAGATGCTTAGAAAATGAGGAATTTGAATGCTTAGGACAAATTTTGGAAATGGAAGAGACAATTTTGGTTTGTAAGACCAAAATAGTTCAAATGTTGTCCCAAAAATGACTGCTATTTTTTGGAGGACAACAGTTGGCTCCAGTTGGAGTACTTCTGTCAATTGTAAAATGAATTGAAAGGAGTAGAATCCAGAATCTCTAGTGTCTTCATGTGTACCATTTGGCTCTGGATTCATGCTACCAAGAAATTAAAGGCTCCAAAAATGGAAACAAATAAAACAAAAAAGAATTGAAAACTGTACAAATATACATATATACAGATGGAATGATTTAATACTTTAAGATTTGAAGTATTTCAGATGCTACTTTTTGGGAGATAATGAAAATAATGTACCATCTTAATAAACCAGCAAGAAGACATTTTGTCCCCAGAAACGGTGATGGGTGAATGGAGCTCTCCACTAGGAAACCAATTTTTTGTGTCTTCCTCTTGGCCTTTTATTCTTGTTCTAAGGCAGGATGTTATATTCAAACAAGAAATTATCACTCCTTGATTTCTTGGTGACGTATTCCTTTACCTGATTTTGATTTGCAGTATCATGATCCACCATCATAACTTGTTGTTCTGCTAGTTCAATACACCATATGATTGGATTGTCCCCCTTAAATATCTTAGATTATTCTTTATTTGGAAGGGAGGGTTCTCCTGCACTTATGTTACACTCCACCAATTCTTCTACTATTTCATCCTTGCCTGAAGAATTAAACAAAATTTGGGCTGCGTGGGCCACCATTTAGGTCTCGACACATTTGACATGATCAATTATGTCAAATGGCTGGATTGGACTAGGCACAGGAGATGGGAGTTCTTGTTTTTGGTTAATGGGAGGGGTGAGAGGACTGATCTGCAAAGTAGAAGTAGAAGGTGTAGAGATGTTTGGGATACTTACTTTCTCAGCAATCACTGGGTCCTTCAGCTAGATAGGTAGAGTGGTCCCACTCTTACCAATCAAAATTGTAGGCTGAGGTAGCTCCTCTTTTTCTCCTTTATCAACTTATTGAGCTAACTGATTTTGGGACTGGGTGGTCACAGCATATGATCCTTCAGATGCTCCACCTTTACTTCTATGTTCATCCTGGTAATCCAAGAAATTGATGTGGGAGTTTTCAGCTGACTCTTCTTGATCCTCCATGAAGAGACCAGCATCATTTTCTTGATTAAACTCAGGTTGGAAAGAGAAATCATGCTCTATTTCCAAATACCCAACTGCTGAGTTAGTAGAGGTGCTTCAATGGCAAGGTTCCTTTATGGGGGAGGAAGACGATTGGGTTGCCCTTGGTTCCTGGCAATATTGCCCTGATATGACTAATTTGGGAATGTCCTTCTATATGTAGGAGCAGAACACATTCCTTGAGCCATTTGCTTTTTGAGAGAAAGTAACTCATTTGCTAATTTATGCACCATTGGATCTGTGGTGCTTGTAGATGTAAATTTAGAAGATGATGAAGCTCTGTTTCTATTTGGATCTCTTCTTATCTTCCCTGCTGAGATGAGATCATCTTCTACTTCAGTGGCCAAAATTTGACCTACAACGAGATCTATTTGGCCAGCATGTCTCAAGAGGAAATTGACTTTAGGTAGCTGAGAATTAATGAAAAAGCATTTGAGATTCTCAGTTGTAGGTTTAGCAATTATAGGAATTCTGTTTCTTAGCTTGTCAAATTTTGCAATAAAATCCCTCATGGCCTCATGAGGTTCCTTCTTCATCTATGTAAGTTGGGCTGGCAAAGCATGAGTATCTTATGTAGGTTTGAACCTTGCTTCAAACTTGGCTTTGATAGTGTCCCAACTAGTCACGGATTCAGTCTATAGATGGTAAAACTAGTCTGCAGCAACACCTTGTAATGTCTCCACAAAAATGTTGACTGCCACGTCTTCAAATTCTACCCCTATCAAACCACAGGCTATGGTGAAGGCTGAAATGTGTTCATCAGGGTGGACTCTTCCATCACCAAAGAATTTGTGCAAATTCTTCCTTGAACTAAGTGGTAACTCATGCAGGGGTGGAGTTAGATTAAGTGGGTCAAATGAGCTACCCCAGGGGCCTCAAACTGCCATGATCAGATTATGAACAATATGGATAACATATCTGAGTGGAATTGCCAGATTATAAGACAAAAATGGAAAATAAATTGGCTTTGCTTCAGCTTAAAGCTTGAGGTTTCAAACTGCGCTTTCTTTCTCAGCAGCTCTAGTTTTGTAGACCAGATAATATAATGGCGATGGATGAAAATGGAGATGGATGAAAATGCTAAAGTTATAAATGGATAATGGGTAAGACGCATATGGGAGTTACCAGACTGTATAATGGATAAGGTGATAATGGTAATGGGTTATATTCCCCAACAGAGTCACCAAAAACTATTGGTTGAATATTTTGTCTATCAGCCTACTGGTAAACAAAATAGGTCTTATCAGCCAATGTAGGAAGATTAGTCATCCAAATGTGTAAGTTTATCACATTAGAAAGAGACTGCTCTCTCCTCTCATCAAGGGGAGGTTCCTTGTGGATATGTTATATATATGTATAAATAGAAAATAATACTCAAAGGTAAGATAAAACATTCATCTCTCTTTCCCCAGAGATGATGTGTGCAAAACAAAGGAAAAACTCAAGAGAAACATAGATAGTACTCTTCTTCTTTTAGAAGATCTATGCAGCCAGCCACAAGAATACTCCTGGAAATAAAAGTAGAATTTAACTGAAGATATGGTAACCAACAAATTGAGACACAACACAAAGTCTCTACCTGAAATGCTCAAGAGTAATATACAAAGGACAAAGAGAGCACAAAGTCTTCTCAAAGTCCTCTACAAAGAAATAAAAAGAAAACACACAGAAGGCAGCTATGGGTGAACAAAGTCTCTCCACAGTTGATTCTTTAGGACATCTTCCTGACTAATTTTACTAATCCTTCTTGTTAAATTAATGGAACATAAAAGATATCATAGCACAGAGTCTAAAAAAGTCCATTGCTTTCTTATTCCATTAACAAAATATGATCAACAAACTGAGCACAAAGTCTCAATTATGCCTCTCAATTTCGGCAGAGTTTTATTCAGATTGTCAAAAAAAAGATCATTTTACAATGAAAGAAAGTCCCTTATATAGCCACTTCAAGAAGGACTCAGGAACAGTAATACATAATGATGCATTAGGAACTATTAGGGAGATAGGCTGGAACTTTGGGGAATTTTACCCATTTGATCTTCTAAATGTAGATAAACAAGTCATGCATTTGAAAGATTACAACTTTCAATGTCTACCTGGTAGTCTGATCTTGTCTTCATCGTTCCTCCTTTCCAGATTAATTGAATCAGGCCCTAGATTTATTCGTTGTTCTATCTTTCCTCACTTTTAGCTGGTTTTTGTCTTAAATTTTAGGAATGCAGTCAGGTCTATAAATTCAAAGGATCAACAGCTATTTCACTGTCTTTAAAATTAATGTTTGCATGCCTATCAATGTGATCTCAATGGCTAGTTCACTATCCTAAATTTGACATCTTTGGGGGCATCACCCCTTGGTCTTCTTTTGGCTTTTTACTTTACCCTTTTGAGCCTTAAGAAGTGATCCTTGAATGGGTTGGAAAGGGCCCTTTACTTTGGCCGCCGAGAGTCACCCGCAAGGGCACCTGCCCTTCAGGGTCCTTCGATAGCCCTTTGCCTTGGCAGTTCCTGTAGACAAATATTTCCCTAGGATTTCTTCTCTGAATGTTCCCCGTGAACATTTTCCCTAGGTGTTTTCTCTTGCGGATAACTTCCATGCCAATTTGTCCTACAAAAAATTCCCGTAGACAATTTGCCCAGGGAAAATTCTCGCAGACAAAACTCTGGGGAAATTTGTTCAGCAAAGTCTTTTGAGCCCGCAGTCACTTAGAATTCTTTCATACTTTTGTCCAAAGGAATTCCTTCATACAAAAGTCTAAAGGAATTAAGTGTTAGCCAATTTTATATGCCTTAAACAAATCTGAAAGAATTACTTTCTGGCTTACTTGAAAAATGATCCTTTCAAAAGGTGCTTTATGGATTAAGTGTCCTCCATAAGGGCACTTGTCCTTCGAGAAGTCTCTTTCTGCATTGAACCACCCCTTTGAACTTTGACGTTGAACTAATCTATTCAACCAAAAATTGTTCAAGCTGATGGTTCAATTGGATGAAACAAGCTGATGAACTAAGCATTGAACCAAGACATTATGAACTTGCCTTTCAACCAATCAGTTGAACCAATTGGTTGAACCAAAAATGGCTCAAGCTAATGGTTCAATTAAATGAACCAAGTGAATGAACCTGTTGTTGAACCAAAGGATGAACTCAAAGAATGAACCAATTGAGTAAACTATTTCATTGAAACAAATGACACTCAGTGAAATAAAGTGTTGAATCGCTTGGTTGAACCAAGCCATTAAACTGTTCCTTTGGTTGAACCCACCATTCAACCTTGAACCTATTAAACCTTTGAACCAAAGTGGTTTAATGGTTCAATGGTTCAATGGTTCAAGTCTCCTTTTGTATTCAGATGCTTGCTAATGAAGATTTTCAACTGAACCAAAGCTCTGAACTAATTATGGAAAATGACCAAGTGTTGAAAACCAATTCTTTTGACTGAAACCACTTGCAGAAGCCTTTGAACCTGTATAAATGAACCTATCTGTAGAGTCCATAGACTTTTTGAGAAGCTTGTAAAATGAGGAATTTGAATGTCTAGGACAAATTTTGGAAATGCAAGAGACAATTTTGATCTATAAGACCAAAATAGTTCAAATGTTGTCCCAAAAATGACTGCTATTTTTTGGAGGACAATAGCTGGCTCCAGTTGGGGAAATTCTGTCAATTGCAAAATGAATTGAAAGGAATAGAATCCAAAATCTTCAGTGTCTTCATGTGTACCATTGGCCTTCGGAGTCATGCTACCTAGAAATGGAAGGCTCCAAAAACTGAAACAAACAAAACAAAACAGAATTGAAAACTATACAAATATACATATATATAAATGTAATGATTTGATACATCAAGATTTGAAGTATTTTGGATTTTAATTTTTGGGAGACAATGAAAACAATGTGCCATCTTGATAAACTAGCAAGAAGACATTTTGTCCCTAGAAATGGTGATGGGTGAATGGATCTCTCCACTAGGAAACTGATTTTTTGTGTCTTCCTCTTGGCCTTTTCTTCTTGTTCTAAGGCAGGATGTGGTCTTTAAACTAGAAATAATCACTCATTACTTTCTCGGTGAGGTATTCCTTTGCCTGATTTTGATTTGCAGCAGCATGATCCACCATCATAACTTGTTGTTATGTTGGTTCAGTCCACCATATGATTGGATTGTCCCCCTTAGATATCTCAAATTCTTCTTTATTTGGAAGGGAGGGTTATCCTACACTTATGCTACACTCCACCAATTCTTCTACTATTTCATTATTGCCTAAAGACTTAAAAAAAATTTGGGCTGCATGGGCTGTCGTTTGGGTCTCGACACATTTGACATGATCAATTATGTCAAATGGCTGGATTGGACTAGGCATAGGAGATGGGAGTTCTTCTTTTTGGTTAACGGGAGGGGTGAGAGGATTGATCTAGGAAGTTGAAGTAGAAGGTGTAGAGATGTTTGGGATACTTACATTCTCAACAATCATTGGGTCCTTCGACTAGATAGGTAGAGTGGTCCCACTCTTAGCAATCAAAATTACAGGTTAAGGTAGCTCCTCTATTTCTCCTTTATCACCTTGTTGAGCTAACTGATTTTGGGACTGGGTGATCACAGCATATGATCCTTCAAATGCTCCACCTTTACTTCTAAGTTCATCTTAGTAATCCAAGAAACTGATGTGGGAGTCGCTAGCTGACTCTTCTTGATCCTCCGTGAAGAGACTAGTATCATTTACTTGATTAAACTCAGGTTGGAAAAAGAAATGATGCTCTGTTTCCAAATACCCAACTACTGAATTGGTTGGAGGTGCTTCAATGGCAAGGTTGCTCTGTGGGGGAGGAAGACGATTGGGTTACCCTTGGTTCCTGGAAATATTGCCCTAATATGACTAATTTGGGAATGTCCTTCCATATGTAGGAGCAAAATACATTCCTTAAGCCATTTGATTTTTGAGAGCAAGCAACTCATTTGCTAATTGATGCACCATTGGATCTTCGGTGCTTGTAGATGCAAATTCAGAAGATGATGAAGCTTTATTTCTATTTGAATCTCTTCTTATCTTCTATGCTAAGATGAGATCATCTTCTACTTCAGTGGCCAAAAGTTGAGCTGCAACAAGATCTATTTGGCCAGCACGTCTCAAGAGGAAAGTGACTTCAGGTAGCTAAGCATTAATGAAAAAGCATTTGAGATTCTTAGCTGTAGGTCTAGGAATTATAGGAATTCTATTTCTCAGCTTGACAAATTTTGCAATAAAATCCCTCATGGGTTCATGAGGTTCCTTCTTCACCTGCGCAAGTTGGGCTAACAAAGCATGAGTATCTTCTACAATTTTGAACCTTGCTTCAAACTTGGCTTTAATAGTGTCCCAGTCAGTCACTAATCTAGCCTACAGATGGTAAAACCAGTCTATAGTAGCACCTTGTAATGTCTCCATGAAAAGCCTGACTACCACATCTTCAAATTCTACCCCTATTACACCATACTCTATGGTGAAGGCTACAATGTGTTCATCAGGGTGGACTCTTCCATCACCAAAGAATTTGGGGAAATTTTTCCTTGAACTGAGTGGTAGCTCATGCAGGGGTGGAGTTAGATTAAGTGGGCCAAATGAGTTACCCCAGGGGCCTCGAACTGCCGTGATCGGATTATGAAAAATAGGGATAATACATCTAAGCGGAATTTCCAGATTATAGGACAAAAATGGAAAAGAAACTGGCCTTACTTCATCTTAAAGCTTGAGGTTTCAAACTGTGCTTTCTTTCTCAGTACCTCTAGTTTTGTAGACCAGATAATATAATGGAGATGGATGAAAATGCTAAAGTTATAAATGGATAATGGGTAAGACCCAGATGGGTTTCACCAAACTATATAATGGATAAGGTGATAATGATAATGGGTTATATTCCCTAGCAGAGTCACCAAAAGCTATTGGTTGAATATTTGATCTATTAACGTACTGGTAAACAAAATAGGTCTTATCAGCCAAATTAGGAAGATTAGTCATCCAAATGTTTAATTTTGTCACATCAGAAGGAGACTGGTCTCTCCTCTCATCAAGTTGAGGTTCCCTGTGGATATGTTATATATATGTATAAACAAAAAATAATACTAAAGGGTAGGACAAGACATCCATCTCTCTTTCCTAAGAGATGATGTGTGTAAAACAAAGGAAAAAGTCAATAGAATGACAGATCGTACTCCTCTTCTAAAGAAGAACTATTCAGTGAGCCACAAGAATACTCCTGGAAATAAAAGCAAAATTTAACTGAAGATATGGTAACCAGCAAATCGAGACACAGTACAAATTCTCTGCCTGAAATGCTCAATTGTAATATACAAAGGAAAAAAGAGAGCACAAAGTCTACTCAAAGTCCTTTACATAGAAATAAAAAGAAAACACACAGAAGGCAACTATGAGGGAACAAAGTCTCTCCACAGTTGATTCTTTAGGACACCTTCCTGACTAATTTTACTAATCCTGCTTGTTAAATTAATGGAACAAAAAAGATATCACAGAACAAAGTCTGAAAAAGTCCCTTGCTTTCTTATTCCATTAACAGAATATGATCAACAGACTGAGCACAAAGTCTCAACGATGCCTCTCAATTTTGGTAGAGTTTCGTTCAGATTGTCAGAAAAGAGATCATTTTACAATGAAAGAAAGTCCCTTATATAGCCACTTCAAGAAGGACTCGGGAACAGTAATACATCATGATGCATTGGGAACTATTAGGGAGATAGGCTGGAACTTTGGGGCATTTTACCCATTTGATGTTCTTAATGTAAATAAACAGGCCGTGCATTTGAAAGATTTCAACTTTCAATGTCTACCTGGCGGTGTGATCTTGTCTTCATCGTTCCTCCTTTCCAAATTAATTGAATCAGGCCCTCGATTCATTCATTGTTCTATCTTTTCTCGCTTTCAATTGGTTTTTGTCTTGAATTATGGGAATGCAGTCGGGTCTGTAAATTCAAAGGATCAACGGCTATTTCATTGTCTTTAAAATTAATGTTTACATGCCCGTCAATGTGATCTCAACGGCTAGTTCACTATCCTAAATTTGATGTCTTTGGGGGCATCACCCCTTGGTCTTCTTTTGGATTTTGACTTTACCCTTTCAGGCCTTAAGAAGTGATCCTTGAATGGGTCGAAAAGGGCCCTTTACTTTGGCCGCTGAGAGTCCCCCACAAGGGCAACTGCCCTTCGAGGTCCTTCGACAGCCCTTTGCCTTGGTAGTTCCCACAGACAAATATTTCCCCAGGATTTCTTTCGTGAACGTTCCCCGTGGACATTTTTCCCATGAAAATTTCCCATGAACAATTTGCCTGGGGAAAATTCCCACAGACAAAAGTCTGTAGAAATTTGTTTTGCAAAGTCTTTTGAGCCCGCAGTCACTTAGAATTCTTTCAGACTTTTGTCCAAAGGAATTCCTTCAGAAAAAAGTCCAAAGGAATTAAGTGTTAGACAATTTTAATATGCCTTAAACACATCTGAAGGAATTACCTTCCAGCTTACTTGAAAAATGATCATTGTGAAAGGTGCTTTATGGATTAAGTGTCCTCCGCAAGGGCACTTGTCCTTCGAGAAGTCTCTTTCTACATTGAACCGCCCCTTTGAACTTTGACGTTGAACCAATCGGTTGAACCACAAATGGTTCAAGCTAATAGCTCAATTGGATGAAACAAGCCAATGAACTAAGCATTGAACCAAGACGTTATGAACTTGCCTTTGAACCAATCAGTTGAACCAAGACGTTGAACCAATCGGTTGAACCAAAAATGGTTCAAATCGATGGTTCAATTGAATGAACCAAGTGAATGAACTTGCTGTTGAACTTGTAGACGTTGAACCAAAGGATGAACTAAAAGAATGAACCAATTGAGTGAACTATTTGGTTGAACCAAAAGACACTGAGTGAAATAAAGTGTTGAACCGCTTGGCTAAACCAAGCCATTGAACTGTTCCTTTGGTTGAACCCGCCATTAAACCTTGCACTCGTTGAACCTTTGAACCAAAGTGGTTCAATGGTTCAACTGTTTTATGGTTCAAGTCTCCTTTTGTATTCAGATGCTTGCTGATGAAGATTTTCAACTGAACCAAAGCTCTGAACTAATTCTGGAAAATGACCAAGTGTTGCAAACCAATTCTTTTAACTAAAACCACTTGCAGAATCCTTTGAACCTGTATAAATGAACCTGTTTGTAGAGTCCATAGACTTTTTGACAAGCTTGGAAAATGAGGAATTTGAATGTCTAGGACAAATTTTGGAAATGGAAGAGATAATTTTGGTCTGTAAGACCAAAATAGTTCAAATGTTGTCCCAGAAATGACTGCTATTTTTTAGAGGACAACAGCTGGCTCCAGTTGGGGAACATCTGTCAATTGCAAAATGAATTGAAAAGAGTAGAATCCAGAATCTCTAGTGTCTTCATGTGTACCATTGGGCTTTGGAGTCATGCTACCCAGAAATGAAAGGCTCCAAAGATGGAAACAAACAAAACAAAATAGAATTAAAAACTGTACAAATATACATATATACAGATGGAATGATCTAATACTTCAAGATTTGAAGTATTTCAGATGCTGATTTTTCAGAGACAATGAAAATAATGCACCATCTTGATAAACTAGCAAGAAGACATTTTGTCCCTAGAAATGGTGACAGGAAAATGGAGCTCTCCACCAGGAAACTGATTTTTTTTGTGTCTTCCTCTTGGCCTTTTCTTCTTATTCCAAGGCAGGATGTGGTCTTCAAACTAGAAATTATCACTCCTTGCTTTCTTGGTGACGTATTCCTTTGCATGATTCTGATTTGTAGCAGCATGATCCACCATCATAACTTGTTGTTCTGTTGTTTCAATCTAGCATATGATTAGATTGTACCCCTCAGATATCCCAGATTCTTCTTTATTTAGAAGGGAAGGTTCTCCTACACTTATGCTGCACTCCACCAATTCTTCTACTATTTCATCCTTGCCTGAAAACTTAAACAAAATTTATGATGCATGGGCCACCGTTTGGGTCTCGACACATTTGACATAATCAATTATGTCAAATGGTTGGATTGGACTAGGCACAGGAGATGGGAGTTCTTCTTTTTGGTTTATGGGAGGGGTGAGAGGACTGATCTGCGAAGTTGAAGTAGAAGGTGTAGAGATGTTTGGGATAATTACTTTCTCAGCAATCACTGGGTCATTCAGCTAGATAGGTAGAGTGGTCCCACTCTTAGTTATCAAAATTGTAGGCTGAGGTAGTTCCTTTCTTTCTCCTTTATCAGCATGTTGAGCTGACTGATTTTGGGACTGGGTGATCATAACATATGATCCTTTAGATGCTCCACCTTTACTTCTAGGTTCATCCTAGTAATCTAGGAAACTAGTGTGAGAGTGACCAGCTAACTCTTCTTGATCCACCATGAAGAGACCAACATCATTTTCTTGATTAAACTCAGGTTGGAAAGAGAAATGATGCTCTATTTCTAAATACCCAATTTTTGAGTTAGCTGGAGGTGCTTCAATGGCAAGGTTCCTCTGTGAGAGAGGAAGACGATTGGGTTGCCCTTGGTTCCTAGCAATATTGCCCTGATATGACTGATTTAGGAATGTCCTTCTGTATGTAGGAGCAGAAGACATTCCTTGAGCCATTTGCTTTTTGAGAGTAAGCAACTCATTTGCTAATTTCTGCACCATTGGATCTGTGGTGCTTGTAGATGCAAATTCAGAAGATGATGAAGCTTTGTTTCTATTTGGATCTCTTCTTATCTTCCCTACTAAGATGAGGTCATCTTCTAATTCAGTGGCCATAAGTTGAGCTGCAACGAGATCTATTGAGCCAGCACGTCTCAAGAGAAAACTCATTTCAGGTAGTTGAGAATTAATGAAAAAGCATTTGAGATTCTCAGTTGTAGGTTTAAAAATTATAGGAATTCTATTTCTCAGCTTGTCAAATTTTGCAATAAAATCCCTCATGGGCTCATGAGGTTCCTTCTTCATCTGTGTAAGTTGGGCTGGCAAAGCATGAATATCTTCTGCAGGTTTGAACCTTGCTTCAAACTTGGCTTTGATAGTGTCCTAACCAGTCACTAATTCAGTCTGTAGATGGTAAAACTAGTCTGCGGCAACACCTTGTAATGTCTCCACAAAAATGTTGACTGCCATGTCTTCAAATTCTACCCCTATCACACCACAGGCTATGGTGAAGGCTGCAATGTGTTCATCAGGGTGGACTCTTCCATCACCAAAGAATTTGGGGAAATTCTTCCTTGAAGTGAGTGGTAACACATGCAAGGGTGGAGTTAGATTAAGTGGGCCAAATGAGTTACCCCAGGGGCCTCGAACTGCCATGACCAGATTATGAACAATAGGGATAACACATCTAAGTGGAATTGCCAGATGATAGGACAAAAATGGAAAATAAACTGGCCTTGCTTCATCTTAAAGCTTGAGGTTTCAAACTGCGCTTTCTTTCCTAGCAGCTCTGGTTTTGTACACTAGATAATATAAAAGAGATGGATGAAAATGGAGATGGATGAAAATGGTAAAGTTATAAATGGATAATGGGTAAGACCCAGATGGGAGTCGCTAGACTGTATAATGGATAAGGTGATAATGATAATGGGTTATATTCCCCAACAGGGTCACCAAAAACTGTTGGTTGAATATTTTGTCTATCAGCGTACTTGTAAACAAAATAGGTCTTATCAGCCAAATTAAGAAGATTAATCATCCAAATGTGTAAGTTTATCACATTAGAAGGAGACTACTCTCTCCTCTCTTCAAGGGGAGGTTCCCTGTGGATATGTTATATATATGTATAAACAGAAAATAATACTTAAGGGTAGGATAAGACATCCATATCTCTTTCCTCAGAGATGATCTGTGCAAAACAAATGAAAAAATCAAGAGAATGGTAGGTATTACTCCTCTTCTTTTAGAAGAACTATTCAGCCAGCCACAAGAATACTCCTGAAAATAAAAGCAAAATTTAACTAAAGATATGGTAACCAACAAATCGAGACACAGCACAAAGTCTCCACCTGAAATGCTCAAGAGTAATATATGAAGGACAAAGAGAGCACAAAGTCTTCTAAATGTCCTTTAGACAACAATAAACGGAAAACACACTAAAGGCAGCTATGGGCTCACAAAGTCTCTCCATAGTTGATTCTTTAGGACACCTTCTTGACTAATTTTACTACTCCTACTTGTTAAATTAATGGAATAGAAAAGATATCATAGCACAAAGTCTGAAAAAGTCCCTTGCTTTCTTATTCCATCAATAGAATATGATCAACAGATTGAGCACAAAGTCTCAATGATGCCTCTCAATTTAGGCAGAGTTTCATTCAGATTGTCAAAAAAGAGATCATTTTATAATGAAAGAAAGTCCCTTATATAGCCACTTCAAGGACTCGAGATTAGTAATACATCATGATGCGTTGGGAACTATTAGGGAGATAGGCTGTAGCTTTGGGGCATTTTACCCATTTGATCTTCTCAATGTACAAAAACAAGTCATGCATTTGAAAGATTGCAACTTTCAATGTCCACCTAGTGGTCTGATCTTGTCTTCATCATTCCTCCTTTCCAGATTAATCAAATTGGGCCATGGATTCACTCATTGTTCTGTCTTTCCTCACTTTCAGCTAGTTTTTGTCTTGAATTCTAGGAATGCGTTCAGGTCTATAAATTCAAAGAATCAATGGCTATTTCACTGACTTTAAAATTGATGTTTACATGCCCATCAATGTGATCTCAACAACTAGTTCACTATCCTGAATTTGACGTCTTTGGGGGCATCATGCCTTGGACTTCTTTTGGCTTTCGACTTTACCCTTTCGGGCCTTAAGAATTAATCCTTGAATGGGTCAAAAAAGGCCCTTTACATTGGCCATCGAGAGTCCCCCGCAAGGGCACCTGCCCTTCGGGGTCCTTCGGCAGCCCTTTGCCTTGGCAGTTCTCACAGACAAATATTTCCCCAGGCTTTCTTCCGTGAACATTCCCCATAGACATTTTCCCTGACTGTTTTTATCGCAGGTAATTTCCGTGGACATTTGTCCTGCAAAAAATTCCTGCAGACAATTTTCCCGAGGAAAATTCTCGCAGACAAAAGTCCACAAAAATTTGTTCCACAAAGTCTTTTGATCCCGTAGTCACTTAGAATTCTTTCAGAGTTTTGTTGAAGAAATTCCTTCAGATAAAAGTCTGAAGGAATTAAGTGTTAGCCAATTTTAATATGCCTGAAACAAATCCGAAAGAATTACCTTCCGACTTACTTGAAAAATGATCCTTTCGAAAGGTGCTTTATGGATTAAGTGTCCTCGGCAAGGGCACTTGTCCTTCAAGAAGTCTCTTTTTGCATTGAACCGCCCCTTTGAACTTTGGTGTTGAACCAATTGGTTGAACCAAAAATGGTTCAAGCCGATGGTTCAATTGGATGAAACAAGCCTATGAACTAAGCATTGAACCAAGATGTTATGAACTTACCTTTGAACCAATCAATTTAACCAAGACGTTGAACCAATTGGTTGAACCAAAAATGGTTCAAGCTAATGGTTCAATCAAATGAACCAAGTGAATGAACCTGTTGTTGAACCCGTAGACGTTGAACAAAAGGATGAACTTAAAGAATGAACCAACTGAGTGAACTATTTGGTTGAACCAATCCATTGAACTATTCCTTTGGTTGAACCTGCCATTGAACCTTGAACTTGTTGAACCTTTGAACCAAAGTGGTTCAATGGTTCAATGGTTTAATGGTTCAAGTCTCCTTTTGTATTCAGATGCTTGCTGATGAAGATTTTCAACTGAACCAAAGCTCTAAACTAATTCTAGAAAATGACCAAGTGTTGTAAACCAATTCTTTTATCTGAAACCACTTGCAGAAGCCTTTGAACCTGTATAAATGAACCTATCAGTAGAGTCTGTAGAATTAATAAGAATCTTGGAAAATGAGAAATTTGAATGTCTAGGATAAATTTTGGAAATGGAGGAGACAATTTTGGTTTGTAAGACCAAAATAGTTCAAATATTGTCCTAGAAATGATTGCTATTTTTTGGAGGACAATAGCTGGCTCCAGTTGGGGAACATCTGTCAATTACAAAATGAATTGAAAGGATTAGAATCCAGAATCTCCAGTGTCTTCATGTGTACCATTGGGCTTTGGAGTCATGCTACCCACAAATGAAAGGCTCCAAAAATGGAAACAAACAAAACAAAATAGAATTGAAAACTGTACAAATATACATATATACAGATGGAATGATCTGATAGTTCAAGATTTGACGTATTTCAGATGCTGCTTTTTGGGAGACAATGAAAATAATGTGCCATCTTGATAAACCAGAAAGAAGACATTTTGTCCACAGAAATGGTGATAGGCAAATGGAGCTGTCCACCAGGAAACCAATTTTATGTGTCTTCCTCTTGGCCTTTTCTTCTTATTCCAAGGCAGGATGTGGTCTTTAAACTAGAAATTATCACTCCTTGCTTTCTTGGTGACGTATTCCTTTGCCTAATTTTGATTTGTAGCAGCATGATCCACCATCATAACTTGTTCTACTGGTTTAGTCCAGCATATGATTGGATTTTACTCCTCAGATATCTCAGATTCTTTTTTATTTGGAAGGGAGGATTCTCCTGCGCTTATGTTGCACTCCACCAATTCTTCTACTATTTCATCCTTGCTTAAAGACTTAAACAAAATTTGGGCTGCATGGGATGCCATTTGGGTCTCAACACATTTGACATGATCAATTATGTCAAATGGCTGGATTGGACTAGGCACAGGAGATTGGAGTTCTTCTTTTTTGTTTAGGGGAGGGGTGAGAGGACTGATCTATGAAGTTGAAGTAGAAGGTGTAGAGATGTTTGGGATACTTACTTTCTCACAAATCACTGGGTCCTTCAGCTAGATAGGTAGAGTGGTCCCACTCTTAGCAATCAAAATTACAGGCTGAGGTAGCTCTTCTATTTCTCCTTTATCAACTTGTTGAGCTGACTGATTCTGGGACTGGGTGATCATAGCATATGATCCTTCGAATGCTCCACGTTTACTTCTGTGTTCATCCTGGTAATCCAAGAAACTGATGTGGGAGTTACCAGCTGACTCTTCTTGATACTCCGTGAAGAGACCAGCATCATCTTCTTTATTAAACTCAGGTTGGAAAAAAAAATCATTCTTTGTTTCTAAATACCCAACTGCTGAGTTGGCTAGAGGTGCTTCATTGGCAAGGTTCCTCTATGGGGGAAGAAGACAATTGGGTTGCCCTTGGTTCCTGGCAATATTGCCCTGATATGACTGATTTGGGAATGTTCTTCTCTGTGTAGGAGCAGAAGACATTCCTTGAGCCATTTGCTTTTTGAGAGCAAGCAACTCATTTGCTAATTTCTGCACCATTAGATCTGTGGTGCTTATAGATGCAAATTCAAAAGATGATGAAGCTCTGTTTCTATTTGGATCTCTTCTTATCTTCCCTACTAAGATGAGATCATCTTCTACTTCAGTGGCCAAAAGTTGAGCTGCAATGAGATCTATTTGGCTAGCACGTCTCAAGAGAAAACTGACTTCAGGTAGCTAAAAATTAATGAAAAATCATTTGAGATTCTCAGCTGTAGGTCTAGCAATTATAGGAATTCTGTTTCTCAGCTTGTCAAATTTTGCAATAAAATCCCTCATGGGCTGATGAGGTTCCTTCTTCATCTGCGTAAGTTGGGCTAGCAAAGCATGAGTACTTCCACAAGTTTGAACCTTGCTTCAAACATGGCTTTGATAGTGTCCCACCTAGTCATTGATCTAGTCTGCAGATGGTAAAACTAGTCTGTATCAACAACTTGTAATGTCTCCATGAAAAGCCTGAATACCACGTCTTCAAATTCTACCCCTATCACACCATAGGTTATGGTGAAGGCTGCAATGTGTTCATCAGGGTGGACTCTTGCATGACCAAAGAATTTGGGGAAATTGTTCCTTGAACTGAGTGGTAGCTCATGCAGGGGTGGAGTTAGATTAAGTGGGTCAAATGAGTTACCCCAGGGGCCTCGAACTGCCATGATCAGATTATGAACAATAGGGATAACACATTTGAGTGGAACTACTAGATTATAAGACAAAAATGGAAAAGAAATTGGCCTTGCTTCAGCTTAAATCTTGAGGTTTCAAACTGCGCTTTCTTTCCCAGCAGCTCTAGTTTTGCAGACCAGATAATATAATGGAGATGGATGAAAATGGAGATGGATGAAAATGGTAAAGTTATAAATGGATAATGGGTAAGACCCAAATGGGAGTCGCCAGACTGTATAATGGATAAGGTGATAATGATAATCGGTTATATTCCCCAACAGAGTCACCAAAAATTGTTGGTTGAATATTTTGTCTATCAGCATACTAGTAAACAAAATAGGTCTTATCAGCCATAGTAGGAAGATTAGTCATCCAAATGTCTAAGTTTATCACATCAGAAGGAGACTGCTCTCTCCTCTCATCAAGGGGAGGTTCCCTATGGATATGTTATATATATATATTTATAAACATAAAATAATACTCAAGGGTAGGACAAGACTTCCATCTCTCTTTCCTTAGAGATGATGTGTTCAAAACAAAGGAAAAACTCAAGAGAATGACAAACAATACTCCTCTTCTTTCATAAGAACTATTCAGCCAGCCACAAGAATACTCCTAGAAATAAAAGCAAAATTCAACTAAAGATATGGTAACTAGCAAATCGAGACACAGCACAAGTCTCCGCCAGAAATGCTCAAGAGTAATATACGAAGGACAAAGAGAGCACAAAGTCTTATCAATGTCCTTTACATAGCAATAAAAAGAAAACACACGGGAGGTAGCTATGGGGGCACAAATTCTCTCCATAGTTGATTCTTCAGGACACCTTTCTGACTAATTTTACTAATCCTGCTTGTTAAATTAATGGAACAGAAAAGATATCACAGCACAAAGTTTGAAAAAGTCCCTTGCTTTCTTATTCCATTAATAGAATATGATTAATAGACTGAGCACAAAGTCTCAATGATGCCTGTCAATTTGGGCAGAGTTTCGTTCAGATTGTCAAAAAAGAGATCATTTTACAATGAAAGAAAGTCCCTTATATAGCCACTTCAAGAAGGAGTCAGGAACAATAATACATCATGATGCATTGGGAACTATTAGGGAGATAGGTTGGAACTTTGGTGCATTTTATCCATTTTATCTTCTCAATGTAGATAAACAAGTCATGCATTTGAAAGATTGCAACTTTCAATGTCCACCTGGCGGTCTGATCTTATCTTCATCGTTCCTCCTTTCCAGATTAATTGAATTGGATCCTGGATTCATTCATTGTTATGTCTTTCCTTGCTTTCAGTTGGTTTTTGTCTTGAATTCTTGGAATGCATTCGGGTCTATAAATTCAAAGGATCAAAGGCTATTTCACTTTCTTTAAAATTGATGTTTACATGCCTGTCAATGTGATCTCAACGGCTAGTTCACTATCCTGAATTTGACGTCTTTGGGGGCGTCACCCCTTGGTCTTCTTTTGGCTTTCGACTTTACCCTTTCAGGCCTTAAGAAGTGATCCTTGAATGGGTCAAAACGGGCCCTTTACTTTGGCCGCCGAGAGTCCCCCGCAAGGGCACCTACCCTTCGGGGTCCTTCGGCTGCCCTTTGCCCTCGCAGTTCCTGCAGACAAATATTTCCCTGGGCTTTCTTCCGTGAACTTTCCCCGCGGACATTTTCACTAGGTGTTTTCTCCCATGGGTAATTTCCGCGGACTTTTGTCCCGCGAAAAATTCCCGCAGATAATTTGCCCAGGGAAAATTCCCGTGGAGAATAGTCCGCGGAAATTTGTTCCGCAAAGTCTTTTGAGCCCGCAGTCACTTAGAATTCTTTCAGACTTTTGTCCGAAGGAATTCCTTCAGACAAAACTCTGAAGGAATTAAGTGTTAGCCAATTTTAATATGCCTTAAACAAATCTGAAAGAATTACCTTCCGGCTTACTTGAAAAATGATCGTTCCGAAAGGTGCTTTATGGATTAAGTGTCCTCGGCAAGGGCACTTGTCCTTCAAGAAGTCTCTTTCTGCATTGAACCGCCCCTTTGAACTTTGACATTGAACCAATCGTTTGAACCAAAAATGGTTCAAGCCGATGGTTCAATTGGATGAAACAAGCCGATGAACTAAGTATAGAACCAAGACGTTATGAACTTGTCTTTGAACCAATTAGTTGAACCAATTAGTTGAACCAATTGGTTGAACCAAAAATGGTTCAAGCCGATGGTTCAATCGAATGAACCAAGTGAATGAACCTGCTGTTGAACCTGTAGACGTTGAACCAAAGGATGAACTAAAAGAATGAACCAACTGAGTGAACTATTTGGTTGAACCAAAAGAGACTGAGTGAAATAAAGTGTTGAACTGCTTGGTTGAACCAAGCCATTGAACTGTTCCTTTGGTTGAACCCGCCATTGAACCTTGAACCCATTGAACCTTTGAACCAAAGTGGTTCAATGGTTCAACGGTTCAATTGTTCAAGTCTCCTTTTGTATTCAAATGCTTGCTGATGAAGATTTTCAACTGAACCAAAGCTCTGAACTAATTTTGAAAAATGACCAAGTGTTGAAAACCAATTCTTTTGACTGAAACCACTTGCAGAAGCCTTTGAACCTGTATAAATGAACCTGTCTGTAGAGTCCGTAGACTTTCTGAGAAGCTTGGAAAATGAGGAATTTGAATGTCTAGGACAAATTTTCGAAGTGGAAGAGATAATTTTGGTTTGTAAGACCAAAATAGTTCAAATGTTGTCCCAAAAATAACTGCTATTTTTTGGAGGACAACACTTCCTACTTTCAAACTGAAATGGATGTAAGCATGCCTAAAACACGCCCTACAAATGATTGTAATTTAGATGCATATTCAACATTTTGGAATTTATTAGTTTTATATTTCCCGTGTGCATTTATTAGAAATGTATAACAACTGGGTATTCAACATAAAATGAAGAATATAGCCTTAACACTCAAAGTTTGTGTTGAATGCTAAGCGCGTAATTTGAATGCCAAGTTTACCAACATCTAATCAAAGACGTGCAAAGAAAAAGCGACCATAAAATGGACAAGACACCTCTATAATATCATTATTTACGATTAAAACTATTCATAACCTTGACGCATTACCCCATCTGCGACTTTTCTTTAGATGTACATACATGATTATGATTGGTGTAACGCCAAAAAAAAACCTAAGCATGTGCATCATAGAAATTAATCTTTCAATGTCTAGCTAGGGTGAAGGGGTAGAAGTGATGGGGTAGAAGTGATGGGGTAGAAGTGATCAAATAAAGTACTGTGCAACCCACAGTACAAGGCCTAATGGGCAAATCAGGATCATCGAAGGACGGCAGTAAATGCTGAGCTTGTAGCTGTAGGCGTCAGATTAGACAATTTCTTACATTTAGCTGGCTCACCAGGGCACATTCATATGGCCAAGGCCGCCAATACAGTTTTCAACAGAATTATCAATGCAAAATTAGGTTGAATGTATCCTGCAGCTGTAGATAATAAAACCTGCAAAGCTTTTAAAGACTATGTCTGGAACAAAAATGGATTCATGAATTCGATCCAGCCTCAAGTGATTGCTTCCGGATATGGCGAACAACAGAAAAAAATTGATCCTGTACAATAAACTCATCCCATTTTTTACAGAGGCTACCGACAAAATGGTAACCATCGATTTGTAGGACATTTTTTACGGTATACAGTCGACAATACTTGCACGGTGGTTTTCGGTGCCTTTCATTGGATTTACCCCAAGTACCATTTGCCAAGGCCTTTGATAAAGGCATTTGGTCACTTTTTTACTGGCAAATTCTGCCCCGTGGCTGCTGGAAAATGTTACGTCTTCTAAAACATGACAAGTAAAGGTAGTTTCACAAGGCTTTAACACCATTGAGGGAGTTTATGGATGATATCATGGCTTACAATAAATAAACAATCAGCAAACAAAGGAGTGGAAGATCTACATTTGCATTTGATGCAGGAAGAAGGTCGTTTGATAGTATTCTGGCACCGGAAAAAATGTTATCCAAATCTCATAAAACAAACATTCAAATTAAAGGCAATGCCGATGGTAGAGCCTCAGATACAACCGAAATTTACCAAATAGAGGGTATGGCCTGTACATTTAATGCATTAAAACAATATTTGGATCAAACTAGAAGTGGGTTTATATTGTAGTTGTTAGAAATTCAATATTAATTGGAGATAATTTCTCCCACCTCCCTCCTTTTGTCATGCAAGCAGTGAGCTGCAGTTAACAAGTAGTTAAGTAATCAGTTAGTAAATTGATAGTTGAGCAATCAGTTAGTTTACATTCAGTTAGTTAACTGAAAGATAGAAATGAGTTAGTTTAAGTACTTAACAACTAGTTAGTTAAGTAGTTAGATGATTAGTTAATCAATTAGTTTATTTTTGGATTCAAATCTATTTAAAGACGTCTTGGGGCACATTGTAAGCAAGGAAAATTGAAGATCAATAAAATCTCTTTTCTTCAAGAATTTGCAGTAGCAATTGAGTTCTTTCTTGTTTATTTGTTTTAGTTCTTGTTTTGCATGCTCTCTTGATTCTGACAAATTGGTATTAGAGCCTGGTAAGGATTTGTGCAGCAGAAGCACAAGGAGAAGCGGAGATTGCAGAAGTGCACAATCAGCAAAAGTGCACAGCAACTGCAGTCAGAGAGTGAAGGAAGAGCCAGCAGGGAGCGCAGAGACCGACATCGGCCGACTCCAAGACTGACATCGGCAGTATAACCGACGTCGGCAGTATTGACTGACATCGGCAGTTTAACCGGCGTCGACAGTGTTAGTGACTGACATCGGCAGTTTTACTGACGTCGGCAGTATTAGTGACCGTCATCGACAGTTTAACCGACGTCGACAGTATTAGTGACCGACATCGGCAGTTTTGTCGACGTTGACAGTATTAGTGACCGACCGCAACAGTTTAACCATCGTCGGCGACTGTGTGTCAGAAACAGTGACTAGAAAATCATTCCAGCGTGAGAAATGGCAGCGAACAACAGTATTTCACAGCATCAAATCCTTCTTTTCAATGGTAAGAATTATGATTTCTGGACAATTAAGATGAGAACTTTATTTTGCTCACAAGATGTATGGGATTTGGTAGAGAGTGGTTTTGTAGAACCGCAGGATGAGGCAACCCATCTGGCATTAAATCGAGCATAAAAGGACCAACTTAAAGAGAATAAGAAGAAAGATGCAAAAGCTTTATTTTTCATCCAATAGGCATTGGATGAATCTATATTTTGTAGAGTTGCAGCAGCAACAACATCCAGAGAGGCATGAAAAATCCTGGAGACTACCTATAGAGGTAATACAAAGGTAAAAATTGTTAAATTGCAATCTCTTAGGAGAACTTTTGAAAATTTGCAAGTGAATGAATCAGAATCTATAGATCAGTTTATGGGTCAAGTTTTGAATATAGTGAATCAAATTAGATCTAATGGAGAATCTATCACGGATCAGAAGATTATAGAAAAAGTACTCAGGTGTTTACCAAGTAAATTTGATGCTATAGTTGTAGCTATTGAGAAAACTAAGGATTTGGAACAATTATCTGTAGATGAATTAATGGGTTCTTTTTTGACACATGAATCCAGAATGAATAGGAATAATTCTTCTCTTGAGAATGCCTTCAAGTCACAGGTATCAGTTGGCAGAGGAAGAGGAAGAGCCAGGTCAAGCTTCAGAGGAAGAGGCAGAGGCCGATATGGAAGGAACAATCTAGATGAAGGTGAGAACAGTAATCAAAACTATAGTAGTAGAGGAAACTACATCAATAGAGGACGTGGCAACAACCACTTTTAGCAAGGTTCACACAGGTTTGATAAATCTAATGTTCAATGTTATTATTGCAAAAAATATGGTCATTATGCAAGTGACTACAGAAGTAAACAAATATATGTGTACAAGCAGAATGCTAATTACACATGTGAATCTAGTTCTAATCTAGGTGAATCTAGTTCTAATCTTGGAAGCATATTTCTTACTTGTAATGTTACTCAAGAAAAGGCTAAAGATATTTGGCTTTTAGACAGTGGATGCAGTAATCATATGACTGAAAATAAAGATTTTTTTACTAGTCTTGATGATTCTATAAAATCCGAAGTGAAATTAGGAAATGATATCACTGTAGATGTCATGGGTAAAGGTGTCATAAATGTTTTGGCCAAGAATGGTGAAAGAAAGTTTATACCTGATGTTTATTTTGTACCTAGACTAAAGCATAATCTTTTGAGTATTAGAAAGTTAGTTCATAAAGGTTATAGAGTATCTTTTATAGATAATGTTTGCACAATTTTGGACAAGTTTCCAAGTGACAGGTTGATAGGAAAAGTGGAGATAACCATGAATCAGATGTTCCCTCTTCATATTCAGTGCATCAATGGAGAAGAGGAAGCCCACTTCAAGACCATGCAACTAAATCAGTTATGGCTATGGCACTTAAGGTATGGACACTTACATTTTGGAGGTTTAAATTTATTACAGAAGAAAAATATGGTGAAGGGTTTACCACCAATAGAAAAGTCAGAAAGTTCATGTGACAGTTGTATTCTGGCAAAACAACATAGAGAGAGTTTTCCAGTAGGAGGATCATATAGAGCTAAGGTAATATTGGATTTAGTCCATAGTGATCTATGTGGACCAATGCAGACTACATCATTTGGAGGTAGTACTTATTTTCTAACCTTCATTGACGACTTTAGCAGAAAGACTTGGATATACTTTCTCAAAAATAACTCTGAAGCCTTTGGAAAGTTTAAAGAATTCAAGGCAATGGTTGAAAAGTAGAGTGGCCATTATATCAAGGTACTGAGATCAGATAGCGGAGGTGAATATATGTCTAATGCATTTCAAGATTTTTGCAGGTATCATGAAATCAAAAGGCAATTGACTACAAGGTACACACCACAGTAGAATGGTGTAGCAAAAAGAAAGAATAGAACAATCATGGAAATGGCAAGAAGCATGTTGAAAGCCAAACACTTGTCAAATGAATATTGGGTAGAAGCAGTAGCATGTGCAGTGTATATTCTTAATAGAAGCCCAACAAAGAGTGTCAGAGATCGAATTCTACAAGAAGCGTGGAGTGGTAAGAAATATAGTGTATATCATTTTAGAATTTTTGGTTGTGTTGCATATTCTCTTATACCATCTAAATTGAAAAATAAACTTGATGATAGAGGTAAGAAAATGAGAAGTTTGAGTGAGATTTATAATCAAGAAGAAGAGAAATTAGATTTGGTTTCAAATTTTGCTCTTTCACTCATGACTCTATGTATTATGAAGAAGCAGTTAATGAGGAACATTGGCTAAAAGAAATGGATGAAGAGATGAATGCTATTGAAAGGAATCAAGCATGGGATCTAACTACTCTACCTAAAGGTAAAGATTGTATTGGAGTTAAATGGGTTTATAAGACTAAATTTGATGCAAATGGAAATGTTGAAAAGCACAAGGCAAGGTTAGTAGCAAAAGGTTTTGAACAAGAACATGGAGTTGACTATAATAAAACATTTGCACCAGTTGCTAGATTGGATACTATAAGAATGGTTTTATCAATTGCTGCTCAAAATAATTGGTATGTATATCAAATGGATGTAAAATCAGCTTTCTTGAATGGTTTTTTAGATGAAGAAGTATATGTAAAATAGCCCATAGGTTATGAAGTACAAAGACATGAATAAAAAGTTTACAGATTGAAGAAGGCTCTTTATGGTCTTAAGCAAGCACCAAGAGCATGGTATAGTAGGATTGATTCTTATATGTTAAACAATGGATTTAGCAGAAGCGATAGTGAACCTACTTTGTACACAAAAATTAACAAAGAAGGTCAGATTTTAATTGTGTGTTTATATTTTGATGATTTGATTTTTACTGGAAATTTATCTGTAGACACTTTTAAATCAACAATGAAGAAAGAGTTTGAAATGACAGATTTGAGACTAATGAAGTATTTTTTGGGAATAGAAGTTGTACAATCAGAGAAAGGAATATTTATCTATCAAACTAAATATGCAAAGGATGTGTTAAGGAGATTTAAGATGCTGAATTGTAAACCAACACCTACACCAGTTGCTACAGGGACTAAACTGAGCAAAGAAGACCAAGGGTCTAATGTTGATTCCACAATATTCAAAAGACTAGTCGGCAGTTTGATGTATCTTACATCTACTAGACCGGATATCAGTTATGGGGTTAGTTTAATCTCAAGATTCATGGAGTCATTGAAAGACTCACATTGGCAAGTTGGAAAAAAGATATTAAGATATGTGGTAGGAACTACAGAATATGGAATTTTATATTCCACAACTAATGATTTTAGTTTGATTGGTTTTACAGATAGTGATTTTGCAGGTAGCATTGATGATAGGTAGAGTACTTCTGGATATGTCTTTCTTTTAGGCACATGTGTGGTCACATGGGCATCCAAAAAGAAACCTATAGTGACACTTTCATCAACGGAAGCAGAGTATGTAGCAGCCACATCAGTAGCATGTCAAGCAACATGGATGAGAAGAATATTGAAAGATTTATTACAAGCACAGAAAGATTCAACACCAATCTTCTGTGATAACAAATCAGCGATCGCTTTATCAAAAAATCATGTGTTTCACAAGAGGAGCAAGCACATTGATACAATATTTCACTTTATCAGAGAATTTGTTAACAATGGAGAAATCCATCTGGACTTTTGCAGATCTGAAGATCAATTAGCAGATATATTTACAAAGGCATTACCAAAAGAGACCTTTGATTATTTGAGACAAAATTTAGGCATTGTAAATGCTAAAATTGTAAGTGGTAGAAATTAAGGGGGAGTGTTAGAAATTCAATTATAATTAGAGATAATTTCTCCCACCTCCCTCCTTTTGTCATGCAAGCAGTTAGCTGCAGTTAACAAGTAGTTTGACAAGTAGTTAAGTGATCAATTAGTACACTGATAGTTGAGCAAATAGAGGGTAGAGCCTCAGATACAACCGGAATTTACCAAATAGAAGGTATGGCCTGTACATTTAATGCATTAAAACAATATTTGGATCAAACTAGAAGTGGGTTTATATTGTAGTTCCCATAGTATAACATTCCATGAAAAATTAGTACAGCATTTACCCTATTGATTTAAGAAAACCTTTCTTGCAAGGGCAGAGTTCAAAAGTAAAATAATTTGACCTTCGCATAACAAGGTTGCATCCAGACAATGAGAAGTGATACAAAACAGTACAAACAAGGAAAAAAAAATGCAATTGAAATAAGTATTTGCAGTTTGTCAGCTACTTCCTTTGGGATAGATCCGCGTACTTACAAACCCACAGAAACCCATGATTATTTCAAAATGCAATCCGCCCTCCAGCCTGTTCGAGGCTATCAATAGATAAGAGCGCGTATAATGCTAACGAATTTATGAAATAAATGCGATATGACAATCACAGTAAGTGGGGAAAAGAAAAAACAATAGCGAAATAAATCCCACATTCAATATGCGAGAATCCATGACAAGTTCACCATGGCTTTCACCAAATACTTTATTAACTTTGTTAATAATTTTGGTGATATGATAAATAATTTTTAGGGTTTTCGTCGACAATTAATTTTAGCAACATGAATTGAATATGCTACAATCTTTGTCAGTTCAAAATCTTAAACATTGCAAATAAATTAATGGTTGCATTGGTTTCAAGAGGTCATTTATAATATAGCATTTCTTTTGTCCAATCAAAATGTAACAAATAATAGTTTTTAATTTAGTTCGTTAAACATCTTACATCTTATCTTTCAAAATTTTTACATATTTTTTTAATTCAAAATGAGATTTGATTTGCCTAACAGTCCAACCAATAATTCCTCATTAAAGCAAATCAATTCCAATAATCTCCATTTAGTAAAAAAAAATAAAACAATTAAATAAAAAACAACTTCAATTTTCAAACAATCTAAAAACTCTTAATATTTGATAAATTAGGCTATAATTTCATGGAAAAGGTTTAGTTAAAACAAATCGATTCTAATTATCTTTTTATAAGATTAATAAAACAAATCAGTTAAACAAAAGCCAACTATAATTTTCAAACAATCTAAAAATTCTTAATATTTGATAAATTAGACTATAGTTTTATGAAAAAGATTTAGTTAAATTTCTGGATTGTTCTTATTCACAAAATTTAAAAGACTTTTTTAATTTAAAAACAAATCTAATTTATAAAACTTGTCCAATAATCTCATAAATGTTTTTCTTTTCCGAAAAAATTTAGGAATTTAAAAAAAAAAATTATATTAAATAAATAGTTTAAATTTTTGTAGGTAAAGGCAGTAAAATAACTGCCAGTATAAGCAGCTTCGTCAGCGTGCGTAAGGAATTATTTTAAAAATGGGACCGGGACTGTTTGTTAACACATGCAAGAATAATTGGCCGGATGGAAATCATTGGGTTCATAAATTTCATGCAAAAAAAAAATTCTAATTTCACAACTTTCAGTTAATATGGTTGTAGCAATATAATTTATATAAATATATATTTAAAATTATAATATTTTATTTTATTATGTATATAATTATTTTTAATTTTATATTAACTCTTTATAGATATAAATAAATATTTTTATATTTTAAACCAGTTTTAATTCAACTAAAATTGTGAAATAAAATATATGTTTTTTAATATTTTTTTAGATTGTATAATTATATATTCAGTTATAATAAGAATATTTTTTTTATAGATTCTCTAATTATATATTAAATTAATATTAAATTAATTAAAATTGAAGTGAAGGTATATAATAATAAATATATTTTAAATTAAAACTATTTATATATAATCAATTTTAATTCAATCGAAATATTGGAATTGGAAATATATTGTTTGAATTGAATTTTTTGATTCTCTAATTGCATATGTTTATATTTTAAGCCAATCTTAATTGAACTGAAGTTCTGAAATAAGATTTTTTTTCTTGTTTTTTCCTTTTTTTCTCCTCTCTGGATAGAATTTTAGAATTTTCCAATTATATATTATTATTATTATTATTTTATTTTGTTTTAACAATTTTTTTTTTTTTTAAAAATTTTATAATCGAGTGTTTTGTTACAAAATACATAATGATAGTGCCAGGTTAAAGAAAAGATTGGTTCATTTTATTAACAATCGAAAAAATCTTAATATTTCCACGCAATCTTTAGCTCCAATGGGAAATTTTCATCACGATTTTCATTATTTTGCTTTGCTTTTTATCATCTTTAGCATTCACACGACTGGTTCTCGTTCTGCTTTGGTGTTTAATGTCCAAACATATGGTGCTGTTGGCGATGGAGTGAAAGACGATGCTCAGGTAATTTTAACATGTACCGTATAACTTATATTTGAACTCTTTTTATCCTAAAATTATGAACTACACTGTTTTAAATACCTTCCTAATCTAAGAATTGGAAGTGCTTTGTAGGCGTTTATTAAGGCATGGACTGCAGCATGTAAAGTATCCTCAGCAACTTTGTTAGTGCCGGGCAGTAAGAAATTTGTGGTTAGCAATTCAGTTTTCAAGGGACCCTGTGCTCCTGGCTTCATCTTTCAGGTCTGTAACTCAAAGAGAAAACAAATGCTCAAGGAAGTTACTTAATATTTTTTCATGAAATGACGATATTTGCATTGGTGCATGTAGGTAGACGGAAGTATTGTTGCTCTTGCAAACCCAAAAAGTTGGAAAGACAAAACTGTTTGGTTGCAATTTCAGACCCTTGACCAATTTACTCTAAAAGGGAGTGGCACTATTGATGGAGAAGGAAGTAATTGGTGGTCTTCCGATTGTCATAAAAAAAATGGAAAAGTGAGTAATAATGTTTTCTTGAGTGAAAAATATATAGGAGGCTAATTGAATCCATTTGTTAGATCGTTAATTGTTTTCTTATGGAACTAATATCAGACGTTATGATGCATGTCTGAAATGTTTATTTAATGATCAATTGTTAGCTTTTTTATTGACAAAATCCTCATGGGCTGCTTTTTGCGTTGCAGAATTATTGTAAACAAGACAACAGACCTACGGTAATCTCAGTCTTTTATTTCAAGTTTGCCGTAAAAATAATTTAATTTTTTTTTGGTTCTTTGGGACAAATTAGCCCTATATATACAATAGTTCATGAAACAAATCTATAATTTATAGAAGTTCTTAACACAAATCTATAAAAAAGTAATTAATACGTGCAGGCCATTCATTTTAATGGTTGCCACCATGTGACGATCCAAGGATTGTCCGTAGTCAACAGTCCTAAAATTCATATAAGTTTCACTGGTAGCGACAATGTCGGAATCAATTCCGTCAAAATAAGAGCACCGGAATCCAGTCCAAACACGGACGGAATTGATATAAATAGAGGCTCAGACATTCGCATAATAAGTTGTGACATCGGAACAGGTATATCCTTTCTGGCCTCCTTTTTTTTTTCTATTTTTATGTTATTGAAATATATATTAAAAAATAATATTCAAATAAAAAATATATAATAACTATTTTTTTAAAATAGTTTTTTTAAAAAAAAAAAAAAATTGATTTATTTATATTTTAATTTTATATATATATATATATATATATATATATATATATATATATATATATATAGACCTAAAATAGAAAAGTTTTATAATAAGGATTTATTTAATTTTGGTATTTTTAAAATTTTATATTTTAATAAATGATAAAAGAGCAGCTTTTAAATCATCTTCAGATAAATAAATTTGAGAAATTTTAATATGATTTTAAATAATTATTTAAATTAATAAATACATAATTTTAATAATTTTAATTTTTATAAAAAAATAAAATGTTTAAACTATTTTAGATTTTTTAAGTTCACATTATTATTAATTTTTATTTATTTTTTAAATAGAAAATTTCATATAAATTTAAATAATTATACAATTTTAATTTTTATAAACAAATAAAATGTTTAATATATCTTATATTTTTAAGGTTCACATTATTAGTAATCTAATATGCTTAAGGTTTTTGAATTATTTAATTAAAAAAAAATTAAATATAAAAAAATTAAGTTAAAAAATAGTTATTAAACTTATATAAATATTACATTATTTTTATATTTATTAAAAAATTATTTAATAAGTTTTACATTTAAAAAAAATTATATAAATCTAAAAAATTAATTGATTTCAAAATATTATTATAATTAATAAAATACCACCATAATTAATATTTTATATTCTCGTTTAATATTTTCTTGATTAAAAAATATAAAATATTTCTTTATTGATATTTCCATGTTTTAATTAATTAATTGTCTTGCCTTGAAAGCAAATAGAAACCAACAAACAAATACCATAATAATTTTATGAAGAAAGGTATTGATGATGGTTAAACAAATTTTACATATACTTTTCTCTTAATTTTAAAATTTTATTTTAATAAAAAATATAAATAAAATCTTAATTTCATAATTATATACAAATACAACAATTTTTAAATTTTAATTAATATTATTATTATCAAACTTTAAAAGTCAAAACAGTTGTTTAAGATGCTGTGTAGACGAGGAAAAATAAGTTAAATCTCCATCTTTAAAATTAAATAAATTTATTTTAATAAAAACATTATATGATAAAATAATTTAATAATTATATATAAATATAATAATTTAATTTTTTTGACCTACCTTTAAAATTAAAGCAATTACTGAAAATGCCACATAAATAATTTTTATTTTTTAATCAAAATCTAAAAAATTAAAACAATCATTCAAGATGCAAGCAAACGATTAAAAATTTAAAGAAAGATTCAACTTTATCAAATCCAAATCGAAAATCTTTTTAAGAAAAGATTCAACTCCCTAAACTCTAATTTAAAAACAGAATTAAAAAAATCCATTCAAAATGGCATGCAAAATTAGATTAATTTTTTTTTTTAAACAAAATTTTAAAAATTAAAACAATGATTTAAAATACTATGCAAAAAATTTCTTAAAAACTAAAACAACATCCAAGATGGCATGCAAAAAGAAAATTAAAAATCTTTGGAAGGAAAGATTCAACTCTATCAATTCCAACTCAGAATTAAAATTTCCATCCTTAAATCTTAGTTTACGAAAATAGAACAAAAAAATACCCATTCAAGATATCATGTAAAACAAGTTTCTTTTTTTTTCATTCTTTTTTTTTCATACAAAATCTTAAAAGCTGAAAGAATCATTTAAGATGCCCTACTCCCTCTCGACTACCTCCCAGATTTAAAAATCGCATAAACAATAAAAAAGAAAATTAAAAATCTTTTAAAAGAAAAAGTCAACTCCAATATAATCTTATAACCACATCCTCAGTTTCAGGATTCGGAACAAAAAATTCCATCACTAAAACTCAGTTTGCGAACTCAGAACCAAATATTCTATCCGTCAAATCCGTTTAGTGGGTAAACTAACAATTAAAATAAATGCAAAACGCTGCAGGAGATGACTGCATCGCCATTGGCAGTGGGTCATCAAATATTTACATCAAGGATCTCAAATGTGGCCCGGGTCATGGAGTAAGGTAACTCTGGGAAATGATACAATTTCTTTTCCTGAGTTTCTACAACAAAATAATTAATTTTCTTCTTATTTAATCTCTGGCATAACATAACTTCAATTGCAGTGTGGGAAGCCTTGGGAAAGGAAACTCAGAAGCATATGTTTCGACTGTGCACGTAGACGGCGGCGACTTAACGGCAACCACAAATGGATTAAGAATCAAAACATGGCAGGCAAGTACTTTTAAAATTATATGCCAGGTTGCTAGATTATTTAAATATTGCTTATGGGTTCACTATGGTATCAGAGATGGTGTAATATAAATTTTAATTTTTTTTTTTTAAATATTCAAAATTAAAATAAAATTTAATGGTGCGAATTTTTTTTTCAGTTCTATCAGGACGAACTCCCCTACTCAATTGACTGTCTAAATACAACATATAAATTTATAAGTTATATTATATTCTACTAATCCATATGAATCCAGTACAGGGAGGTTCAGGATCGGTCGACGGTGTAGTATTTCAGAATGTTAATATGGTAAACGTTAGCAACCCAATTATAATCGATCAATATTACTGCGACTCACAGAAGCCATGTGCTAATCAAGTATGCATTCAAACACTCACCTCAAATCTGTTTTAGCTGATTTTAGAAATCAAATTTACTGTTTGTATTGCATTTGCAGACATCTGCCGTTCGAATCAATAACGTAATATACAATGGAATTTCCGGCACTTCTGCGACACCAGCAGCAGTGAAACTTGCATGTAGTGAATCAGTACCGTGCACAGGCATAAGAATGAGTGATATAGATTTGACAATGAGCTCAGGGGATCAAGCTACGTGTTTTTGTGAAAATGTACACTTGGAAACCAGCGATTCTGTCAATACTCCAAACTGTCCGAGTAGTTGAAACGATTTCTATCCATTCATAAAATAACTGTACATTTTTTTTTAATCGATTAATGTTTGTCACTAGTACTATATAGATTATTCGCCAAATATGATAAATCTTTTGGTAATCTACCCTCTGATAAAGCACTGCACTTGAATAATCTGAAACGTCAAAACCTTTATAGTAATATTATACACTAATTAATTATTCAAATTGGTAATTTTTGATTTGTTTCCCCATATCATGTGGGTTATTATTCACTCTGTGATCTATAAAAGTTGAAGGCTATTATTTTTAAATTGATAATTTCGTGTGGATTATTATTCAATCTATGATCTATTAAAATTGAAAGGTTATTATTTCTCAGAGCTTTTGTTTTCTTAAAATATAGGATTAGAAAATTTAAATTAATAAAAAAAATAAACAAAAACATCAAATTTAGTATATATTATCCATATAAAATTGATATATATTATTATTAAAATAGTGGGTTATTATTCACTCTGTGATCTATTAAAGTTGAGGCTATTATTTAACAAATTGGTAATTGATATATTATTATTATTAAAATAGTGGGTTATTATTTACTGTGTGATCTATTAAAGTTGAGGCTATTATTTTTAAATTGGTAATTCTATATGGATTATTATTCAATTTATGATCTTCAAATGGGCTAGTATTCAATCCGTGATGTATTAAATTTGAAACATAGATTTAGAAAAATCCTTTTTTTATATCTATTAAATTTGAAGGCTATTATTTCTCAGAGCCTTTGTTTTCTTAAAACATAGACTTAAAAAAATCCTCCTTTTATTAGTATAAAAATTGATGTATATTATTATTTATTATATTTAAATTTATACTCACTTAATGTTTTTTCGTATATAAATTTAATAGAATAAAATTAATTTAAAAATTAAAAATATCACTAAAATCTTAGTGACTAGAATATTCTAAATAAATGATTACTTATAAAAATTGAAAAAGATTACTTACAACAATTGAAAAACGATATTACTTACAATAATTGAAAAATGATTACTTACAACAATTGAAATAAAACATATTATATTGGAATCCATGCTTTGAGTTAATTTTGTATGTAAAATTAATAGAATAAAATTAATTTTAAAATAAAAAATATTGGTAAAATATTAATGACTAGGATATTCTAAATAAATGATTACTTGCAACAATTGAAAAATGATTACTTACAAAAATTGAAATAGAACATCTTATATTGGAATCCGTGCTTTGAGGTGATTAACTCAAGATTGTCGATGCTATTAAAAAGGTATATAATGGAGGCCCACCTTTTTAATTAATTCTTTTGAAAATTGTCAAATTTTATTTTATATAATTAGGTGAATTCCATTCAGAATTCCATGCAAACCCATGAATTGGGGAGGGCGAGGCTCACTTAACTTGTTGAAGAGAAGCCTTGCTCAAATAAATATCTTATGAATCTTCATTTATATAACAAGTTAAATTTAAATCTCTTGACAATGCTCCAAGTTTACCAAATTTTTTTAGCAATTCATACCAATCAATCTTACAATTTCATCCATCATAACTAATTCTCTTAGATTAATATGAATGATCTATCAAATGAGTCTTGATTTATCAAATATAGAGTATCATCCTATGATGTATGGGTTATAAGCTCACATGAGATGTATCCTTCAAGGTCAACCTCCTAAACAGGTGTGCATCATATCGTGGTCAGTTTATTCATTTCATCGAGGCATAAATATGTAGGCAAAATAATCATTTAAAAACCTAGTCTAGTACATAGAACATAAGAGGTTTTATGAAAATAATTATCATATCAAATTACTCTGATCTATGAATGTCACATATTATATAAAAACCCTAGAATTAGGTGAGTGCTAATGCACAACAAAAGAGAGCTTTATAAATTGACTATCTAACTCATTTGAAAAAATGTACAAAGGAGGTACATTATATAGTGATAAATTAGGTCACCAAAAAGTTAGAAACTCAACTCAAAATTAGAAAACACATAACACCTATTTCTCATAATTACCTTAAAAACTAAACAAACTGACATACATTCATGTATCTAAAACCAAGAGTAGTAAAAAACTACATTAACACCCCCTAAAGTGTAACATAAGTGGATAAAAGAATTAGGTCTCAAAAATAAGGCCTAATGAGGTACCCAAGTACAATGCAACTCTCATAAAGAAAGGAAAAGGAGAAAACCCATAGGATAAAAATCCTTCCCTAAAAAAGAGTGAAGAAAAAAAAGTATCTAAAAATCCCCTTTGAGTCTACAACTGCTTGAAGCCATTCAGTGTCCTGCAATAGAGTTATCGGAGGTGATAGTAGATTAAAATAGATGCAATGAAAATTGAATCATGATAGAACAATGAATGAGTCTACAAAGACCCTGATGGATCTTCAACCAAGGTATGATTCCTATCCAAGGAATTGTTCTCCTCATGCAAGGTAGATGGGCCAACTGCTCTATGTAATCATGGTGTAATGGAATCAGAGGCAATGAAGGACTCTTGAATTTATTGAAACTATGGTATAGACTACCTAATGTCTGATGTGTCCTAGATCAATATACCTATTCGCTATAATGTCTAAAGCAGACTAGGGGTAGGTTGATCAAGCAAGGGGTAGGTTGATCAAGCAATACCTCCTCAACATACAGAAGGTGACAAGGAGATTGTGGAGATGTGTCCCCATAATTGTTATATTCATCTATATTAGAATAAGATTCATTAATATCAAAAGATTACTTAGGCTTAGAAATGCCATTAAGTTTAGGTGAGCCTAAAGACGAAGAATCTGAAGGAGAGTTAGGAGAAAAGTGTCTGAAGTTATATAGTAGAGTATGATGATCAACTATTTCCTCTATCAAAATAGAATCATAATGCGTCTCTATGACATACACTAAATTTGGAGTGAATTCAACTCACATGCCTGGATCAAGGTACATGATCTAGTAAACTAATAAAATATTAGTTGAAAGTGATGGAACAATTAGAACATTATTGAATGTTATACCACTCACTTCAACAAAACCTCTCAATAGAAACTTTTTACATGTCTCATACCCCAGTTGTATAGACGACATGTCACATGGTTCCAATGAACAAAATTATGTTTGTGAAGAGCCCATGTGATGTGAAGCACCAAATTTAATGACCTACTTAGGAGTCAAAAGTACAATTGGACCCATGTAGGTGTACAAAGTATAACTAAAACTAGGGCCTTACCCTTTGCTTTTCCCTTACTATTCCATTTTTTATTTTATTTACCATGGTCATTTACCTTAGAGGATTCATGGGTTGATGTATTTTGTATTGTATATTTAGGGACACTGATGTTTTACTTCTTGAGTATCTTGGTCAATTAGTGAGTATGCATCCTCAAACATTTGCTTTCATCATGCTTTCGCAAGTGAAACCCAAATTTTATCAAATCTTTCTTAATCTTAGAAATGTAAGAAGAGGTCTGATAGTTAGATTTTTAGGCGTGAGGATTTGCATTTTTATATTGACTCTTTTTTTATTTCTTATCTTTGTTGTTTGAATCCTTCTCTTTCTTAGCAAAAAGTCCATAAGATTTTGAGGACTTCACTATGCCTCTCTATATCAACTTATCTTGTGATCCAAAACTTGAAAAGCTTTGGTTGAAAGATAATTCAAGAAATAATAACAAGATAATTTAAATAATGTTATCTCTGAGAAGAGATATTTTATTGATCAAATTTACAAACCTAAAAATATGCTTATCTCTTAGAAGAGATGTCTAATTTTCCTTTCGGGTTACATCATTATTTATACATTGAAGGTGAGTGGAGGATGTGGCAGGTCACCAATCTCAAGGGAGATGAATTGGTTTGACTTCCATGATTTATAGGATTTAAGGAATTACTATTTTTAGAAACTTACTATTTTTACACTGTACTACTAAAATTGAAATTTGGGGCACTTCCATTGAGTTTTTTGGGGTCAAAGTTCATTGTAAAAATATCAATGCCATCTCAACACATTATCATAATTCTTAGCTTTCCAACGGTTCAAATGGTGAGTCAATTGGAGCTATGGTGCAAAAGTTATGGCTCCCAGAAGTTTTGTCATTAATTGAAGTAGACCCATCACCTAAATTTTCTCCTGAATTGTTACCCAGATCATTCGTCCCTCCTTGAGAATCAATGGTCCCCATTGCATCAATATTTTTCATCAAGTGTGGAAATTTTACTTTGATTTTATTCTCAATGCATACTTGGAATGGACTATGATTTATGGAACTATACAAGGCTTGATTGTTCACAATTTCTGTATGACCATGAGTCTATGGATGCAAGGCCATGGACTTCTTCAGCTTGGCATATATTTGATTATGTTGTTGCATTGTTTTTGTAGTCAGGGCTACAATATTGGATCTTTTGGATTCTTGTGGCTTGACCACCATGAGAACAAATTTCTTGGCACTAATAAGAAAAACATATGTAGAAGGTGGTACATCTAGTACCCTATAGCACTGTGTTCAAAGAGTGAGAGTAATCCTTTGAGTTCTTGATTCATAGATACCATGTCGATCATACATGAATGGCTGACCAAGGAGTACATCAAAAAAATCTAGATTGACCACATCACATAAGACATCATCTTGGAAAGGTTTTATTGTATATGAGAGAAGACATTGGTGGGTGACACGGAGGTTTCTCTCTGGACTCAACCATCCAATACTATAAGTTTTGGGGTGAGGCTTTGTGGATAGATTTACGCTTTTCACAACATTAGTAGATATTCAATTCTTTTGACTACAACTATCAAGAATGAAATGCAGAGGCTTACATTTTACCCATAATTTAGAGTGAAACAACCTTTCCTTGTCATCTAGCCTCTCCTCGTGGGTCTATGATGAAGCAACAGTGGATTCAGGCTCACAATCTATACTCTTTTCTTCAACCTCTTTGACTGAAGGGTCTGTATGAGGTAGAGTAGTGGATGTTGAGGATTATGACTCACAAAGTAGGGACTTGATAGCTCGACATTCTTCTTTGGAGTGAGTTCCAGATTTGTGATAATCACACCACATCCTAGTCTTTCCATCCTTTTTCTTCCAATTTTGGCCTCGTGTTTGACCTATTTTGTCACTTTTTCATTTTAAAGGCTAACTCTTCATATTAATTCTTCTATGCTTCTGCTCAATCTTTACTGTGAACTTGCACGCTTCACCAAGGGTTTCCAAATTGAAGAGTTCCATTTCTCCCCATATGTACCATTGTAGTCCACCACAATATTTGAGAACCTTGTGTTTCTCAATTTCTTGGATGCCCAATCTCGTAGATAGACAATGAAAAATGTCAGTGTAATCTGGAACAGATTGTTCCTTACCTTGGTGAACTTGTTACAACTCTATATACAGATCATCATATGCTCATATGGGGTAGTATTCTTCCTTTACAACTTTTATGAAATCATCCTAGGTAGGTTCCATCTTAAGGCCAATATCATCTACACTGAATCTTTTTTTGTACACTTCCTACCAATTTTTGACAGGCAATGATTCTTTCAAAAGAGCAAAAGTGATCTTCTCTTTATCAACGATTTTATTTATAGAAAAATAAGATGACAATTGATCCAACCAATTTTATACTACATCAAAATTGATTTTTCCTTCAAATTTAGGGATATCAAAATTCACCTGAACCTTGAAGGGTGTTGGGGTATTGAAAAGATGTGGGGGTGCGAATGAGGAGCAAGAATTTCCCATTGAGATTTATTAGAAAATTTGTGTGAATTATTGTAGCTTTTGCACTTGCTTCTGTTGGAGGGATTCATTCAAAATTTCCTTGAAAGGATTATATTTCTCAGTGTTTTCTGCCATTTGATGCCATTTGGAGTGAATAGGTTGATAGTCTGTTGGTTCTATTTTCCACCCAAGCTTCCTGTAATCTGACCTCATCCTTGGGATTATACACTCTAAAGACAAACCGATCTGATACCACTGATCCAAAACATGAAATGTTTTGGTTGAAGGATAATTCAAGAAACAATAACAAGACAATTCAAATAATGCTATCTCTGAGAAGAGATGTTTTATTGATCAAATTTGCAAACCTAAACATATGCTTATCTCTGACAAGAGATGTCTAATTTTCCTTTTGGGTTACATCTTCATTTATACATATTTTTAAGGTGTGTGGAGGATGTGTAAGGTCACCAATCTCAAGAGATATGAATTGGTTTGACTTCAATGATTTATAGAATTCAAGGAATTACTATTTTTAGAAACTTACTATTTTTAGACTACACTACTAAAATTGAAATTTGGGGCACTTCCATTGGATTTTTAAGGGTCACACTTCATTGATAAAATATCAATGCCATCTCACCGTGTTCTCCTCATTATTATCTTTCCAATGGTTCAAACAGTGAGTCCATTTGAGCTACAGTGCAAAAGTTATGGCTCTCAGAAGTTCCATCATCAATTGGAGTGGACCCATCACCTGAATTATCACCTGAATTGTTACCCGGATCATTCCTCCTTCCTTGAGAAGCAATGGTCCCCATTGTATCAAGATTTTTCATGAATTTTGGCAATTATACTTTGATTTGATTCTCGATGCATACTTGGAATGGACTGTGATTTATGGAACTATATAAGGCTTGATTGTTCACCATTTCTATTTGACCATCAGTCTATGGATGGAAGGCCATGAACTTTTTCAGCTTGGTATTTATGTAATTTTGTTGTTGCATTGTTTGTGTAGTTAGGGTTGCAACATTGGCCCTTTTGGATTCTTGTGGCTTGACCACCATGAGAATAAATTTATTGGCACTAATCAGAGAGATAGATGTAGAAGGTGGTACCTCTAGTACCCTGTATCACCATGTTCCAAGAGTGAGAGTAATCCATTGAGTTCTTGATTCATAGATTCCATGTCGATCATACATGAATGGCTGACCAAAGAGTACATCACAAACATCTAGATTGACCACATTACATAGGACCTCATCTTGGAAGAGTTTTATTGCATATGAGAGAAGACATTGGGGGGTGACATAGAGGTTTCTCCCTAGACTCAACCATCCAGTACTATATGGTTTTAGGTGAGCCTTCATGGATAGATTTAGGCTTTTCACAACATTAGTAGAGATTAAATTCTTTTGACTTCCACTATCAAGAATCAAATATAGAGGCTTACCTTTCACCCATAATTTAGAGTGAAACAACCTTTCCTTGACATTTAGCCTCTCCTCATGGGTTTGTGATGAAACAACAATGGCTTTGGGCTCAACATCTATAACTCTTCTTCAACCTCTTCAACTGTAGGGTCTGTATGAGATTGAGTAGTGGATGTTGAGGACTGTGACTCAGAAAGTAGGGACTTGATGGCTCAACATTTTTCTTTGGAGTGAGTTCCATATTTATGATAATCACACCACTTCCCAGTCTTTCCTTTCTTTTGCTTCCAAGTTTGGCCTCATGTTTGACCTTCTTTGTCACTTTTCTATTTTAAAGGCTAACTCTTCATATTCATTATTCCATGCTTCTTCTCAATCTTTACTATGAACTTGTACACTTTACCAAGTGTTTACAAATTGAAGAGTTGCATTTATCCCCATATGTACCATTGTAGTCCACCACGGTATTTGAGAACCTTATGTTTCTCACTTTCTTGGATGCCCAATCTTGCAGATAGAGCTGAAAAATATCAGTGTAATCTTGAACAGATTGTTCCTTACCTTGGTTAAGTTGTTGCCACTCTATATATAGATCCCCATATGCTCTAATGTGGTATTATTCTTTCCTTACAGCTTCTATGAAATCATCCTAAGTAGGTTCCGTCTCAAGGCCAATATCATCTGCACTTAATCTCTTTTTGTATACTTCCCACCAATTTTTGATAGGCAATGATGCTTTCAAAAGAGCAAAAGTGATCTTCTCTTTATCAATGAATTTATTTATAGAAAAATAAGATGACAATTGATCCAAATAATTTTCTACTACATCAGCATTGATTTTACCTTCAAATGTAGGGATATCAAAATTCACCAGAAGCTTGAAGGGTGTTGGGGTATTGAAAGGATGTAGGGGTATGGATGAGGAGCTAGAATTTCCCATCGAGATTTGTTGAAGAATTTGAGTGAATTATTATAGCATCAATGCTTGACGTTGTTAGAGGGATTCATTCATCATTTCCTTGAAAGGATCAGATGTCTCGGTGTTGTCTACCATTTGAAGTCATTTGGAGTGAATAGGTGGATAGTCTGTTGGTTTTATTTTCCACTCAAGCTTCCTATAATCTGACCTTGTCCTCGGCATCATACACTCTAAAGACAAACCACTATGATACCACTGATCCAAAACTCAAACATCTTTGGTTTAAAGATAATTCAAGAAACAATAACAAGACAAGTCAAATAATGTTATTTCTGAGAAGAGATGTTTTATTGATCAAATTTGCAAACCTAAACATATGCTTGTCTCTGAGAAGAGATGTCTGATTTTCCTTTCGGGTTACATCATTATTTATACAATTTTTTGAATATGTGTGGAGGATTTGGAAGGTCACCAATCTCAAGGGAGATGAATTGGTTCAACTTCCATGATTTACAAAATTTGAGGAATTACTATTTTTAGAAACTTACTATTTTTAGATTACACTACTAAAATTTAAATTTGGGCCACTTCCATTGGGTTTTTAGAGTTAAAATTTCATTGAAAAAACATCAGTTCTATCTCACCACATTCTCCTCAGTCTTATATTTCCAACGGTTCAAACGAAAAGTCAATTAGAGCTACGGTGCAAAAGTTATGGCTCCCAAAAGTTTGGTCATCAATTGGAGTGGACCCGTCACCTAAATTGTCACCTGAATTATTACCCATATCATCTTGACTTTGAGTCGAGTCAAAAAAAAATGTATCTAAATAAGGAATCCTTCATGTGGCTGCAAGAGAATTTTTTTTGGAATGGAAAGTGGACACAAACATAGAATAGTTTGGACCTAGTTTAGAGGGTATAGACAATTTTTTTTTTCTATATTTATTATCTATTCCACATTATTTTAATTGTAACCTCAAAAATTTGAACTTAGTGAAGAAGTCCTTTAGTGTGTCAAAGTCACCTAAAATATTTCTAATAAACTCATTCTCTAGTTCATGACTTCTCATCACATCCTGATTTTCAAATATTTTTCTAGTGTGATCAATAACTCATTTGGTGTTTTAGCAGATTCTATGTGAAAATGTATGTCAGGAGAAATAGACAAACTAAGAGAGCCATGTGATTGATTACATATATTAAACCATTTATTTTTATATGAATCTACTACAAGTTTAAATTTCTCATTCATAGTAATCCTATAGAATCCTTGTTTTCTTAGAGTAAGTAGCACATTTCTTTTCCATTAGTGATAGTTGAATGTTATAAGAGGAGGAAACAACCTTAAATTTTCAATGATGCAAGAAAATAGGTTTTTTGCAGAAATTATTTAAGAATAAATACATAAAATAAAAGTATAAAAAACCACAAATTACCACCTTAGAACTATCATAGTGACCCCCTTAAATTGTAAATATAAACACACTTGTATAGACATTGAACATAGATGAGAATGCATCTTGAATAATTATATGTAAGTATGAAATAATTGGAAGGATGTTAGATTTAGATGTTGAGAATGTGTTCTAAAGGTATATATGGAATTTTCATTGATGCCATGAAAGTGTCATTTATGTCAATCTAAGTTGTCTTTTTTATTCTTGAGGCTGAATTCATAATCCATGTGGATGAAGAGACCTAGTGAGAATGCATAGGCTTGGTAGCATGATGAGGTGAGAACTATAAGAATTGTGAGAATAATATTGGTAATGTGTAAACATGGTATGAGGTTTTATGAATTGAGGATGAGGTATTTATAATGGCACAAGAGGTTTCAATATGTGTTCAAGGTCTAAGTATGATTGATAGTTCAAGGCCTAATGTGCAAAGAGACCTAGTGTATCCTAAGGAATAGTCAAATTTAGTTTCTAAGATGACAAAACTCACGATATAATTTTTATAAGTGTGATAGGTTTTTTTAAGTATGTTTACAAAGTCATAGGTCATATTTTGAAGGAGAAATCATGAATTATGGTTTTGATTTTTTTGGTGTGCATAGAATGAGGTATTGAAGACCCAAGAAGGATTTTGCTATGCTTGTTGGAATGCAAAAACTTTTCATGAGGATAAAATAAGTTCATGGTATTTGGGTAAGGGTAATATATTAAATTTATTGTAATTAATTTATAGATTAAGGTCCCAAGTTCTATGAATGATCATTAAGATTGTAAGGTGGTCTTAACCCTCTCTAAAACCCTAACTATGACCTGATATTGAATATCTTATTGGAAATGGTTAATAATGGTTTTTATAACCTATTTTGGTGATTGGAACATGTATAATACTCTCTTGGGTTCATCTAGGTGTAATTGGTCTATTAAATGAGTGAGTGGAAGCTAAATGAAACCCCTTATTTCTTAGATTTTTGATGTAACAGGTAGGGTTGACCAAGTAAAAACATGAAAATGATTTCAGGATTATGTGTGGGACTTTTATTTTTTTCAAATATAAATTTATTATCAGTTTACATACTTAAAATATGATAAAATTATAATTTAAGTTGGCCTATTGCTAAAATGGCCTATTGAAGAAGATAGTGAAAAAACTAGACAAAAGTAAGAATGTGATTAGGGATGGGTTGTGAATGATTAGGGATGGATAAAAATGCATTGGATTTTTATTTTATACCTGTAACACATATCCAATTTGAATATAATATTTGGATATGCTTATATGTAAGCATAAAGTTGCTCTTAATGTGACTCTCTGACATAGTGAGGTCTATGTAGGGTGAAGACATGAGATTGGTCTTTAAGACCAATATTGATATTGGAAATTATAATATATCTATTTAAATATGTTATAAGGATTATTAAATATAATATAAACCCATTTAAAATTCATAAAAGTGTTAACACATGTGTTCTAAGTCTTGGTTTTCTTGACTATGTTTTGGAGTATCCTGGCAATTTTTTATGTGTTAGTAAGAATGATGTTCCTGAGTCATTATCCATAGATTTTAAGAATATAATGCATATTAATTTTTTATATATTTATCATATTTCCATTTTAATTCATTATAAATTCCTATGAAGGTGTGAAAAATTAAAAGTCCTTGACTAGATGTTTGAGGCTTGTTTGCAGTTGTGAGCGAGCATATGGAACTGGTCTGTTTGGGGTCTTTTGCCATGTATGGTTAAGTATAATGGAAATAGTGATGAAAATTAGGTAATTTGTTATATATATATATATATATATATATATATATATATATATATATATATATATATATATATATAAATATTATTTTTTTGTATTTTTATGTGTCAAATATGAGTTTACACTTCATATATTCAAAGCAGACTTTCTGACAGTGAGAAAGCCTAATTGTGAGTAGGACTAGTGGTATGGTTCAAGGAGTGAAATAATATAAATGTAAATATTAAAATAAGGTGATATTATAAATGGTATATTTAAATCATTTTTTTATTTTTTAATCCATTTTAAGAGTATCAATATGTTCCAATGTTATTAAGATTAAACGTGTTCTTTCAGAAGGCCTAATGGTGGTTTTGGTCCTTATGAGTGGTGACTGACCTATGTATTAGATGTTTCACTTGTTATTTTTTTTATAAATTTATTCCAAGGGTTACACAAATATTTATAGGTTTTTTTCTAACCAAATTGGGTGAGATCAAGATTCAAGTATGAAAATAAGGTCTAATAGGCCTAATTTGACTAGTTAGAATATTAAGGAAATGAGTGAATGAAATAGAAGTTTAGAAACCAAGTAGAGGGATTGAATACCATCATAGAGGTTTATTTAATTATTTAATAAAGTTATAATGGTAATTATGAAAATTATGATCAATGTGATATGACCTAAATCTACCAAGAAGAGGGCTAGTTGAGCGAAGAAGCCTAATAGGCTATTTGAGAAAGAAAAAAGAGTGTGAAGATAAAAAGACATTAATCATCATAATTTAAATGTTAAAAATGTGTTTAAAGGTTATAATAGGTTATATTTATTTTATTTTTTGTTTATTTACATAGGGGTTGTTACATCCTTTCAAGTTAGTGTTTGCTAAAGTCCTATTTGAGTTGGTGCTTAACTAGTAAGGGCTTGTTGCTCCTTGTGGGGTTGGTGCCTAACTAAATTTTGATTTATTGCTTATAGGAAAATATTACAAGATGTGTGTAAGTATGTTTTATCCCCCTTGAGGGTCTCCCATGTAGATCTTATGTTCATTTGTTATTTTCCTAGTTCATGCTCATATGAATGGTTGACTATCATTGTTATGTCTCTATATTAGTTTGAATGATGAATGAATGATAAGTGGAATTGAATTAAAATATTGTACATTGATTCACCCATGTCCCCACCTCAATGGTTTTTATTCCAATAAATGGTATCATATCAAGGTAACTTGTGCAGTCCTAACAGTGTAAGGCAGGTCTTTGGAGCATAGGTATGCATTATGATAATGAAAGTGTTTATCATGATTTCAATGAAGATATATCCAATATAATTGAAACAACTTGTGAATGTTTGTTAAAATATAACAATCATATGTAATATGCACCCAAATTAGAATGAAATTAAAGGCTTTAGAGGCAGAAGTTGAGCAAGATGCAATGAAGATAAGGACATATCATAAATTTTAGGAAACTACTATAAAGATTATAAATATTTTGGATAGCCAAAGGAAATTTCATGATATGAAAGATATGGGCTTCAAAAAATAACAAAAGGAGTTCAAGGAGATTCAATTTCCAAAATTCAATGATATATCAAGGAGTGATAAAGCTGGTAGAATAAAGACCTATGCAGAAATGGTCAAGTTTGAAGTCAATCATCAACAAGATAAGAAGGGTTTTGTTCCATCAAATGATATCAGAGTTAGTGGTGTATCATCCAATGATCATCAAGAGACAAATGAGGTTAAATAATCAGATTATGTGGAATCTTTCAATGGTTATTGTTTTTGTTGTGGTCAATTTGGACATCAAGCTATTGAATATAATGGAGCATTAGAATCATGTGTTATAATTGTAACCAAAGATGACATATCGAAAGAGAGTATAGGATAAGTTCTACGAGGAAGAGTAGTCAAGTTAAGAAGATATGTAGTCATGATACTAAAGAATGAATCAAGAAAGTATAGACTATGTATAAGATGAAGGAGAAGAAGAAATATAGAGAAGATTCTATAATAGCCCAAAATACCTTTCATACTTAGAATGAAGATTTAAATTGGTACATAGAGAGTGGATATTCAATTCACGTGACAAGAGGTAAGAACAAATCCATCAATTTTAATAAAAATGTCATAGGATCAATGACGTTTGGAGATAATGCATCTAATAATATAGTTGGCAAAGATGCTTTGAGATTAGATAATGGGAAGACCAAGATATAAAATTTATTATATATAGATGGCTTCAAACACATCTTGTTGAGTGTAAATCAAATGTGCACCCAAGGACATACACTAAATTTTCATGACAAAGGATGTGAGATAAGGAAAATAAAATTAGGTAGGTTGATTTTTAGAGCCAAGAGAACTAAGAATAATCTATATGTATTGAATGAGATCATAAAAGAGAAGTGATTTATGAGCAAGGTAGATGATTTTGGATTTGACATAGGAGGTTAGGTCATCTAAAATTTGACAATCTGATAAAGATCAGCTCCAAGGGGTCTGTGAATAACATGCCCAAAGTTTCCAAACATGTAAATCCTCTTTGCAAGGTATGTCAACATGGTAATCAGACTTAGAGGAGATTAAATTCTAAAGAATAATCTAATAATATAACTTTATAACTAATTCATAGAGATCTCTATGGTCATATAAGGATTCAAATCATTCAAGGTGATAGCTAATTCATGTTTCTTATTGATGACTTCACAAGAATGACTTGGGTAACATTCTTGAAAGAAAATTTAGAATCTCTATGTAATTTTAAAAATTTAAAGGATTTGATTAAAAATGAGATTAATATGAAGATCAAGTGCCTTAGGTCAAACAAAGGAAGATATATTTGGTAAAATGAGTTTAATAAGTTGTATGAGGTAAATGGAATAAGAAGATAGTTCTCAGCTGTTAGAACACCTCGACAAAATGGGGTAGTTTAAATTAAAAACAAAATAGTTCAAGAAATGGTAAGGACCATATTGAATGAGTCAAAGTTGTCTAATGGCTAATGGAGAGAAGTTTTGGGTACTACAGTTTACACATTTAATAGAGGACAAATTAGTATCCATGGTGATAAGACTCTATATGAATTATGGAATGATATACATGGTTGTGTTAAACATTTTAAAGTATTTGGGAGTAAGTGTTATATCAAGAGATATGAGGACTTAGGAAACTTTGAATCAAGGTCTGATGAAGGTATTTTTTTATATATTCATAATTTAGTGTTTCCTAAAGATGTTACAAGAAGAGTTTGCAAAAGATAGTGGAGAGAAAAAATGTGATGGTTGATGAGACAAAGGAATCATATTCTCCATCAAAGAATGATGAAAGAGAAATAGAGATAGATGAGGATGAATAATAAATTGAGGAGAGAAAGGACACAAAAGGTCATTTTAGGAAAATTCAAAAGGATCATCATGAATCTAAGATCATTGGCAACAAGAGTTCCATTATACAAAAAAGAAGAAGAATGGTGAGTAATGTTAATCAAGACAATATTACGTTACTATCTAAATTTGAACCTAAAAGCTATATAGAATCAAGTGAATATAAATTTTAGATAAATGACATGAATGAGGAATTAAATAAAATTGAGAATAATTAGACTTGGGAGTTAGTACCTAGGCCTAAAGACAAAAATATCATTAGTATAAAATGGGTATTCAAAAACAATTTGAATGAGAATTGATAAATCACTAGAAACAAGGCTAAACTAGTATGTAAGGGATAGGTTCAAGTAGAAGGATCTGAATTTTAGGAAACCTTTTCTCTTATATCAAGGTTAGAGGATATTAAGATATTTATTGCCTATGTAGGTTTCAAAGGCTTCAAGATATACCAAATTGATGTCAATTCATCTTTCCTAAATGGGAACTTGGAGGAAGAAGTGTACATTGAGCAACCTGAGGTTTTACTATTGAATGATAACAAGGACTATGTTTTTAGGTTGAGTAAGTCTCTCTATGGTCTAAAACAAGCCCCTAGATCTTGGTATGCTAGACTAGAAAATTATATTTTGGACAAAGGTTTTAAGAGAGGAGTTGCAGATAGTAACATGTATATTAAGTCTAAAAATGAGCATCAGTTGATAATAGTGGTCTATGTGGATGATATAATATTTGGTGGAACTAATGAGAACATGACTAAGGAATTTTTAGAGGTGATGAAATTAGAATGTTAAATGTCTATGCTCGGAAAACTATCTTTCTTTCTTGGACTTCAAATCAGTAAATCTGAAAAAGGTATGTTCATTTCACAATTCAAGTATATAAATGAGGTGTTAAATAAGTTCAAAATGGAAGATTTCAAGGTTGTAATTAAACCTATAGTTAAATTATGTAAGCTAATCAATGAGGATGAATCTTCAAGATTCAATTATAGAAAATATAGATCAATGATTGGGAGTTTTCTATATACTACTACCTCTAGACCTAACATCATGCAAGCAATAGGTTTTGTGGGAAGATTTAAATTAGATCATAAGTAAATTCATCTATAATAAGTCAAGATAATACTTAGGTATTTAAAGGTAACTATGGAGTATGGATTATGGTACCCAATGAACAAGAAGTTTGATCTAGTAGCCTATACCAATATAGATTCGACTAGGAATCTAGATGATAGAAAAAACACTAGTGGAGGAGCCTTATTCTTAGATGAGTGCCTAATATCATGGATAAGCAAGAATAAACCATCGATGTATTTATATAATTGTGATGATGAGTAAATTGTAGTAGCTTCCTATTGTACTCAGGTGTTTTGGATGAGACAAACCTTAATAGATTACAAAGTGGAGTTTGATGGTCCTAGTCCTTTTTTTGTGAAAATATTAGTGCCATAAGTGTTTTAAATAATCATGTAATGAATTAAAGGACCAAGAATAGTCCTATAAAGTATCATTTATTAATAGAATAGGTGAGTGAATAAAGTATTAATCTTAAATTTATGTCTACCAAGGATCAGATTGTATATATCTTGACTAAGCCTCTTCTAAAGGCTCATTTTGAACATCTGAGATAGGAATTGGGTGTGATTCTTGATGCTAGTAGTCAATAATAAATTAAAGTGATTAGGGAGAGGTAATAATGAGGTGATTTAAATCCAATAAGTAGTAAGTAAGTGCACAAGTTGTGAGGTCAAAGGGGGAGTCATATCAATATTGCCAAGAAGAAGATATATGAGGTATGCATTAAGATAGGGGGAGATTGTTGATACGATATTTTAATCTTGTTTATTGAGTATTTTTTTAGTTAATGGTTTTTAATTAATTTCAAGGGGGAGATTGATCCATATGTGGGAGATGTATCTTAGTGAGAAAAGCTTCTTTGAATGATTTCCATCAATGAGTGGTCACCATCAATTACAAAGTGAGAAATTGCTGAGAATGTGTTCTAAGGTATGTATGGAGTTTTAATTGATGTCATGAAAGTATAATTGATATCAATATAAGTTGTGTTTATTATTATTGATGCTGATTTCATAAGTCATGTTCATGAAGAGACCTAATTAGAAAGCATATAGTTGGTAGCATAATGAGGTGAGCAGTATGAAACCTGTGAGAAGAATATTGGCAATGTGTGAGCATGGTATAAGGTTGTATAAATTGAGGATGAGGTATTGAGATTAGTGAAATAGGTTTTAAGATGTGTTCAAGTTATAAGTATGACTGTTAGTTAAATTCCTAATGTGCAAAGAGACCTAGTGTGGCCTCATGAAGAGTCAAGTTCAGTTTCTAAGGTTTTAGAGATAACGAGGGCATTATAAAAGTTGTGAGAGGTTTTTCCAAGTGTGTTTACCAAGTTTGAGTTCAAATTATAAATAAGAAATCATGAAATATGGTTTTGAGGTTTTCTGTGTTAGAATGAGTTATTTCATACTTGAGAAGGATTTTCTTATGCTTATTAGAATGTGCAACCTTTATATGAGGATCCAAATAGTTAATGGTAGTTGGGGAAGTGTCTTATATCAAATTTCATTCCATTATTTTATGGATTAAGAGTACAATATATATGAATGATTTCTAAGACTGTAAGGTGGTCTTAACCCTCTCTAAGACCCTAATCATGACTCGATATGGAAGATATTGTTAAAAATCTCTCAAAATGGTTTGTATAACCTACTATGGTTATTGGAACATGTAGAGGACTCTTATAGTTTCCTCTTGGTGGAATTTATCTATCTATTAGAGGTACAATCATTGAGAGGGGGTGGGTGAATCAATGAGCCCAGATAATCCAACTTCAATTCCAATCCTTTCAAATTATTTAAGAAATAAACATATATAAACTTAATTAAAAAACATTAACAAGAGAGATCATTAATTCAATGAATTCAAAATATCAAACATAAAACACATAGATCTTATGGTAAACCCTCATGGGGAATAAAACCTACTCTCAATCCTATAACACATCGACTACTTATCTTTAAAAATATTATAAACAAGAGACTGATCAGGTCCTTTTGATCAATATTTATTTAAACACCAATTTTACAAGGAGAACCCACCCCTAAGATGATCATGCCCTTATAACCACCTTTTAATCAAGTCATTATGACCTAGTTCCTTTAGTGGAATACCTATTTCAAAAGGATCACCTACGCCTATGGAAGCTCAAGTCCTTTTGACCTCTTATGAAAATAATACGTCCACCTTTGAACCAATGTCTTCAATCACCTGATGATGGACCTTTGTTGACACATCCTCCTCAACATGACCAAATGGTCATACACATAGACCATATACTGATCTGCCTCAATCTATTCACCAAGCTCATACTCAATCATCCAAAATAGCCTCTTGGATCAACCTAGATCTATTTGTTCATCCTCAATCACCAAACCTACAAGATCACTATTCTACCAAAATAATTATTACCTAAAAGTCATACACATAGTTATTAATTTTATTTGCACATACCCTATGCACCCACCCTTTCCTTCACTCCTCAAATCTCAAACACACCTCCTTGTTCAGGGCACTCTTCTATATCAGAAGCCTAGTAACCAACACATTTAGTTTCACCATTTATAGAGATATCATGATTATCAAGATCAAAATATTTAAGATCAGCCACAAAACATTCCTTGACACTTAATGCATCTAACATAGGTCACACTTAAGCACAACTCACATTAAAATAGGTTTAATTCACCATTTAGGTCTTATGAATACCCATTCAGATCATTCACATGTCTCTAAGCAAACTAAGAACATAGGATAAATTTCTAACATAGAAAACCATGAAACATGATATATAAGTCCAATTTAAGTTCCAATAACCATCATATCACCCTTATACTAACTCCCAATTAGCTCAAACACCTCTCTAGACACACAATCACCATGAATGAAAATACCGTTGACTTCTAACCCTTCATTCATACTACATATGATTAGTCAAACATTAATAATTAAAAAAAAAATCATACTTATGGAGTCTATAACATATTAATATAGCTATATCACCTTTAAACATTGAGATATCAACAAACATAGCTTACTTATCCTTTTTGGCTTACTTGCATAGCATATACAAAAACAAAATCAAATTTGAACCATCATAACATTGACTGTAGACACTTTTAGATATTCAAATTTAAATTTATAGATGAACCTTGAAGTCCTATCCATATTTTTTTTATAGCACGAATAAATTTTTATTGGATCAAAATATATCGCCCAAAAATTAGACACCATTCTTTCCTTCACAAATTTGAATTTTAAACTCAAATGGTCACAGTTAAACCTAAGACACTTGTCCTCATCTTTTTGATTCCTAAAAATTTGGAATAAACTAACTCTATATATTTTATTTGAAAAATATTAGTATTTAACCTATAGTGCTCTACTATCCAATTGTTAACCTTCAGTAACTTTGACCTCATCTCATGCAATCTTGAAATATTGACTACATATGCATCATTGATCTTCGTAGATCAGATCGGTCTTTACCATGAAACACTTACTATATATATATATATATATTTGTCACCCTCATGTTCCTTATTATAAATTTTACTATTAATTCATGTGCTTGTGCCACTTTTTAGCTCCTCATACATTCTAGGATAAACTGTCAGGCTATGTTATAATGGTCATTTTCCACTTGGTAGCTCTGTGTGCATTATTTATAGTGATGTTATTCGTTACACTTGTGATACTTAGAATATATGTGAGAATTGTTTACACTTGACTTATTTCACAACATATATCTTTCTTAGTATAAAGATTTGCTCATCATTGATCTATTGTAAGATTATCAAGCTTGTGACACTTGTCACTTGCGTGTGCACCTTTTGACATTTTGAATTAATATGCACCATTAGATCAAGATATATGATTAAATGTAAAATATTGTATATTATGGAAAAAATACCTTATATTTTGTCATTTCTAAACTTGGTGGTCTCTGACCCTTCACTCTTTGCAAGTGCATCTTTAAATATTTATACCTTGAGCTAGACGACACTTCAGGACCTCAAAATTTTAGGATAGCTTATTGAAATAATTAAAAATGCATCCATGATATAGTTTTATAATTATTTACCCTTTTATTACCTATAATTAATTCATAAACATATTAGTTCATCCATGTCTGCATGATAGTTTTGATGGTCAAGAAAAACATTACAAACTACCTAGGAAGCCAACTTTGCACATGCATATCTTTTGGTGTGCTTCATCGCATGATATAAAATTTGAAACATGTGATAAAATTACATATTATAATCCATACACATATAAATATTCTCCTATAAAATTCTCATGCATGAGATATAATGCCATAAATATGCCTATTTAGATTTTTACCACATACCTAATTATGTCTAGATAAACAAAATAAATAGCTCGATGAATTCCACTCATGCACACAAGAATTACAATCATCATGTAACTATTTTAGGAAAACTCACACATGTTAAATACATCATGATATTCATTAACTTCCTATCCAAGAATATACTGAATATCCATGCCAACACACTGTTCACATGCTTGTCTTTTCTCCTTGAGCTAAAACTATATCAATATGCTAGATACAATATGATAAGCCTCAAACAATACTTACCTTAGCTCATATTCATCCAAATAATATATTTAAAAAAATTATTCTAAAACTCATCATTATCATGACATCAATATTTTATCATTACCTTTGACATCAATGCATACATGACATCAATCTTGGACATCAATGACAACTCTTGCCAACAATCTCCCCCTTTATCATTGATGGAAACCTCTTTTATTCCTTATATCCCTTTTCCATAAATGAAAAAGTGGAATAAAAAACCACCAAGATCCTCTTAATCATCAATAATGTATTCAAATATACTTCTAAGTGCTCAGGATACTTACATACCATATGCTACAATTACTCCCTCTTTGACATGCATCAATATGCACTTGGATATCTCTGATACTTGGAATTGTTTAACTAAAAAATATTAATATTCATTTATTCATGCATGCATATTTACTACCTTGTCAAAAATTATGAATCGGTTTAATCATGTCATCATATCAATCTCCTTTGAATGTACTACTCTGATTATTAGACTATTCTAATCCTTAGACCTGACAAGTTGTCCACAAGACTTAGAAATTTCCCCTTAAAATCATTATCCATATAATTTCATCATTTTGACAAAAAATATGAAATAAAAACCTCTTAAATATGATATAAACTCCCCATAACACTGTGCATACCACTTCTTACCTTGAACTTCTCAACCATGTTTCATGACAACACTCTTGTTTGATCATGAACAACTATCAATGAAGAAAAAACACAAAAGAATACTAAAAACTAATTAAACTCACCAATAATCATCTAAGAGGGACTCCCCCTAATATCTCTAAGCTATTTCACCTCTTGATCATCTAAAAATCTTCACACACCATGATCGCCAACAGATGTTTAAATCCATAATAAAAACATGAAATATGTTTTTTTAAAAATACTTATATAAAAACAACCATACCTTGGTCCTTTGAATGAAATGACCAAAACCATCAAATCTTGACACTAGGCCTGTCTAGACTCCTTGTAACCCTAACTGGAACATGCAGAGCCCATAAATTTTAGTAGACACATTTTCAAGATCTAAAAATTCATATCTATAACACTCTCATAATCCCCCTCAAGCACACCAATTTTCATTACCTATCTTATCCTTTACAACATACTTCTTTGACAAACCTACTAACTGATTAGGCCTCCATCTTAACAAAAACTTGAATAAATTGTAAACCACAAACATTAAAATCTATATGAATCTTGATTTGAATACCTATTTTTCCATTTAAACCTATTAATAGTCATCAGACCTCAACTCATAAGTCAACCCAATTTTCTATCATAACCCAAAACTTTAGAGCCTCAAAATAAACAAGGTCAACAAACCTCCTTCTAGTCAATGCCCACCTTTGAAACTTATTTCAAACTTGGAGATAACCATCACAAACTTATGGATAAATATTTGAGATTTAAAACATTTGGGAACCTTGACTTCCTATAACCCATTTTTAGGCTTGCTTGTCCTTAAGTCAAAACTGGGAGAATCAAGACACTCAAAAATCTTCAATTTGACTTCAACATACATTTCGACCATAAAACTACCATGACATCACTCTAACATCATCAAATTACTTTTCCCATCTTGAAAGATCAGCTCCAACTAGATACATGCATCTCTTGCTTTCTATGACCTTCTAAACAACATCACATCAACACTTGCTCCTCCATTAAAAGGAGTCTCTTAAGAAGCATAGACAAAGACCTCCTTTATACCACAATGCTCTTAAAACAATGTGAACCAGTAGTGGAACACATCTCCTCAGTTACTACTAGAATAATTTTATAGTTATAAGACTTCTTACTCTTCCTTTTCTTAGTCAGATTCTTGACAACTTGTTCCTTTTCTACATCACTTACATTCTCAACATATGGAGTAACAATGGAATATTGACATACCTTAATCTATGAAGTAATATATTTGCATTAAATAATAGCACATTTGGAACTTGTCAACATAGAAACCATTCTTGAAACTTGTTCACACACATTAAATTGCTCATCAAAATCCAAATTCACCTCAGAACTAGCTTCAACTAGAACCTTGGTCTTCTCTTTGAGATTGGTCTCTTCCTTTTCAACATGAGTAAATAAGAAAGCTATTGACACTCTCTAACTTTTGTAGCATTCTCCACCATAAAAAATAGATTATTTGGTCCTACAGACCCAACATGGATCATACTTACCACCTTTGGTTTCCATGTATTAACTTTCCTTCTTTATTTCACTCTAGGATCATGTTTAAACCTATTATCTCTTGTAGAAATTTTCTTGCAGAATCTAACAACGTGACCTATCTATTGACAATTAACATATCTTATACCCTTTCTAAGAAACATATCTTACCTTACCTTATTTTTATAGTGTTTATTAGTATGTCCCTCATTAAGACAGTTAAATCTCTTAACATTATTCACACCTTTTGACTAATGACCCCAATCATAGTTCCATGCAAACTCATTTCTAATAGGCATCTTGCATTCTCTAGCCCTATGACCAAATTTATTACATGTGTAACAATAACCATTGAATCTTACATACCTCATGGAATTAGGTTGTCTGATCTGATTTGTATTCAATCTATTTATACCATCATTTATTGAATGATTGGTGTCCTTCAAGGGCTAAACCACCTTGATGTCACTGATCTTCATGTCAACTTGAGAAATAACTTTGGACTCTTCATTAAAACCCAATCCATATTTATCACTAGAGGACTTTTGACTATTTATTAGATTATCTAGATAACCAAAACTCTTATCAAACTTGAAAAATGATTTCAATTTACTTATAGACTTCTCTAAATCATCTTTCAATGACTTGTTTTCAAATTCATACCTTGAACATTCATCCTCTTTATCTTTCAATCTTGTAGACAAGATTTCAATATTGACAACTGATATGATTAACTATAACTTCATGCTCCTTGACATCTTCATTTATTATTTCCTCATACACACTAAATTTCTCCTCATAGTCCTTGAGTTGAAACTTCATCTTATTGTTAATCTTTTTCTCAATATTTAGTTCTTCAAGAGCATTTATCAATGCAGTCTCATAGTCCACCTCATCTTCATCTAAATCACTCTATGTAGACTCCTTTTGATATGATAAAATTACTTCCTCATACATGAAGAGAAATTCATCTTCAATAGGACCAACATATTCATGATCACACTCTAAGCATTGTCTTCACTCTCATTTGATGAGTTACAATCTTCTTTAGTGTAGAGACTCTTCTTGTCCTTGAAGTACTTCTTCATGTTGTAAAAACTTTTGAATATCTTCTTTATTTTATCATAACTAAATGATTTTTTTCCATTATTATGAACATGATGACACATGTTAGTAAAATGTCCAATCTCACCATAATTGAAGCATTTAAAGCGTAGCTTATCATTATACTTGCCTGACCCTATTTTCAATTTCCTTGTAAATAAAGCATTTAGTTCATCTTCATCAATATCAGATGTGTCATCCTCCTTGAGTTTATCACCTTGGGACTTATTCTTTGGATTCATTTCTAATTTTAATATTTCTTCCTTCATTGGTGTTTTATCATCATCTAATCTCATCTCATAGGCAGTAAGGATGCCATGCAATTGATCCATCTTCAATTGAGTAAGATCATGAATTTCTTCTAAAATAGATACTTTTGGATCAATCTTGAGGGATATAGAATTTAAAAAAAAATTCAAAATAGTATCCTTTTTAAGTTTTTATCCAATATCTATAATGATGTTCACAATCTCATCAACTCTCTACAAAAAAGATGCCATAGAATCTTATTCCTTTATCTTAAGACTCTCAAATTATCTTCGGCAAGTCTAAAATTTTTCCAACTTATCCTTTGAATATCCTTCATAAATAGTCTTAAATTTATCCCACATTTAGTTGGAATATGTGCAATGGATTACTTTGGTGTATTCAGTCTCTAAATGACCACATGTGATAACATTCATTGCCTTAGAATTATTCTCAAACAACTTCTTATTTGTAACACTAGATGGAGGAATAATAGGTGTATAATAACCATCACAATATATTTACAATTGTCAAACCCTAGGTAAATGATGTAGGTTCTCATCCTCACACTCCAAAAATCATAATTAGATCCATTGAACATAAGTGCTTGCTTAGTAGAGAATCCTACTTGCATTTGGTGACTAGCCATATTGTACCTTAGATCACCTTTAAGTTGTCAAGCCTTTACAAAATTACTTACTCTGATACCAATTGTTAGAGGTAAATAATTGAGAGGGGGATAAATTAGTGAGCCTACATAATCTAAATTTAATTCTAATCCTTTCAAATTATTTAAGCAATCAACATATATCAACTTAACTAAGAAATATTAACAAGAGAGCTCATTCATTCAATACATACACAAGATCAAACATAAAACACATAGTTCTTATGGGAAAACCTCATGGGGAATAAAACCCACTGTCAATCCTACAACATGTGAACTACTTTCCTTATAAGAGATTACAAACAAGAGACTGATTAATTCCTTCAAAAGCGTCTTTAGTGAAACACTAATTTCATAAGGAGAACCCACCCCTAAGATGATAAAGTCCTTCTGACCACATTTTGGTCAATTAATTATAACTATAAACCTTTTTCAAGTCCTTTTGACCTAAGGCCTTTAGTGAAACACATGTTTCACAAGGATCACCTACCCTTAAGGAATATCAAGTCCTTCCGACCTCTTATAAAAAGGATACCTCCACCTTTGAATTGATGTCTTCAATCACTTGATGATGGAACTTTGTTAACACATCCTCCTCAACATAACCAAATGGTCATAAACATAAAACATACACTGATTTGAGTTAATCTATTCACCAATCTCACACTCAATCATCCAAAATAGCCTTTTGGATCAACCTAGATCTCTTTATTCATCCTTAATCACCAAACCTGCAAGATAACTATTCTCCCAATAGAATGATGACCTAAATATAATACACATAGTCATTAATATTCTCTACACATAATATAGGAAATGACCCTTTCCTTTGATCCTCAAAGCTCAAACACACCTCCTTGTTTAAGTCACTCTTCTATATCACAAGCCTAGAAACTAACACATTTGGTTTCACCATTTATAGAGATATCATGATTATCAAGATCACAATATTTCTTATTGGAAAAAATTCATGCCTTCATCCTTAAGTCATATAACATAGATCACACTTAAGCATAACTCACTTTTAAATAGGCTTAAGTCACCATTTAGGTCTTACGAGAACCATTCCACTCTTTCACACATCTCTAAGAAAACAAAGAAAATAGGAATCACTTTACAACAAAATGACCCATGCCACATGATGTATAGGTACCATTTAAGTGCAAGTAACCATCATATAACCCTTACACTAATTCCCAATTATCTCAAACACCTCTCTAGACACACAGTCACCATGAATAAAAACACAATCAACTTCTAATGCTTCATTCATACTACATATGATTGGTCAAACCTTCATAATGTAAAAATATAATACTTATGGAGTCTAAAAAATATTCCAAAATCTATCTCACCTTTAAACATTATATGAACAAGCACAACTTAATTAACCTTTTTGGGTTACTCGCATAACATATACAAAAACATAGTTAACTTTGAACCTTCATAACTTTGACTGTATAAACTTTTAGATCCTCAAACTTATATTAATGGATACACCTTGGAGTCCTATCCATATTAAAATTTTATATCATTGAAAAAATTATACCTGAATTAAAATATATGTCCCAAAAACTAAACACTGGTCTTTCCTTTGTAAATTTGAATTCTAAATTTAAATAGTCACATTTAATCCTTGGACACTTGTCCTTATCTTATTACTTCCTAACAGTTCGGAATAAAGTCACTCCATAAATATACTTTAAAATATATTAGTCTTTAACCCTTAGTGATCCACTATCTAAGTGTTAACATTCAGTTACTTTGACCTCATCTCGTTTAATCTTAAAGTATTGACTACATAGGTACCATTGATCTTTGTGAATCAGTTCGGTCTTTACCTTATAGAACTCACTATCAGATCTAGCTCAAATCTCCTAAGTTCATGACACTTTTCACCCTTGTGTGCCTTTTGAGAAATTTTACTAATATTTCATGTGCTTTTGCCACTTGGTAGCTCCTCAAGTATTTTGGTTAAAACTATTAGGCTATGTTCTAATGGTCCTTTGCCACTTGGAAGATCTACATACATTATGATTAGTGATGTCAGTGATTTATCTTGTTCCACATGGAATATACATGAGAAATATTAAATATTTACTTATTTTAAATCATATATCTTTGTCAATATGAACCTCTGATCACCATTGATCTATTGGTAGATTAACAAGATTGTGACACTTGTCACCTATACGTGCACCCTTTGACATGTTGACTTAATCACACCATTAGATCAAGATATAATATTAAATTCATAGAATTATATCTTATGGAAAAAATTATTCAGAATTTTTCATGGTTAAACTTGATGGTCTCTGACCCTTCACTATTTTCAAGTGCATCTTTGAATATTTATATCTCAAACTAGATAACACTTCAGGACCTCAAATATTTAAGTTAGATTTTTGATATAATGAAAAAAATCTCTATCATATCATTTGACCATTATTGACCTTTCACATACCTATAATAAATTCACAAACATAATAGTACATCAATATCTACATGATGGTTTATGATGGTCTAGAAAAACATTGTCAACTGCATGGGAAGCCAACTTTGCAACTACATATCTTTTGTTTTGATTCATCGCATGATCTAAAAGTTAAACCATGTTATCAACTTATATTGGATAATACACACACACACACACACACACACACACACACACACACACACACACACACACATGTATATGTATATATATACATATATACATATATATACATACATATATATATATATATATATACATATATATATGTATATACATATATATATGTATACATGTATATATATGTATATATATATATGGATATATACATATATACATACATATGTATATATATATATATATATATACATATATATATATACATATATATATATATACATACATATGTATATATATATATATATACAGATATATATATATACATACATATATATATGTATATATGTATATATATATATATACATACATATGTATATATACATATATACATACATATGTATGTATGTATATATATATATATATATATATATATATATATATATATATATATATATATATATATATATATACACACATATATATACATACATATATATATATATATATATACACATATATATACATATATATATATATATATACATATATATATATATATATACATATATATATATATATATATATATATATATATATATGATCATATAACCTTCTCATATGTGATATATAATTTCATAAATATGCCTATTCAAATTTCTACCATAGACCCAATTATGTCTAGATGAATAAAATGAACTGGATGAATTCCACTCATGTACACAAGTATTCAAATCATCATGGACCTCTGATAGGATCCCTCAAACATAATAAATAAATTGTAATATTCATTAAATTTTTATACAAATATATACTAAATATCTATGCCAACACTCTATTCACATGCTTGTATTTTCTCCTTTACCTATTACTATATCAATATGCTAGATACAATATGATAAGCCTCAAATAATACTTACCTCAGTTCATACACATCCAAATCATATCTTGAAAAAAATTAAGATAAAACTCATAATTATCATGAAATCAACACTTTATCATTACTTTTGACATCAATGAACACATGATATAAATATTTGACATCAATGACAACACTTTCCAACACTATCATTTGAGTGAGTGGAAGCTACAAGAAACCCCATGTTTCTTAGATTTTTTATGTAATAGGCAGGGTTAACCATGCCAAATCATGAAAATTATTATAAGATTATTTATGATACTTTTATTTTGTGTGCATGTAATTTTATGAGTAGGTTATAGAATTTAAATATGTTAAACTAGTCATGAAAGTTGACATATCGCTAAAAAGGCCTAGTGAGGAAGATAGTGGGAAAACTAGGAATAAATGAGAATGAGATTAGGGATGGGTTGTAAATGATTAGGGATAGATAAAAATTCATTAATTTTTTATTCAAGCCATTTAAAACATATCCCATTTGAATATAATATTTGGAGATGCTTATATATAAGCATAAAATTGCTCTCAAAGTGACCTGTCTAATATAGTGAGGTTTGTGTAGGTTGAAGACATGAGATTGGTATGTAATACCTATATTTATATTGTAAATTATAATATATATATATATATATATATATATATATATATATATATATATATATATATATATATATATTTAAATATGTTCTAAGGATGCTGAATGATCATCTTAAAACATTGGAAATTAATAAAATTATTCACACAGGTGTTCTAAGTCTTGGTTTCCTTGACTATGCTTTGGAGCACTCATGTAATGTTTTATGTCTTAGTGGAATAATGATCCTCGGTCATTATTAATAGATTTGAAGAATATAATACATATTAATTTATTACATATGTCTCATATGTTAATTTTATTTCATTTTTATTTATGTTAAATGTCTATGAAGGTGTGAAAATTCAAAAGTCCTTGACTGGGTGTTTGAAGCCTATTTGCAGTTCTGAGTAAGCATATGGAAGTGGTTTATTTGAGGTATTTTACCTTATACGGTTAATTATAATATATATAATGATTAAAATAATGTAATTTAGGCTATATAAATATGGTTTTTTGAAATGGATATGTGGAAAAGATGAGTTTACACTTTAGATATTCAAAATAGACTTTCTGGTAGTGAAAAGGGGTAATGGTATGGTTCAAAGAGTGAAATGAGATAAATGGAGTTGGGAACATAAATTGAGATTATTAGGGGTATATTTTAATAATTTTTTAAGTTTTTCATCTATATTTATATGATCAATATGTTCTAAGATGGTTAAGATGAAACATGTGCTTTGAGAACACCTAATTGCATTATGTCTCTATTAGGCCTAATGGTGGTTTTGGTCCTTATGAGTGGTGACTAAAATATGTAGTGGGTGTTTCAATTGTGAAATTTTATTTTTTATCTATTAAAAGGGTGATCCAAGGATTCAAAAAATTTTCACTGATCAAGGTGGGTGAGAGCAAGAGTCAAGTATAAAAAAAGTCTAATAGGCCTAATTTGACTCATTAGAATATTGAGGAATTGACAAAATGAAATAGAAGTTTCGAAACCAGGTAGATTGATTGAATACCATAATATATTTTTTTTGATCATGTAAATAATTTTTAACATTAACTATATAGATTATGAGCAAGATGATATGACCTAAATCTACAAAGAAGAGGGCTAGTTAAGTGAAGAGGCCTAATAGGCTATTTGAGAAAGGAAGAAGAGTGTGAAGAGAAAAAGAAGGTAATCATCATTATTTGAGGATAAAAATGTGTCCAAAGGTGATTATATGTTCCAATTATCTTATTTGGTGATGATTTTCCTAGGGGTTTGGTGGCTCCTTGCAAGTCGGTACTTGATAAAGGCCTAGTTGAGTTGGTGCTTGACTAGTAAGGGGTTGGTGTTCTTTATGGGGTTGGTACCTCACTAAATTTTGATTAATTTATTATTGGAATATATTTAAAACAATGTGTCAATGGGTTTTATCCCCCATGATGTTTTTACATGTAGCATTTATTTTCATGTGTTATGTTCCTACTTCATGCTCATATGAATGTTGACTATGCATTTTTATAATCTATATTAGTTTGAATCATTAATGAATGATAAGTGGAATTGAATAAAAATATTGTACACTAATTCAGCCCCCCCTGACCACTCTTAGTGATTGTTATTAAAACATTATATGTATACTATTTGGTTTGAATTGAGATCAAAATATCATCGATGAGTAAACCACTAAATTTGTTTTTTTGAAGAACGTGACACTCAAATTAATGTTACTGATAAAAAATTATACCAATTTGAAAATATTATATGGAATTAAAAATTTAGGTGTAATTGGTGGAAAATATTTTTTATCAAATTCCTCAAAAAAAATGAGGTCCTTTGGAGAAAAAGCTTTAAAACTTTTGTGAAGCAATTTCTTCAAAAATAAACTTATGCCTCCTTGGAACAAAAGTTAAGAATTTTTTGGTGGGAAGTTACCTGGGGCTTAATTTACATAAGCCCAAGGCTAATGGATAAGATAGGTGATTACCTCATGTGACCACACCATATAAAAATGGTTAAAAGGCTTATTGTGAGTGCTCTCCCCCTCCCACTTTTGATTGATGTGATTAATGTAAGAGTGACAACATCCAAAAAATCCATCCATTTTGAAATGAATAGTGTCAACCTTCACGATATTAAATTTGACATCCTTTATACATTTTTTAGAGTTTTGCATGACTTTCATATTTTTAGGGGTTTATTATTTCTCCTACAGTCAAATTTTTTGACATTAGAGTTCTAGACATCTCCTACAAATGTAATAGAAAATTGTCAGGGTTGTATGATGGAGTTGTAGTGATTGTGTGTAGTGCCAAAAATTCTAAATGGAGGTTTCTCATATTACCATAGCATAGTTATTAGATATTCTATTTTTTCATTGGGCTTGCAGTCATTGGGTGTTTTGACCATCCATACAATCTTCAGAGATATAAACTTCCATTATAGTCATAAACTCTAAGGCTACGGTTTAGAGGTGTCATGGTAAAAAATAAGTCCACCACAATTGGGGCTATTTGGAGTTTTTATAGTAGATATTTTGGCGTCAGGAGCAATGGGAATTATTTGTCTAGTAGGGAGGCCTAATAAACTCCTAGTTAGGAGAGAAAAAGGGTAAAAAGAGATATCTCCACTCACTCTAAGATCATGAAATTGAACCTAGATTTGTAAATCCATATAGAGTACTATAATATTCCATTAGATTATTAGGATCCTCTATAATTTTCTCTATACAAGGATATTTGTACTATTTAGGCTACAAGGAATGAGGCCTAATGGGAGATTTTGGTAGATAATGGATTTTTGGGGCTCCTTTTAGGCCTCAAAATGAATTATTTTGTCCAATATGATGTAAATATACCATACATGAAGTTTTTATAAAATAACGAATAAGAAACCAAGTTTTGACACTTGTGTGTAAAAAATGCCTAAGGAGATGAAGAATCCTCTAAACACATTATAAGAGAAAGAGATGATGTGTCAAAGAAACCCTATTGTGATTTGTTGAGAGGTGTTAATAAAATCTTAAAGAGTGAAAAGAAACTGATCTAACCATTAATAAGGGCACTAGTCCCTCAACATGTCAAGAAGAAGAGAAGTTTCATGAAGCTAGTTAAGGTGTCAAACAAGATTTTTAACTCCCACAACACTTAGAAGGTTATATAATCTTAAAATGATATATAAATGTCATTCCAGACCTATTGAGGTAGTTCCATAAATCCTCTCTTATTTTATATAATTTTGACACTTGTCTAACTTTTGTCTCCTATGCCTTCTCCTCTCTCTCACATTCTGTATATATTGAGCCACTTTGGATTTGAAATGTATCCTCCACCTGATTATGGCATAGTAGTTCTCATTTTAAGCCTTTGAGCAATAAATAATGATTTGGTTTACCTTCTCCATGAGTTATTTCAATGTGTTTATTAACTAGTTGATCTTGCTAAGTGATAGATTCTCTTTCTTAACATGTTGCCCTTGTTTGCATTCATATTCAACTTTGAAAATATGTTGCAAGTTTCTTGAAGTGTTCTAATGAATTTTTTCATGAGTTTTAGTGAGTTGTATATTTACTAGTGTCATGTCATGAATTTGTGTTTGGTCCTCCTATATTAACTTGCTTCACAAGCCTCCATAATAAATATTAATACTAGGGGCAGATTTGGATTAGTGTATGTGTAGGTTAGGCTTGTGTTTAAAGTGTTATTTCAATTGATTGGTAGTGGTCAGGTTAAATTGGTACATCACTTTAGTAGGATAGTTTTACTTTATGTTTCTCTCTCCCATTTTTATTGAAATGAACTAGTATTTTAGGTGATGAGATTCAATAGATAAACTAAGGGATCTATCCCTTTAATCTAGAGGTTTACCTTTGCTATAGGAAAATCACATGCCTAGAGGTAATCCCACATTACACTTAATCTGGAGAAGGCTTCAACTACCTCTTCAAGGGTTAAAAATTGAGTGAAAACAAAAATGTAATGGTTAATCCAAAAATTCACCACATTTGACTATACATCATGTGATCTTAGTGTTAGTTGTTCCCATGTGCCAAAATTCATAAAAATTTTACCCTCCACTAGACAAGATCCAAGGCCACATTCATGTGTCTCCAAAACATTCTTCCCAATTTCATAAGTGATTCCAAACACTCAATAGTGTTATTTTTGTCTTCATATCCAAAGCTCAATAAAGTAGATGATTTAATTTAGACATCATCCAAGCCACCCTATCCAAATCCAAGAATTGTGTCCCATAATAATATGTGATAGTGCTCATATTGTATTCTTCTTCCATGTGACTACAGAAGTCCAAAAGATGTTGCAATCATGTTTTGACTATCTCCACAAATGGGAATCATGGGTCCTATGAGAAACTCAACCCATACCATGATCCTTACCTTTTGAACCATGTGACAACCCACATGTGATAACTAAGGATAAAACATGTCCATAAAGGAGTGTTACACCCTACACCATGTCACCTCAACTTGATCACATCTTTAGACCCATCATGGACCCTCATGCAACATCAGTTTCCTACAACATCACATACATGCCATGTCACCTACATGCCACATCATTTGCATAATTTCAATCCACATCACCAAGAGGACATTTTAGCATGCCATATCACCATGAATAGTGTCTATGAATAGTGACCATGAATGGTGACCTATGAATAATGGCTTCACACCATAACATTGAGAGACCTATTTATATCTTTTCATAGGTCTATATATTGAAAAGGAAATAATTTTAGGAGAGCTATAAGTGATCATCCAATATGATTAAGTGAATTTATTCATCTGCATATTCTCCTCATATAAACATTGTATGGACCTATACCAAGACTCTATTTACTTTACATAAGCCTTTTATATCTCAATATATTTCACTAATTTCATGAATTCCTCACATTCTTAAAGGTAAATGTAAGTTCTCATTCTGAGTATGTATGTAGTTACATTGTGTGCATCTAAGAATAGTCTCTTTTCCTAATGGTGTTTTGATGGGTTATGAAGGTAATTTATAAACTTAAAACATTTTTTAAATATTTATTCACCTATTTTATGCTCAAAACTTCTTACTAAACAAAATAACTATTGCTTCTCTTCATCTAACACTTGCAACTTAGAAAGAGTATAATTAATATAAAGGGTTTTATGATTTATTGGTATTAAATGGATATTCGATGACCTTACACACACACACACACACACACACACACACACACACACACACACACACACACACACACACACACACACACACACACACACACACACACACACACACACACACACACACACACACACACACACACACACACACACACACGCACACACACACGCACACACACGCACACACACGCACACACCCACACACACACACACGCACACACACACACACACACACACACACACACACACACACACACACACACACACACACACACACACACACACACACACACACACACACACACACACACACACACACACACACACACACACACACACACACACACACACACACACACACACCCACACACACACACACACACACACACACACTCATATGGTTGTAGTGTAATAAAATCTTCAACATGCTCTTGGTTGTTTGAAACCTTGAATAAATCCAAAACCCCATTGCCATTAACTTATAAATTGATCAAACTAAAGATTTATTTTCCTTTGATGTCTCACACATTCAAAATAGGAATGGATAATGATGGTATATGTCAAATAATCTCTTCATGAAATCCTCAAATCATCCATTCCATTAATTACTTCACTCATTATTTGAAACTACTCAAAACCATTAACTGTAAGGAATGAGGAGGTATTTTGACTACCTAGGCTTCTTAGCAATTGTTCATGGAGGAGGGGGGCTAAATATGAGAATTAATGCAAATAACTTGAAAGTAATAATAACCCCCATACATCACCAAGTTAATTCCATCTAAATCTCTCTCTCTCTCTCTCTCTCTCTATATATATATATATATATATATATATATATATATATATATATATATACTACACACCAAGTGAAAAATGTTGACTTTCCTAGGGCTACCAAGGAAACCAAAATGAGAGATACAGAGGTTTATTCATTTTTGAGCCTATACTCCATTTAAATCCTAATTCAGGATTAAGGAATAGAGTGGGGGTTATTTTTGTAATTGTAAATGATATTCATTTTGAATACTTACAATCATCCTTTGGAAAACCCCTTCTTTAATAATGAAGACTACAATGTTTGATAGAGTAGCTTAATTGAACTGATGTAATATGTGTCCATAGAGATTCAATATGCTTTTATAGATTTGTAATGATGTTACCCAAACTCCTTATTATGCTTACTTGACATTATTTATAATAGTCTCCTTGGAATTTTATAAAATGGATCAAAAATGCATCTCAAATGAGTCATACATTAAAAGAAAAAAATTTACACCTTTTGGACACTTATACATACTAGAGGGAGTGTAGGATGACTTGGAAACATTTTATATAACCTGGCAAGGCCTCCTAAACAAGGAAAACAACTACTATGTACAAATAACTTACATATCTTCATCCTCCAGGGTCAAATGTAATGATTCTTAGATCAGTTTATTCATGAGATGAGACATGTTGTAGAACACGTTTTGCTTTGACTATAACATTTGATACACCATTATTCTTGGTTTCCAACATCATTGAAATGATCTCAAGTTGATCATCATCGAATATGTATCCAATGTAAACACACTCATATTGTGGTTTGATGCATACCTCATGGTTTTGACCACCTTTGATAATGTTAGAGAGATCTACTATGATCATACCTTGATTTATAAAAGAAATAATAGCCTTAGTTTCTATTATCTTTTCAAACTCTATCCCTTATTCATATTTAAGAGTGTTATATTCATCATACCTTACTACACCATGGATTTAAAATTCTTTGTGATGTCTGGTTAGACTTGTTGGCTTGTTAAGAGCTTTGAAAAATTCATCAACAACTTCTTATTGAGGTGTTATCCTACCAAGATAATCAAACTCATTAAATTTTTCCAAGTAGGACTTACACATATCTTTAAGGCCTTCTTGAACATGATCATGAGACTCAATAAGGTCATCAAACATTATGTTATATTCAAGATATTTCTCATGTATATCTTGATCATGCTCATTGGCCAAGATAACGTTATTAGTAGTCTCTTCATGGGCTATAAGTTCACTATCTATAATAGAACACAAATTTTCTAGTTATTCCCAAAGACAACTTATTTTTCATAACTTAAAAGTATGTCAAGTTTAACTTCAATCTTTCCATTCTCTTAAGGGATAAAAAATTGATCAAATGCAAGTGAAAATATTCATGACAAGACTTGAATATATATTATTCTTAATTAAGGATCAATATATAAGAGCTATACTGGTATTCCTCTTCATGAATAATAGAATTTCTTATAGCCATTCAAGGCTCAACTCATCATGTCTAAGCTATGTCAAACATGATTCATACTTTCTTATGAGGCTGTAAACTTCACTATTTTCATGTTGACATTAATATTAATGATCTATATGGGTCATATGTTTTCTAATAAAGTCCATTTATTCCATGAAAATGTGTTACAACTACTATCATTCTTGAAAAATATCTTCTTCTTCACTCTTTTCAATGAAATCACTTTGATAAGGGATTATTTCCATGTTCAATTGCACTCCACCATCAAGACAATCTCTCTCATCATTATTGAAGTTTGGTTTTCTTCCTTATTGACAAAGAGGAGTACCAAGAAAATTTTCCTCATCATACAAACTAGAAAAACTATCCTCATAACCTTCTTGAGGCTCACTTATAGCTGATTGATCCTCATTTTCAAGAGCTAATGCCTCATCACCTAGCATTGACAAACTACCCTTCACATATAAGAATCCATATTTTTCACTCAATTTAATTTATTATCCTTCATAAAAAGAGAGGGTTGGAGGGAAGGAGACTTCATTAACTTTTATTCAAACCACTAGAGTGTCCTTACAATGGAACCTTATGTGCTGGTT
>JARHVA010009176.1:0-15000 GCA_037957365.1 Torreya grandis
CATGGTTATCACACCAAAATATTAAATCAATCATAAATTTGAACCCTAGTATGTCACTAGCATAATTGGGTGCCACATGGATCCTTTGGGTCTACTTCACACCTAAACTCATTATGGGCCATGGTTGTTCCATATGGAAATTTCATGTTCCCCCAATATCAACTCTAAAGCCTAAGCCCTCTAGGATTTTGAATACTAGGATGTTTCCACTGAATGGCATCCCTAGTCCTTGGCCCCCCTAAGGTAATAAGGGATTCCTTGGGTCCTCATAATCCCCCAAGGTTTTAAGTCCCTATAATGCTACCACCTAGTAAAATCATGGGACTCTACACCCTCTAACCCATTAAAATCCTTCTAAGGTTTCAAGTCCCTAGGATGTTACCACTTGGAAAAATCATAGAACCCCAAAGGCATTATGGGATTAACTACCCCACTAAATCTTTGGAATACTAGATTGATGTCACATGACATCATTTGGCCAACTTTCAAAATAAAAAATCAGCTCAGGCAAAAGTTGACTAAAAAAAGCTAAAGTAATAAATGGCTACATTAAAAATCAAATAAAACAAGCTAAAGTGATAAATGGTTAAGGAAAGAAATAAATGTAATAAATTAGTTGACATAGAAATTTTAATTGTAAAACAATGAAATTAAATATAATTATTTATTTTTAAAATGTGGACAAGCTAAGCATTGGCCATTTTTGGCCTATATATAAAGCTTTTGCATGTTTTGATGGGATGAGTGGACCAAAGGTTAGAAAATGGGTCTAAGATTGAAAAATGGATGGATCCAAGCAAATAATCATATGTTATAATCATTCAAGGTCATGGATAGGCCTACATAATCCTTAGAAATCCATTCAATATTTCAAAGATCAAGTAGTAAATCAAGTATATGCTTTGTGAAGCTAGACCATCATCAAGATGTCATGAAGAACCAGACTAGACCAGCTCATTTGTGCATTTTTTATATTCACTTAGGAAGCCCTCATGAGCCCAAATATTATATTACCATGGATTTATGCATACTAGGATCATCCTCTAAAAATTTTATGCCTATGCAAGTTCTCTAGCTAGAGTTATGGAGCTTCAAAGTTAGATCTATAAAGTAAGACATCCATACCAACATCAAAATAAAGATCAAGTAAAATAACCTCTTTTGATCTTAAGTTTGATGGTTATATGAACATAAATGATGATTGTGTAAACACCATTTGATGGGATCAGAGACATCAATTTTGATCTTGTGAAGTAGTTATTGGATTTCAAGCAATGGGTCCCAGTAGATCTAATGGTTCATGTTGCATCATAAATCTTAGTTTGATAGTACAAGATGAGTCAAATTGTTAGAGAGCTCAAGAGGCCACCATGTGGAATAATCACTAAAGTTGACAGGTTAAAAAATAGGATCTTGAAACCAATGCATGATTTATATGTGACATAAGTGTATGAGGCTATAAACTGATAGTAAATCCTAAGTGCCAATGCATGACTATCAAGTAGTACCAACTTGGATAGATTTGATAAGTCAAAGATAAGATTGATGGATCTCACTCATTCATACTGATCAAGATCAATAATACGTGGATGAGTCAAAATTTAAATAGTCTAAGTCATGGTCGATATCTAATAAGTAAACAACAAGCCCAAGATATTTAGATGAAATTTAATAGGGTATTCTTAGACTTAAGCAATGTAAGGATGAAGGAACCCAGCTTGAGCTCACTTCAGACTGAACCAAATGGACATTGCAAGATTTAACTTCACTATTAAGGCTCTATAGGGATAAAATAAGTCTTTCATACCTAATATAGATAAAGGATTGATAGTTTGAATGATGAAATGGGACTAAGCATTACCAACATATCTTCATGGAGGAAAAATAGGCCTTGTAGACCTAATATAGACCAAGGGGGGTGGTAGCTTATTGTGAAATCAATAACGTGCACCTATGAACTTATTTTTTCAATAAAAACTATAACCTATGATCCAAATATGGAAATGGATCAGATATGTGTTTAATGCAAAGGGTCTCATCTATCAACATGTCTCCATCATTGACAAAGTAGGTACTAACTACCATTCATGGCATGACATTGTCAATTTTAAGATTTGAGGATTTGATCCTCATGAACATGTCAAGTGTACTTAGGGTCTCCAGGTGGAGAGATGGTAGTTAGATAAGTAGTTAGGAACATTTATTCCACCCAAATATAATTTGTCATCATGTATAATAAACCCTTTTCTCTAGTGGGATCTCTCAGCCAACTTAGAGGAGCTTAAGGATTATTGGGATAAAAAGAGGTCCATTTATTGATAAAAGTATGCATACAAAAATCAATCAATGAGCTGCCACCTCAATTCTTGATTTTGATGACTTTCTCCACTCTTCCACACATGTTCACATCTCTCTCTTTCTTCTTTATGCTATATAAAGAGGATTTTTGAGCCAAAAATTGAATACTCTCTATATCCCTCTTATCCCTCTCTTGGGCATGATTAAACTCTACCAAGATGGAGATTTTAACCTCTTGAGATGAATACAAGATTATTTTTGAGATTTCATTATTTTGGTATAGTGTGTACATGTCAGACTTGCATACATGGTAGAAGCCTCTCCCTTGGCAAGTCCTGATCTCACCTAGTTACTAGTTCATCTTATTATGTAGGTTATGTAAGTATTTTGCATCTCTTCATTAGAGCTTATATGTGGATATTGTGATTTGTTAGTGTATTACATTAGACCTCTTCATCATTTCCCTTAGATTTTGATCATTTGGTGAGCCTCTGCATGAAACACTGATATATGATAAATATTTGGAATCATAGATTTAGTCTTTTCCTTTTTTTATTAGTGTTTAAGATTCAATTAGAGTGGATCAACCATAATTTAGATGCATCACCATCTTTGTCTTAGGTTTCCCTTTCATGTTGTCTCTCCCTCCCTTTTCCCTAGTCATTAGTAGGTTTTAATAGTGAGAATGAGCTAAATGATGCATTAGAGGAGATAGCCTCATTAAAAATCCTATAGGTTTGACCCCATTATAGGATAACTATAGCCTGGGGTTAGTCCCATGTTGATCTAGATTTGAAAGTAGGAGCTGAACACTTCTACTTCTAAATAAGTTGTAGTCTATATCAACAATAGTTTTGTCACACCTGATGAGACTAATGTCTAAATCAATGGAAGGATTGTTGGTGTTTTTCTTCTATATATCAGCCTTTGGAGGCATTCTAAAATCATCAATGGAAGTGCCCAATCATCATAATCTAGTATGTATAATCAGTCATCTTTTGATCAATATGTTTATTCTCTACCTTAGCATCACACGTATCAAGAAAATAATGTTTATGTATTCCACCAAGTGGCCCTTAAATATCCTAATAACCCTATCATATCCTTTTTCCTCCTTCTACCCCTACATATAACTAAGGCCAACCTCCTTTGCAAACAAAAAAGTTCTCTACTTCCCCTTGTCAAGACCACACTTACCCTATTACATCCTTGTCAAGAGTCAAGAAGGAATTAACAGTTTATATTGAGTTGATAAGGGATATTGGTAAGGGTTAGGAGTTTTATCTAGTCATTCCTATCCATGCTTTACAAAAATTAAGGAGTTTTATTCAATTAGTGAAGAATAGATGGTCACTTTGTGAAAGTAAACAATGGTCATCTTGTAGGAATGAAGACATAGTAATGATAAGAAACATGGTCCAAAATGTAAAAAATGTGTTAATTTATTATGAAAATAATCACACTCATTTGGAACAACCTTATATTCCCTCTCCCCTTCAAGAGCCTCAAGCTCAACCTTTAAGAGTCCCTGATCAATCCCATAGTCAACCTTGTCGAAGTCCATCCTTATCAAACCTCAAAGAGGTAATATTGGAACAAGGGAGAAAAACCATGAAATTCAATGAGGTTGTCAATCTTGGAAAAGAATTACCTAAGCATGCCATGGAGGGGATAAACATATTCTTGCAAGAGTTATAGAATGTATGGACATACATTAAATAAACTGACTACCCACATGTTGATAAGTAAGAGATGAAAAGGTGGGTATTATCCATTGAATAAGTGTTTGATAAATGGTATAAATATTATGTTAGTCTTGAGCCATTTATTTTTTCCTCTCCTACCCCCATTCCCATTCTCACTCAAGATCATAAAGCTATCCCTTCTTGGATCCTCTTTTATGACCCTAACAATTTCATCCCCTCTCTTGTGAAACCACCCTCTCCAAAACCCATTTAAGAAAAGGAGAAGGTGGCCAAGTCTTACACATTCCATTCATGAAAATTAATCAATAAGGACACAAAGAATAAAAGGGAGGTGTTATTTGAGGTAGTCCAAGAACCAGTCCTGATATATGAAGGGTTAGTTATGCAGGAAATGAATCAATTAACCATAGTTTAGTTTAGTGAGCTTGGTGTAATAGAATTATGAGACTCTCTCTCCTCATTTTAATAACCACTTTAAAGAGTATCCAAATTCCCTAGATGGAAGGATACCCTCCTAATTTGTAAGCAAAGTGAACTTATTTACCCTCCCACCATCTCCCTCATAAAGGAAGAGCTTATTCTAAAATAGATGGAGGAGGAACTTATAGTCATAATTAAACCTAAAGAGGACAATGCAAGTGTTTATGATGAAGAGATCATGATGGGTAGTACACTTCATCCAAAAAGGGAAAATTTAGGTTTGGACCAACTCTCTTTTCATGGCTTTGACAAAATTGAATTGGATCCTAATGAGGTCAACCCTCAAGATGAAAATAGAGCATATTTTGAATGTACCACTAAAGGGCTATTATACATAGATCAAGAAGAGGATCAGGACCAGGTGTCTGAGATGGGTAAACTTCAAGATGAGGTGCCAAATGAAGATATCCCTAATATGTTGGAACTAGAGGAAATTAAATCAGATTTTGAGAAAAATAGGTTTGATACTTCAAACCTTGGATGGTCAAATCAACCCTCATTTATAGTTGAAGAACAAGATGAAATCTTGAGTAAGGTTGATAAAGGAGGCATATCAAGTGCTCAAGTGATTCAATTTGATGAGCATACCAGTGAAGTGCTTGAAGAGTTATGGTAGTGGTTCAATACCATAACCAAAGAGTTTGAAGGGGCCAAGTGACGTGTCCTTATTTCATAAAGCTATTAACATGATGCTCTAAGCATGCTCATTCTTGATTTACATAAAGATGAGGTGAAATAACATGGTATTTTAAAATCACCTATTAAACTAGGGGAAGTAGCTCCCAAGAGGCTAAATGAAGTCTTCATGCAATACTTTCTCAAGACTGATGAGCAATAACAAGTAAGTGATCCCATAGTCCAGCATAAACCATGTTTGGAAGACTTGGACTAGTATGTTTATAGTGGAGACATGTTCATTCCATTCCATCCACTAGGGAACACATCAACATGATTGGCCACCAAGCTACTTGGTCCACCAATTTTTATACCTCTAAAGCAAGGTATTTTTTAGTTTGATTTTTTACAAGTGAATGATACTCATGGTTTTACATTTGACCCAAGAGGGAGGTGCTTATGAATTGATTACAATATTATATATATTAAAGTAGGTTCATGATTTTATCTAAGTTCCTTTGTGCACATTTTTTTAGTAGGTTAGTTACCCTTCAATGAGTTCCTTGGCCACTTTGTCTTGTTTGTTCTTTATTTGGTCCTTTTTTTATTTCAAAATAGGTTAGAGCAAGATTAGTAGCTAGTGTTGGATCCAGGTTAATATGTTGGACCCAATTAGAGACTCCATGCCCAATGGAGTAGAAAAGGTACATGGTCTAGTTTCTCTTGTATAGACAGTCATGCTACCCCTATGAGTCACTAAAGATGCTTGCCATTTTTTCCCACATATAAATATTTTGCATGTTTTGATGGAATGAGTGGACCAAAGATTAGAAAATGGGTTTAAGATTGCAAAATGGAGGGATCTAAGTATATTCTCATATGTTATAAGAATTTAGGGTCATATATAGGACTATATAAGCCTTATAATTCCATTCAAGATTTAAAATATCAATCAATAGCTCAAACATAAGCTTTATGAAGCTAGACCATCATTGAGATGCCATGAAGAACTAGACTAGACCAACTCATTTGTGCATTTTTTATCTTCACTCAGGAAGCCCCCATAAGCCTAAATATTATAGTTCCAAGGAGTTTTACATACCAAGATAATCTTATAAGAGTTTCATGCCTATTTCAATTATCTAGCTTGAGTTATGGAGCTTCAAAGTTAGACCTACAGAGTAAGATGTCCATGCCAACATCAAAATAAAGCTCAAGAAAAACAACCTCTTTTGAGCTTAAATTTGATGGTTACATGAATTTCAATGATGTTACATAAACATCATTTGATAAGAGTGTGAACATAAATTTTTATCTCATGACATAGTTATTATATTTCAAATAGTGGGTCCCAACAGATCTAATGGTTTGTGTTACATCATACATCTTGATCCGATGGTGCAAGATGAGTCAAAAATTTAGAGAGCTCAAGAGGACACCATGTGGTATAAGCACTAAAGATGATAGGTTAAAAATAGGATATTGAAACCAACATATGATTGACATAAACTCATGAGGCTATAGACTAATAGTGAATCCTGGGTGCCAATGACGACTGCTAAGTGGCACCAACTTAGATAGAGTTGACAAGTCAAGGACAAGATTGATGACTCTTAATCAATCATACTAATAATATAAATGGTGCATAGATGAGTCAAAATTTCAATATTTAGAGTTATGGTCTATATTCAATAACCAAAGGGTGATCTTGGGACATTTTGACAAAAGTTGATAGGGCATTCTTAGACTTAGGCAAGGTAAAGACAAAGGAACTTGACTAAAACTCAATCTCGACTAAACTAGACGGACATTACAAGATCTAACATCACCATTAAGGCTCCACAAGGATAAAATAGGTCTTTCAAAACTAATATATATAAAGGGTCAATAATTTTAATGATGAAATGGGACCAAACATTGCCAATAGAGCTCTATGGAGTTAAAATAGATCTTTCATACCTAATATAGATGAAGGGGGTGGTAAATTATTATCAAATCAAGAACATGCACCTATGAACTTATTTTGTTGATAAAAACTATATGAAAACCAATAATATTAGACTGGATTTCTACTTATAGATGAACCTATGATCTAGATATGGAAATGGAGCATATACGTGTTTAATACAAAGGGTTTCACTATAGACATGGAACCATCATTGACAAAACATGTAATAATCATTATTCATGGCTTGGCATTTTTAGTTTTAATATTCAAGGATATAATCCTCGTGAACACATCAAGTAGACTTAGGATCTCAAGGTGGTGAGTTGGTTATTAGAGAAGTAATTAAGAACATTGATTCTGCTCAAATAGACTTTATCATCATGCATAACAAACCCTTGTCTCTAGTGGGATCTCTTAGCCAATGAGAGGAACTTGAGGATTATTAGGATAAAAGGAGGACCATTTTTTGATCAAAGCATCCATACATAAATTAATCAATGATTTTTCACCTCACTTCTTGATCTTGATAACGTTTTCCACTCTTCTACACATGTTGACATCTCTCTCTTTCTCCTTTTTTGATATATAGAGGGTTTCAAGCCAAAAAAATGAATCCTCATTGTATCCCTTTAATCCCTTTCTTGGGCAAGACTAAACTCTACCATGATGAATCTTATAACCTCTTGAGATGAATACAAGACTATTTTTCATATTTCATTATTCTAGTATAGTGTGTACATGTCATATTTGCATAAGTGGTAACATCCTCTCCCTTGACAATTCTTGATCTCACCTAGTTACTAGTTCTTCTTGTTATTCAAGTCATGTTTAGTGTTCAACATCTCTTTATTGGAGCCTACATATGGATATTGTGACTGGTTAATATATTGTATTATACCTTTCCATCATTTCCCTTAGCTTCTAATCATTTGGTAAACCTCTGCATGAAACATTGATGTTTGAAAAATATTTGGAATCCTAGATCTATTATTTTCCTTGAAGAGTTGATCAGATTAGATCAACCATAATTTAGGTGCATCATCATCTTGAGCTTAGATTTCCATTTCATGTTATCTCTCTCTCCCTTTTCCCTGGTCATTAGTAGTATTTAGTAGTGGGAATGAGCTAAATGATGCATCAAAGGATCTAACCTCATTAAAATCCTAGAGGTCTGACCCCATTATAGGACACACACAACCCGAGGTTAGTCCTATGTCGAGATATATTTAGAAGTAGTTCCTAAATATTTATGCTTCCAACTAGGGTATAATTTAGATCACCAACACTAAGACAGGGTTAAATATGCTTGAAAGTGAATTTATTCCATTAACACATCTGAATCTAAGCCTATATCCATCATAAAGTATTAACTAATCTATATAGGTTGATGTTCACATAAATTATAAACAAAAAATAAGGTGTTAAGGCCTAAATCAATTTCTTGACACTAAACCAATATTCCCATTGTTCTAGTCAATAATAAAAATACAAGGTAAGTTAAACATAGAAACATATCTCTTAAGGAGATTTAATCCTAAAAATTAATTGGTTTATTTATTAGAAGATAATTATCCTAGCATTGGCATCTATACCCATTATGTTACGTCAAGATAAGAGATCAAATGATAAATATACTAACATAAAATCATAGAATGGTCTTGGAATGGTATTTAAAATCCTCATCTTTCATTAATTAATCCAAGTGAAGGTGACCTTAGTCAAACCTAAAGGTTTACCTTGTATTATTGTTTATATAACCATAGATCCCAACTCTGTTATAATTCTCTTTTATATTAGTTTGTCTCAAAATAGGAAAATCCTATAGCAGATAGTTTACTTAGTGATTCAATCAAGGAACTCTTCCATAAGACATAAATTTTACTAGAATATCATCAATAATCAAATCATAAGTCAAGCTGTACTTTTATTTTTAATAACAATCTCACAATCATTTTAATTAATTTGCACCTATTCTTCATTGGCTTAAACCATTAATATATATCACAATATAATATATGAAGAGACATAATGCATATTCAATAGGTTGATCTTATCAAATATTTAAATAATTGAATCATCTTTTTATTTTATTAGTAAAGCCATATAGAATAAGTATATTCCTTTACACTCATGAATCCCTTCCAAAATTGATATATAACATCCTAGTTTATAAAAATGTTTCAATAGGTAGATAACATAATTCTTTACACATAGCTAGGTCATTACACCAATGACTAAATTCCACAAGATTATTACAAGTAGACTAGTTACCATTAACATATTTAATGCATGAGATTTCATCCATATATTCATAAGCATGAGGCACAACTCTAGGCCTAATTTAATAATGGAAGAATAATCAGTCTTCAACAATGGTCTTCATCTTCTCCAAATCAACTATAGGGAATTTGAAGGTGGGATCACCTCCCAACCTTTTTTCATCATTAATTTATTTCTCTAAGCACCCCTAATATTGAGACTCCCAACTCTAAGCATGTTTACATCATGTTAAAGTCAATTATGGGTATCTAAATCAAGGGTGCCATAAAATAAGGGAATGACCGTGCACAACCCTATAGTCTTATTCCTATTTCTTACCTAAGGATACTCCCAGTCTCAAATAAAAATTAGATAAGCATTCAAATCAGCATTCAAGTGAAGCTAAACATATCATTAATACACCTAGTAATCAAACAATCACATAATCACATAGGCTTACTATTAGAGTGGATAGCATGATGATACCTCACTTGGTTTATTTTATATAGTAGTCATGAGAGGGTCAATAAATATACCACAATGCCTGACATGGGAAGGATTAACATTATACCACCATGACCTTCATGGGAGGGTTAAGTAATTTACCACCATGCCCAACATGGGAGGGCTTAACAATATGCCATTGGGAAAGGTATTGGTCATAAAAGATCACTTCATATTATCAATACATATATAAAACATCACTAAAGCCTTCAAGTTGGAAAGAACTATATGGTAGTCTATTCACATCCATGGAAAATACAAGAATATAGATGTAGTAAACCAAGTGGTCTTATTCATCATAGAATAACAACTTAATCAAATATAAATAAAAATGATTTACTCTAAATAACACAAGTTGTAAACAAGTATTTAGAATATAACACATTGACTTTAAGACCTATAGACACTATCCTCTAGTAGTCTAAAGGCTTAGCTCTCCTAACGAGCTCTTCCTACTTGCTACCCTTTCTCCTCTTTCTCTCTTCTACTAATTCTATTCTTTTTGAATTTGAAAATGTCTACGCATATCCAAAAAAAATCCCTAAATGGATATCTCAATTTATACATATAAATGTCCTATAATTGACAAACCATTTTCATTCACTAGCCCATGCCTCATTAAGGGATGTCTTTTCCATGTCCATAATGATGTATGATAGCTCTGTAGACTTTCATGATTACTTCCTAGACAAACTCACCTTTTTTGCTTGGTTCAAGGCACATATCATTAATGTAAAAATATTCCAATCCATAACTAGACATTTTATACGTTGGCCTACTTGGGATGCAAGATATTAAGGCAAGGAGACAATAAGTTTTACTATCTAAACTTAAAAACTATCCACCTATACAACACACTAAGTTTGAAAGAGAGGGTGAATGGCATATAGATAATCAACTAGAAGGATAATTACATAAGTGTTTAAGTTCTAAAGTAATATGTTTAGTGATATAACCATGCTTGGCATAGTCTTATTCCTTCATTGTCCTTTCCCTATTCCTAGACACTTAATGCAAATATCAAATTCCTCTAACCAAATAGCCAAAGCTACATAATTTAATCAAGATAGGGACACCCAATCAATTATCTATAGCCAACATACTAAGGAATACAATTATTCACATAGATAGATTCACATAGCATCATACAGATGCATTTTCAAATTAAAAAGCCCATGAACAATGATTAAAACATAATTAAATCAACATATCACATGAACATAATCAAATTCTTAATTAAAACATCACATAAAATAAAGTAAGCATTATCATTTCATAAGTAAGTAATTAAGACATGATTGATAATAGGTCTTTCTCATGGTCTCAACACACTATAAATCTTCCTAAAATTCTTGCACACCTCAATAGGACATGGATAATAACATAAGTACAAAATCATAATCAGAGTATTAATAATCTCATACAATCAATTATCAAATATGAGCACTATATCAAGTAGGGGCCTTACATCCTCCTCCCTTTATACATATTTATGCCTATAAGTCATTAAAAGAGGTGAGGATACCTAACACTAAATGGTGATGCATATTCCCAAGTAGCTATTAATTAATAATATTTGTCCCATTGGACCTTGACTAGGTCTAGGTATCTAACTTGAAGGGCCAATGTCCTATGTAATATAATTGACATGGGCTCCAATGTCAAAGCTCCATCAGTCTTGACCTGCAAGTCCATCTAATATAATACATGTGTAATGTTAGTTACATACTAATACAAAATTGAGACATGAAATACATAATGAACATGAGATAGGCTTATCGGTAAGGCCAATCAATAAGTTATTGTGCCAATGGTCTCCAAGTCCTTAAATGTCCCTATAAAATGAGGTTCTAACTTTGAACCTTTTCCATACAAGATATGACTCTTTTTGGGTCTCACTCACAAGAATAACTTATCACCAAAATTAAAATATTGATCAATCCTCTTCTCATTTCCATACATCTTCTATCTATCCCTAGTAGTCTTAAGGAGACACCAAATCTTAAATACCTACTATTACATGTCCTCTAACATAGTAGGATCAATTAAAAATCTATCCTTGAGTTAATCCCAATTTAGTGGGGTTCTATAGGCTGTACCATACAAGTCTTGGAAAGGTTCCATCTTGATTTAATGAGAGTTGTTATTGTAAGCAAATTCACAAAGGTACAAATAATTCTCTCAATGAAAATATTGGTCCATAACTTGATTGAATCTCTCAATATATCCATCTATCTCAAGATGGTAGTAAGTACTAAAATTGAGCTATGTTCCCAATGCCTTTTGTAAATATGTCCAAAAGTGTGAAGCATAAACTAAAATCTATCTAATATAATCTTATATAGAATCCCATACAATCAAATAATGTCATATAAAAAGACTCTTGCCATTGAAGTTGCATTATAAGTAGTCCTAATTGGATAAAAGTGAGCTAATTTGGTCATATTATCCACAATGACCATAATCTCACTATGATGATATGATGAGGTAGACAAACTTACAATGAAATCCATGGAAATAGTATCCCATTTCCATTTTGATATGTCATAAGGATATAACAATATTTTTAGATTCTAATGCTTATCCTTGAGCTTCTAAAATTTTAGGAAATGAGATATAAAATAAGAAATGTCATGCCTCAAATTAACCTAATGATACAATTACCTTAACTTTTCATGCATCTTATTAACTATGAGGTGTGTTTAGTAATGATTGTTATAGGACTCAGATAAAATCATCTCATGTAATACACCCACTGTAAGAAAATAGATATTCCCTTTATGTCACAAAAGGTCATATAGATCAAGTGAATAACCTTCCCATATGCCTCTTATATTCAAACTATAATCCAACACCTGTCGCACTTCCTTGTAGAGGGTGTCCTCAAGAAACTACTCAAAAATATGACTTTATAAGTTATTACATATGCTCATTGCTACTAAATCATGATGCCTCTTAATTAAGGCATAAGAAACCATGTTATCCTTACCATAGTTATACATATTATTTCAGTCTTATTCACACATTAGTTCTATCCAATGCCTTTGATGTGCATTAAGGTTAGGCTAATTGAATAAGTTTTGTACACTCAAGTATTTTGTCTTTAGAAAAAAGTGACAACCAAGAAAGAAGTGTCACCATCTTAGACAAACATAAATGACAGCTAAAAATTCTAGATCATGCATGGGGTATTTAAAATCAAATTCTTTATGTTTTTTATACTTATACACTATGACTTTGCCTTCCTACATGAATATAACTCCTAAACCTACCTTTAATACATCAATACAAAAAATAACTTGCCCATAAGATTAAGTACAACCAAAATAGGAACACTAGCAAGTCACTATTTTAAAAAATAAATGGATTCCTCATACTCTATTGATTATACAAACTTCTTTCCATTCCTCTAAAGTGAAGTAATGGGATTCACAATATGAGATAAGTTCTCCACTATGTGTCGATAATATCCTGCCAAACCCATAAAGTTGTGAACCTCTACAATGTTTATATGTGCCACCCATTTCATAATAGAATTAATTTTAAGGGGGCCCACTAATATTCCTTTACCTAATATGATGTGATTGAGTTATTTCACTTTTGAATGAGAAAATCACACTTTTCTAAGTTGTCAAGCAATAAATTATCTCATTAAATATGTAAGACTTGTCTTCAATGGTCTTCATGTTCTTCCTCATTTTGTGAATAGATCAATATGTCATTGAGAAATATCAACACAAAATGATTTATGTAAGTGTTAAACCTCCATTCATGAGGATTATGAACACTACTAGGGCATTAGTCAAACCAAATGGTATAACCTTAAACTCATAATGCCTATAATGCATTCAAAAATTAATTTTTTGGATATCTACCTCTATAATACACAGTTGATGGTATCTAGATTTTAATTCTATCTTGGAGAATACCTTGACTACCCACATTTGATTAAAAAAGTCACCAATATTAATCAAGGGATAATGATTCTTAATCATTACCTTATTCAACTAGTAATAATCAATGCATAGATGAATGGATCTATCTTTATTGTTCATGAACATGACTAGTGCCCCCCCATAGGGACACATTGGGACAAATTAATCCCTTATATAAAAAGTTATCAAGCTACATATTGAGCTAACATAACTTTGGTGTAATAATCTGATAGGGTGCTTTCGATATGGGTTCAACCCCTAGTATAAGTTTAATCTAAAAATCAATCTCTCTTAGAGGGGGCATATCAAGCAATGCATTTGGAAATGCATGGGGAAAATCTAAAGAATGAGATGCCCATATAAAGAATCCTTATTTGAGTCTTCTAACTTATCACACACCATGATAATAATTTGAAAACCTTTCCATATGATCTTCTTGAGATGTAATACAAATATTATGCAAAGGGAAATGGATCTCTTGAACCCAGATATCACCCTAGGAGTTTGAAGCTCATCAACACACTCGATAACATTTCCATGGAAATCTAGCTTGGCTTTATGATCTATAATCCAATCCATTCCCAATATAACCCCATAGGTTCTTAAGGGTATAATACACAAATCCACCATGATGGAAATACACTAAGTTCTAGAATACAATTTCTCACCAAAGAGCTTACAAACATCTTAGACCCCATGGCCAACTTTTCTACCCAACTCTCCAACTATCTAGTAATCACCGACCCATAATAGTCCATGATAAAAGGGTAAATAAAGTATTCTAAAGATCCAAAGTCAAACAATACTATTATATAAACTCCATCAATCATACATGTGGTCTCAATGGCCATTAATTGGTACTCATCTTGGTGGTAATCCATTGTTGCATATATCATGTGTCCTTGACCCACATCACCCACTATTTGTTTTGACATCAGACATTTTTGCTTATTAGCAGTTGATGGTCATAAAGGACAATCATGTTAAAAGTGATCAAGGGATCCAAAATTTAAAAACACACCTCTACATTAGTCTCACCTTGAGGGGGTTATAGTTGATCTATGATTGATTGATGTTATTAACCCTAATGGCCTCACTTACACCTACTATTATGGCTATGTAGATCTAGGCTACTGGTGGTTTTGAGGTCTAACATCATTCTTTCTAAGGAAATATCTATTATATTAGTCTTTATTCCATCCATAACCAAAATTATTACTCTCATATTATTATTTATACTAAGGGGGTCTAGAGT
>JARHVA010009176.1:20000-215000 GCA_037957365.1 Torreya grandis
AGTTTGGTAATGCTAGTATAGGCTACTCCATTATCCTTTGTTTAAAATATTAGAAACTTATCTCATCTTTCTCACTCCACACAAACCTTTTAGTCTCCCTTAATGATATTTATGATGGGAGCACATATTCCACTAAATTTATAATAAACTTCCTGTAAAAACTGTCAAATCCATGGAAACTTCTTACCTTTCCAACTATTCTAGGTGTTGGCCACTCCATAATTACCTTTACATTGTTCTTATCCATATTTAGCATGCCTTGAGAGATGACAAATCCTAGGTACAATAGTTCTAACTTCATAAACTCACATTTATTGAGGTTGATTAAAAACCTTTCTTCTTACAGCCTTATTATAACTAAATTCAAATGGTGAAGATGCATTTCCATGCTATGGTTGTAGATAAGTATGTCATCCAATTAAACCACTACAAACTTGCCTATAGAAGGTTTTAGGAATTCATTAATAATTCTGATGAAAGTTCTTGGTGCATTGGTCAAACCAAATGACATAACCAACCATTCATATAATCCTTCATTGGTTTTGAAAGTGGTTTGCCGCTCATCCACTTGTTTGATCTTAATCTGATAGTACCCACTCTTGAGATCAATTTTGGAAAAATAGCTTGCTTCACTCAAGCAATCCATCAAATCTTCCATCCTAAGAAGTGGAAACCTATATCTAATGGTAATATTTTTTATATCCCTAAAGTATGTACACATTTTCCACTCACCATACTTCTTAAGCACTACACAAGGACTAAGAATTTCTTTGATAAGTCCTTTGTCCAAAAACTCTTGCACTAGTCTCTTGATCTCTATATTTTTCTTAGGGTTAATCTTGTAGGTTACCTTATTAGTTAATCTTACTCTAGGAACAAATTCTATATGATGAGTGATGTTCCTCATAGGTGGTAATGTACTTGGTAGCTCATCAACTACAATTTATGCATACTCCTCCAACATGTATTAAATTTCTTGAGATAATTCATTTATCTTGGTGGGTATCATAATAATCTTCGGATTGACTACCAGTGCAAATACCAACTCCTATTTATTCATGGTACTTATAAACTCTTTACCATTTACCAACATCACATTTGTCCCAAATTATTGATCATTATCTTCATCCTTCATAGGAAGCAAGGTATGACTAACTCCATCTTTGACCAAGGTTTACACATTATTCCTAACATCATGAGAGTTTTGCCTATCATATTACTAATGCCTCCCAAGAAACACATGAAAAACATCCATGGGGATCTTGTCACAAATGACCTTGTCCTTGTACCTTCCAACTTGAAATTCCACCCTACTTTGCTCACTTACCAAAACTTGTTGACCTTTTTTCAAACATGAGACCTTATATGGTGTGGGGTGAGGTAATTTATTTAATACAAGTTTATTGACCATTTCAATAGAAACTAGATTATATGTACTTCCTAAATCTATGACCATTTTACAACATTTACCTTGGAATTTGTAAGAAGTCCTAAAAATATTTTTCCTTTATGGTGGATACTTCTCCTTGGGTGTCTTGATCAACACTCTCCTCATTAACAATGATTCTCCTACTTTAGGTTCCTCCACAGGTGATGTAGAATAAACAATCTCCTCAACTCCCTATACAATTTAATTTATTATTTTATTTATTGGACTCCCTACTAGCTAATCTTCTAGACACTCCCATGTTCTATGTCCAGCAAACTTATTGTATTTGAAGCACCTTCTTACAAAACCACCTAATCCTCTACCCCTTAGTCCATATCCACCCCTAAAATAAGGTCTTCTACCTTTAAATCCTCCTCTTGAACTAGATGGTTGATCATGAGAGGTAATAGTCTCTCCTTGACTTACTTTTCAATATCCTCTACCTCCTTGCTAACCCCTACCTCTAAAACTTCTAATTTTACCTCTATTTTATTGGTTTTATTTCCTATTGAGTTTGTCTTCATCTTTCAAGTCCAATTGGTATAATTCTTATAGTGTCTTTAAACTAGCAAGACTCAACTCATCCTACAAGTTATATCTCAAATCATTGAGATAACTAGCCAGCTTATCATTGTCATATTCCATATGACCTAATATAATGCTCAATTTTTATAAATCTTCAATATATTTTCTTACCCCCATCTCTTTTTGTTTCAAGTTTTGAAGTTTCATGTACAAGTTGGTGATGTAGTCACTAGGCAAGAACTCATTCTTCAATTTTTCAACCATTCTATTCCAAGACTTAATCTTGTCTTTTCCTTTCTTCATTCTCTCATCCTGTATGTAATCCCACCATAAGGATGTATGACTTTTCAACTTGGTCCTATCAAATTTCACTTGTTTCTCTTTTGGTACATCTTTCAAATCAAAGTACTTATCCAACTCTCCTATATAATCAATAATTTCTTCTCCACTAAGGATACCTACATTTATTGGAAGATCTAGTTTGGGCTTATACCCCTACCCTTTCACCACCTTTAGTAATCTCTTAAACTTTTGTTCTTCATTTTCTCTCTCTTATTTATCTTGCAACTCTAGTGCACATGGCTCTTCTTCCTCTTGGTCACTCAAATCACCTGTTATTATTCTCCTTATCTAATAAACCTCAACTATTGTGAGTCTAACATCAAAGATAACTCTAAGGTTATTCAAAATTTTCAATATTGCATCTCTCATTTGTATGGTTGCTTCTCTCTCACCTGTTGCATTCCTCCTTGGTGGCATATTCTCTTATCACAAGAAATTTGTCAAACTAATTATATATTCTCTTCATCTCAGATATTCTCTCCTTATCCACTTATATATAGGTGTATTAGTTTAGATATGATACCAAAATGATGTAAAGCAAACACCTTCAAAGTTTTAACCCTGCAAGTTGTACCTTTTTGTCATAAACCCCACAAGCTTCCACGTAGCCTTTTTTTTGGATTTTATTTATTGTATGGAAAATATAGGATTTAAAACTAGAAACTAAGTCAATTTTCTAGTACCTAGTATTGATTTTTATCTCTCTACAAGTTTTCTTTTCTCATAAAAACTTTTAGACCACTTTTATAGCCCTTATTCACTTCTAATTAAGTTTCCCTAATGCCTAATTATACATAGTCCATTTTTTCCATACAATATCAATATGTACATGTATGAAACCAATTAAATATTTTATAACACCTTAAACACTAGTCAATCACAAAGTTTGGGAATATTTTGCTTGTTACAACTCTTGGAAATCAAATTTTGATTTCAAAACCCTAACTTAGGGTTTATGATCTTTATACAGACCCAAGAGGGGTTATTTAGAGATTTTGGGTTCTATAAAGAATTTAAAGGAACTTTGAAATAATTTTAACCTTTTTTTAACCTTTAAAAACATTTATAATCACCACATATCCTCTTTAACACCTCTACTACACTTTTTCATAAGGGTTTGTGCTTGACTATGTAAGTTTGCATTACTTTTATAGGACTGTGTTATGTTTTACACAAAGAATCATGGAAATATAAAATAAAATGAACCAATAACCTTTATAAAACCATAAAATACTTACCAAGTCATAAATATCTTCATAAACTTATCTTTATTATTTTTTCCTTCATTAATTAATTACACACCGTCAACTTCTAATGCACATACACAAAAAATAGGGTTTGTAAGCACTTTTTATTTAAAACCAAAGAATTTATTATTATATTATTAAAAATTAAGACTTATTAAATTCTCATTAATTATCCTACATGAAAACCAATCCTTTTTTACATCCTAAAACTACTCTAACTAACCTTTGGACCTTCCAATGATTATAAGAAGGCTAGTTTAGTACTGAAAACTTATACCCAAGGTGATATTCTATACAAATTTGAGTTGAAATACATAATATGTATTAGTGGTGTATTTAATAGACAATTAATACAATTTTATGCATTTAAAAGGTCTTTTAAATGCCCTTGTAACAACTAATATAAGCAATACAATTCAAAATTTCAAAAACTCATTTTGGCAGGAAAGTTCAAATTTGAATTTTTGAAAGCTATCACTAAAAACAACACCTAGAATTAAAAAATAAAAATGGTCTAAGCATAATATGACCTATTATACCACTATAAATCCAAAATTGACTAATAAAACCAAAATTTTAGAATAAAACTAGCTTAGAAGTGATAATCTTAAATCAAATATTTTCCAATTGTGTATTACCAGATAAGAGTTCAGAGAGACTTCAAATTCTACCATGAATGTTGAATAATTCATTCACTAGCATAAAACCATGGTTATCACTCCAAAACATTAAAATAGATGTTAATTTTAACCCCAACCATCATTAGTATGGTCATGATCCATGTGTCTCTTTCAGGTATGCTTCATTCCTAAACTCACCATGGGTCATGGGCATGTTATATGGCAAGTTCATGGGGGCATGAGATGAAATCTAAATCCTAATCCCTCTAGGATTTCAAATACCATGATTCTATCACTTGGCAATATCATATGTCCTCAATCCCTTAGAGACACAAAGGGGCTCCTCAAGGCTTATGAATTTTGAGTCCCTAGAATGTTGCCACCTGGTGGCATCATGGGACTATGCATCCTCCAAAATAATGAAATAATTCCAAGGTTTTGAGTACTTAGGCTATTACCACTTGGTGGCATCATAAAATATTGGATCTATTAGGGGATTAACTCCCCAGACCATTGGAATAATGTCATGTGGAATCATTCAACCAACTTTCAAAAGTAAAAATTAGCTAACATAAAAGTTGAATAAAAAGTCCAAAGAAGTAAATGGTTAATGAAAAAATTAACTAAAATAAGACAAAGTGATAAATGCCTAAACTAATTAATAAATGCAAGGAATTAGCTAACATATAAATTTGACTAAGGAAAAAATGAAGAAAAATGATTGATTTCACAAACATGGACAAGGTAAGATAATTATAAATAATCTTGAAAGTGGATTGATACCATTAACACATATAAAGCTAATCATGCATCCCTCATAAAGTCTCAAAGAAGATATAGATGCCAAAGTTCATATAAAAGATATAAAAAAAAGTAAGCAGCTAGACTTAAATTGATCTATTGACACTAAACCAATATTCTCATTGGTTTAGTCGACAATAGAAACTATAAGGTAAGTTCAAATTAACAAAACATCTTTTAAGGAGTTTCTCAATTCTAAAAGCTAAATGGTCTATTCATTATAATATAATTATCCTAGCATTGGAACTTAGAATTATTTTGTTACATCAAGATAAAATACCAAATGATAAATCTACTAAAATTAAAAGCATAAAATGGTCTTGGAATGGTCTTCAAAATCCTCTTCTTTCATTAATTAATCCAAGAAAGGGTGAGATTTGTCAAAGTTAAAGGTTTACCTTGAATTATTATTTCTATAACCACTGATCTCAACTCTATTATAATTCTCTTTTATATTAACTTGTCTTGAAATAAGAAAAGCCTATAGCAGATAGCTTACTCAATGCTTCAATTAAGGAACTCTTCCACAAGACAAATTTTACCAAAATATCATCAATATTCAAAGTATGCATTCAATTTATATTTTTTTTTCAACAACAATCTCACAATCATTATAATTAATTTCCACCCGCTCATTGTTGGCTTAAAACATTAATATATATGATAGCATAATATATGAAGAGACATAATGTGTATTTAATAGGCTAATATTATCAAATATTTAAGAAAGTAAACCATGTTGTTATTTTATTAGTAAATCCATATGGCATAAGGATCTTCCTTTACACTCATGAATCCCTTACAAAAATGATCTATATTGAGAGTATACAGCATTCAAGTACATCCTAGTTTATAAAAAAGGTTTTAATAGATAAATAATAGAACTCTTTGCCCATAGCTGGGTCATTACACCAAAGATTAACTTCCACAAGATTATAACAAACATACTGATTACTATTAACATAGTCAATGCATGAGATTTCATCCATCTATTTCATAATAATGAGGCATAGATCTAGGCCTTATTTAATAATAGAAGAATAATCAGTCTTCAATAATGGTCTTCACTTACTCCAAATAAACTATAGTATAATTGAAGGTGGGCTCACCTACTAACCTTTTTCCACCATTAAGCTATTGCTATAGCACCCCTAAGCTCAAGACTCATATCTTTGAGTGTGTTTACATCATGGTAAGGACAAGTATGGGTATCTAAAGTAAGGGTGCAAAAACATAAGGGAATGATTGTGCACAAACTTACAATCTTATTCACCTTTCTTACCCAGAGATAATCCCAATACTAAATACAAATTAAATAAGAATTCAAATGATCATTCAAGTGAAGATAATAATAACATAAATAGAACCAACAAGCAAGTAATTACATAATCACATAGGATTTCTATTAGAATAGATATCACAAGGATGCCTCACTTGGTTTCTTCCATCTAGTAGTCATGGGAGGGACAATATATCTACCACCATTCCACACATGGGTAACTCTTAACATTCTACCACCATGACCTTCATGAGAGGGTGAAGAAATCTACCACCATGCCTAACATGGGAGATCTTAACAATATTCCACCATGAAAGGTATTTCTCATAGAAAATCACTTCATATTATTAATACATCTATAAAAAATATCAACAAGAGTGTTGACACATTCTATTCAAACAAATATATTGTAAATATTACCAAGTCCCTCAAGTGGGTAATAACTACATAGAAACAAATTTTCATCCATGGAAAATGTAATAAGTTAATAAAATAAATTAATTGTCCTTATTAGTTATAAAACAGCATATCAATTAAATAGAAACATAAATGATTTTATCCAAATAACACAAGATATAAACAAATATTTAGAAGCCAACATTTTGACTTCAAGACCTCTAGGTGCTATCCTCCAGCAATCTAAAGGTTCATATCTCCTAAGCAACTCATAAAAACTTTTTTTCCTTTATCCTCTTTCTCTCTTCTACTCAATCTATTATTTTAGAATTTGAAAAATTCTAACAGTCTCAAAAAAAGTCCCTTGAATGGAGAGCTTAACTTCTACATATAGAGTCTTATAATTGACCAACCAATTTCATTCACTATACCATGCCTCATTAAGGGATGTTATTTTCCATGTCCATAATGGTGTATGGTGGCTCTGCAAAATTTTATGATTGATTCCTAGACAAACTCACCATTTTTAATTCGATTAAGGCACATGTCATTAATGGATAAATATACTAATCTGCCACTATACATTATATATGTTGGCCTACTTTGGATGCAAGATCTTAAGGTGAGGAGACGACAAATTTCACTAACCAAACTTAAAATATGGCCACCTATACAACACACTAAGTTTGAAAAAAAGGGTGAATAGAATCTACACAATCAACTAATAGGATTGTTCAATAAGTGTTTTGAAGTAAGATGTTTATTGATATAACCATGTTTGGCATAGTCTCATTCCTTAATTGGCCCTTTCCTATTCCTACACACTCAATTCACACAACAAATTCATCTAACCTAATAGCTAAAGCTACAAAATTTAATCAAGACAATGACACCAAATCAATTATCAATGGCCAACATATAAAGTAATACAAGTATTCACATAGATAGATTAGAATAGCATCATACACATGCATTTTCAAATTTAAAAGCTTATGAGAAATGATTCAAATATTATTAAATCAATATATCACATGTACGTAATCATATTCTTAATTATAACATCATATAAAGGAAATCAAGCATTATACTTTCATAAATAATTAATTAATACATGATTGATAATAGGTCTTTCTCAGGGTCTCAACACATGATAAGTCTCCTTAAAATCCTTACACACCTCACTAAGATGTGGCTATTAACATAAGTCCATTATCATAATTATAATAGTAATACTCTCATAGTCATAATTTATAAAAGATTAGCACTATAAAAAATAGGGTCCTTACATGATCCCTTGACCATGGGAGTCCAAAAATAGGGCTTACATGGTTAAGTACTTGTTTGACCATGGGAAGCAAAAAAAATATATCTCACATGGTCTAGTGGGTGCTCAACCATGAGATTAAAAAAATTGCCTCATTTGGTCAAACACCTACTTGACCATGAGAGGATTAAACTTGGTCTCACATGGTCAAGTAAATATTTAACCATGCAAGGCATAAAAAAAAGGCTCTCATGGTAAAGTTCCCACTTGACCATGAGAAGAAAAAATATGTCTTTCATGGTCAATTATGAAGTTGACCACATGGGGATTTTTTTTGGCCTCTCATGTTCAATCATCTACTTGACCAAGAGAGACAAATTTATGACCTCTTAAGTTAAAAAATTTCTTGACCATGGGGGACTAAAAAATAACCTTCTCAATTTCAAGAAGTTATCCATTTTTCATCCTTTCATAGTCAAGATTTTTTTTGAAGTCGAGAGGCCATAAATTTGTCTCTTAGATTTAAGTGGATATTTGACCATGAGAGGCCATTTTTTATTTTTTCCATGGTCAATTAATATTTTTAAATTGAAATTCTATTAAGTGGTCTCTTCTTGTCAATTGGGTACTAGACCATGTGAGGAAATTTTTTTTCTCACATGGTAAAGATGTTTTTTTTAGAGGCCATAAATTAGTCTCTTGGTCAAGTGATCAATTGAGCATGGGAGGCCATAAAATAATCTCTCATGTTCATGTTACCATGTGACCATGGGAGGACAAAAAATATACTCTCATATCATTACATAGTTAAGAGGGTGATTGAATATGAGAAATAAATATAATATCTCATCATTATGTGCATTCTTGACCATGCAAGGCCATAAAGTTTATATCATGGTAAATTTATAATGGGATGACAATATTTTTTCCTCTCATGGTCAAGTGCTCACTTTAATGTGAGATACCAATTTAAGGCATTTCATGGTCATGTAGGTATTTAGGAATGAGAGATCAAAAAATGGACTTTCATGTTCAAGTATCCACTTCACCATAAGGATCTAATATTTTGCTCTAATGGTCAAGTGTCTATATGAGAATGTGAGGATAATTTTTGGCCTCCCATATCCCAACAAGAAATTTACCATGAGACAATAATTCTATGAATCTCATAGTCAATCACCTATTTTAATATGTGAGAGAGAAAAAGTATTGTGCTCAAGTGCACACTTGGCCATAATAATCCAAAAAAAATCCCATCATGGTTAAGTGGATGCTTGATCATGGGAGGCTTAAAATTGGCCTTAATGGTTAAGAAGGTTATTGAATATGAGAGACCCAAAATTTCATTTCATGGTTAAGTCAGATTTTTATAATTGGAGGTTTGTATCCCCATGGTTAAGGCATAGTTGACCATGGGAGACCAATTTTTTCAATCTCATAGACACACCCTGAGAGGCTTATTTTTTTTATCTCATGGTCAAGTGGATTATTGAAAATTAGATGCCTAGTTTTTGGCCTCTCATGGTCAAAATAATAATTTAAAATAATATATATTTTTTCCCTCTCAAGGTCAATCACCCACTTGTTCATGAAAATTCAAATTTTATCTTTAATTTGTAAGCACTCGCTTGACCATGTGATGCCAAGTTTTGGTCTCCCATGGTAAAGTTGGAATTTTACCATGAGAGCCAATTTTTGGGCCTCTTATTATTAAGTATCCAATTTAATATGAGAGACCAAATTTTTATCTCATGGTCAATCATCTTCTTGACCATAGGCTATTAAAATACTTCATCTCATAGTCTAGTGGGCATTTGACCATGGGAAATAAAATGGTCTCAAATTTTAAGCAGATTTTTCACTATGAGAGATTAAAAAATTTACTATATGAGACTAATTATTTACCTCCATTTTTCAAGAACGTATTTTTCCATGAGGGACTATTTTTTATTAACTCATGGTGAGATGGGAACTTAACCACATTAGTCTAGTTTGTTTCACACTTGAGAATGATAGAAAAGTATTGAGATAAATATTATAGATAATTTGGATTGTATCTTATTCAAAACATAGGGTATTTATATTTTAGATATGTAAATTTGTCTCTCATTTTCAAGCTTTCACTTGACCTTGGGAGATCACATTTTTAGCCTTTCCTAGTGAAGTGCCTTATTGACCATGAGAGAAAAAAATATGGCACCTCATGATAAAGTAGTATCTTGAGCATGAGAGGAAAAAACATGATCTTTGATAGTCAAATGTACATAAGTACATGGGTGACTAGAAAATATTCACTCTTCTTGACCATGGAAGATCAAGAATTGACCTCTCATGGTCAAAGGGACACATGACCATAAGAATAAAAATAAGGTTATGTGAATGACCATTAGAGGATAAAATAAGATATAATAATCAATATATTGATTAATAATGAAAGGTAAAAATGGTATCTCAAGGTAAAACATGTCCTTGACCATGATTTTCCATTATGTCCACCTCTCATGTTTAAACACCCACTTTACCATGAGATATCAATTAACTTACTATGATGGTCAAGCCAACACTTGACCATAGGTGGCCAAAATAGTTTCCCATGGTCAATTGTACACATGAACATGAGAGGCCAAATTTTGTCTCTATTTTTTAAAATTACTCTTATTGATAGGAGGTCAAAATATGGTATTTTGTGGTTAATCATGCACCTGACTATGAGAGGAGGGAGTTTGACCATGGGAAGCTAAGGTTGGTCCTTAACCATGGAAGGAAAAGCATTTCATTTACATGGTCAATTGAATATTTTACCATCAAAGGCCAAACATTTTACTCACAAGTCAATTATAAAATTAAACATGTAAAGCCCAAAAATGTGCTCTCATGGTCAACCTCTCACTTGACCATGATAGGGATATTTTTTATTTCATGATCAAGTGTAAACTTGACCATGGGAGGAAAATGTTTTAGCCTCTCTTGTGATCATCATAGAATAATTTATGGATTCTAATTTTCAATCATGTTCTTGACCATGAGAGGGGAAAATGGACTTTCATGGTTTAGTGATCAATTGATCATAAGAGGCCAAAACATAGTCTCTCATGGTTAGGTGGGAACTTCTGAATGGGAAGCCAAAAAATGGTCTTTCATGGTCAATTGGATTCTTCACCATGGAAGAAAATAAATTATCCTCAATATGTTCAAGTGACTACTTGAACATGAAATTCCAAATTAGTCTCTCATCATCAAGTTCCCACTTGACCATGAGAGGAAAAAAATCATCTCATGGTTAAGTGGTCACTTAAACTTGTGAAGATATTTTTTTGTCCTCTCAATTTCAATTTGTTATTTGACCATGGGATGAAACTTTTTAGGCCTACTATGGTTAAGCATGCACTTGACCATGAGAGACTAATTTATGGATTTTGATAGTCAAGTAGACACTTGACAACTAGAAGCAAAAAAAATGCCCTCTCATTATCAAACACACACATGAATAAGAGAGACCACATTTTATATTTAAATGGTAAAACACACAATAGACCATTTAAGACTAATGTTTGACCTCTAATGGCTAAGTAGGTTATTAAATATGAGATCCTATTTTTTGATCTTTTATGATCAAGGACTCATTTTACTAAGAGAGGCCAATTTATTCTTATGGTTAGGTTTTTGATTGAACATAGGAAAAGAAAACCTTTACAGTCATGGTCAATCTAGAACCTAACCATGGGAGGCTAAGATTTAACTTTTGAGGGTTTTTTCAACTATGAGAGAAAAAATTGGATTATCATGGTCAAACAAGCATTTGACTATGGGATGTAAATTTTTTAACTCTCATGGTTAAGAGTCCACTTGACTATAAGAGATTAATTTTATTCCTCTCATATTCAAGAAATAAATTGACCATGTTAGGATAATTTGTTTCCCATTTGACTATTAGATATAAACTTTGAGATTAAACTTCTCGTTTATTTTGATTGCATATTATTCAAACACTAAGGTATTTAAATTATACATATGTAAATTTTATCTCTCATGGTAAATTTACTACTTGAAAATGAGAGACTTATTTATGGACTCTTATACTTAATAATGTGCTTAAAATGGAAATCAATAAAATAAACTTTTATGATAAAGTGTGAGCTTGACAATGGTAGGCCAAAAATTGGAATATCATGGTAAATCATGTGCTTTACCATGGGAGGCCAAAATATGGATTTACATATTCAAGTGAGTTCTTAACCATGAGATGAATAAATAGCTTCTCATGGATAGCACCCACTAGACCATTATCTGAAAAAAATAATCTCCCATGGTTAAGTAGGTGTTTAAACATGGGAGGATAATTTTTTGGCCTCTCACGATAAGGTACCCATTGATGATGAGAGATATTTATTTACTCTCATTATAAATATTACACATGACCATGGGAGGATAAAAAATTAAATCTCGTGATCAAGTAATAATTTGACAATGAGAGTCCAAATTTTGTCTGTAATGGTCAAACACCCACTTTACTATGTGATGCTAATTATTTTCCCTCCATGGTTAAAAGAGAATATTTTTATGCCTCTCATGTTTAATCACTCACTTGATTATGTGAGGACAATTATTTTATCTCATGTTAAATCACCCATTTGTCTATAAGAGCCTAAAAAGTTTCTCTCATGGTTAAGCAAGTGTTTGACCATGGGAGGCTAAAAACTGGCTATATTAGTTAACTAAGTTATTAAATATGAGAAATAAATTTTAGCCTCCCAATATAAATTAATAATTTTACCGTAGGAGTATAAATTTTTGGCCTCCCATGGTTAGGAACCCACTTGACCATGAGAGACTAGTTGTTTTGCCTCTCACGATTAAGTAGGTTCTTGGCCACATTAGGCCAATTTGTTTTCTTTCTTGAGCATTCAAGATAATACCAAGACTAAATATATTTTTTTATAGATATTATTGAAACATAGAGTATTTGAATTATACATATTTTTCACTTTTTTGACCATGAGAGGCTAAATTTTATCCTATAATGTTCAAACAAGAACTTGACCATGTTATACCAACTTCTTATTGGTGAAAAATATATATATGCACCTTTTATATGTGTTTTACTTTGTTTATTTATATTTATTTAACTATGTTTATATAGTTGACTATGCACACTTCTTAGTCTTAGATCAGGATAAGTGGAACTCGTAGCTTGACTACTTCATCTTTCATATGGTTATTCATGTAGAGGTTTTTGCACACATGTATTTTACATGGTCAAAAGAAAAGTTGGATTAAACCCCTTACTTTTGATATATATAAACAATTTATTCTTGTAAACTGTAATCTATTTGATAATATATTAATTTAGCTAGTTTATTTGTAATATCTTTTTTATATTATTACTAATAAAAAAAATTAGCTTCCCTAGATTGAGTCATAAATATGGAGATATAATTTGAGAATTTGTCTTCTCTTTCACTTTCTTCCCAATTTAATATTAGAAAAAAAAAATAATATTAAGCATCTAGTTTGTTTTGATTTCATATTATTCAAATACTGAGTTGTTCACATTATAAACATGTTTTAATTTTAAAACATGTAATGTGATTGATCAAAGAGTATTATTACATGTTTTCCTAGAATAAATTATGACACTTTTAAATTTGTATAAATTCCTTTAATTAAATCTAAATCTATTTTTAAAAATAAAATTATGTCTCCCAATGATGTTAATGTTCCCTCTACTAGTGTATGTTATTTAGAAAATAACGTTGAAGTGTATTTGAAAGATACTCTTGGGAATAAATATAAAATTGATAATTATTTTAATATTGATCACCACGATGAATTTTTTTTGGGAAACAAGACATGTAGTGTTTATAAAGCATATCACAATTTTTTTGATTGATATCCCGCTAACATAAAAACTTTAAAAATTAATATGGCCTAGCTTGACGTCTGGACCATCAAGGCATCTAACCAGTAAACTTTTTTTAACACCAACTTTCTAAAAGTACTCAAATACCCCCACTCTACATTAAAAAATATAATTTATCACACTATAATACTATTATTAATACATCTTGCCATTTTTTAGTTACATAATGAGAATAAAGTATCCTGGTAGGGGAACTTGGGATGAGACGTCCTTTTTTTTGCCTCTTACTACTATCCATTCTTCCTCTTTATCCAAATTATCTAAATCTAAATTTTAGTTTAAACCACATTCCATAGATAAACCACTACCAACCTTATTGTTTTTTTCCAAATATAAAAACTTCTTCCATCCAAAAGACTTACCCACTTTTTCATCTTTTTTACTAGGAATATCTGGAACATCTCCAGAAGGCCAATCTGAATCACAAACTAAATAAACTATAAGATACTCTTATTTTACATCCTTCCACCATGAATACTCCACTTTTATCTTGTAATTTTGATAATAAGTATAAAGATAACCAATTCGATAACATTTATAGCATATGAAGAGAAAACCCTCATAATCAAGGTTTGTAACCAACATCTAACATTGACAATCAGCTCAATCTTTTCTAGAAGGTTTTAAGAAATATCCATGTAAATAAGAACTTTGGAAAAAGTCATCTATGATAAATTTAAAGAAAAAGAATCAATTTATAGAAAATCAACTAGGGAACTGCCAATAGCTAACAATCTAATTTCTAACCAAAATTAGAGAGGAAGATATAGAAGCTACACCCAAATGGGTCTAAGAAAAAGATTTTTAGTTCGAGGATTAAATTATGGAAACTAGGGCTTAATAAAGTGGATATGTTGATTATATATCCAAGATTTACTTTGTGAAATTTTATTATGATTAGTAAGGCTATCAAAAACCACAATGAAAAAACCTCTGGCATAGGGATAAATCTCCATAGTTCCCTCCAAAATAAGTCACCAAGAGTCTAAAATCCATTTATGAAGAGCAGGAAGTGAGGGATAAAACTTATCAAAATAATAAACTAAACCCCTTTTTGCATACTATTCCTCACCTTCCATCACCACCTCTAGAGCCTCCTCAAATTTCACAACCAAAAAAGCCTTAGTTGCTCTCAAAACCCTAAGCTACTCTTTCTAGGATACCAAATTACCAATAGAAGACCTAACTGTATTAAAATCCTACTTAAAAAGGGTGGGAAACTACCTCTCCTCCCCCACTCTAATATTCCCCACCCTAGAGTCTACTAGTACCATCAAAGGATCATAATTCTTCAAAAAATTCCCTTCTGATTGAAAGGTCAACACCCTACCCATGCCATTCTTTGTTGACTTTGAATGTTGTTATTGGTTCATCATTGATTATGGGTCTCCCTCTCATTAAGTTCCTCCATGATGGACTATTTGTTCAAATCCCTATTCATGGAAGAGCATGACTTTGGCATCAGTGACAAAAAAAACATATCCCAATTAACTCTAAGGAAATATACATATTTTTTGTATATGTTGAAAGATGTACAATTTCAGCACCTAGGTCAAGAACCTCTAATTGAACCACCACTCCAACTTATATGTTATAAAGTGAATAATTGATATTTGAATGCAAATCATGTATCTCAAAATTATATAGTATAACATTTCATGCCTCATAATGTAGTCATTTCCTATTATTATTTTTAAACTATATCTACTCCTATCTTTATTGCTTCAACTTTTGGCTAATGTTTAACTCAATTTTAATAATGATTCGATTGCTTCTCAATTTATCTCAATTATTTGATTTTATAATTCTAAAGTTATTTAACCTTATAAACATAATTATCAATATTTATCTTTCATTAACAACACTTTGAAATTTTATTCTTTGAACAATAACTCAAATTCCTCAACCATATTAACATATTTATCAATTTTCAGCTCTAATTAACACTTTTTAATTTTATTCTTTGAGCCATAATTTTATTTCAACCAAATCCCTTACCACCACACTCCAAAAAATTAAGTGACCACTATCATATAAGCCTTTCATGATGTATAATAATAATAATGATATTTAAACCCAAGTAACATGGTCATTTTGCATGGTATGTGACTTAACCCCTTAGTTTATGAAGTTATTATTTACCTTTTTTCCAACAAGATTTTTTTTCCTTGCTCCCATGGTCAAGTATCTTTACCACAAGATAAATATTTTTCCTCTTGTTGTAAAATGTCCATTTTACCATGAAATGCTAAAAATTGTCCTTGCATGCTCAAGCACCTAATTAACTGGGGGAACCTTATTTTTTCTTATAATTTTAAAATTTATGCCATTAATTTCTCTTAATTTTAAATCTCTCTCTTTATCATGAAGGATTAAACTTCCAAATTGAAATTTATTATTCAAAATTTTCCATGAAGTTATATAAATTTTATCAATTAATTGAATATTAAAAGAGTTTACAGAGTGACACATACATTTTTATTTAAATTTAATATTATTAATGTATAAAGTATCTCTCTCACACACAAGCACTCACCCATGTTTTTCACCCATAATTACATTTCCTTCTCTAATTTTTATATCTTGTAAAACAATATATATTTTTTTCCATATGAAAATCCCATGTTGAATCAAGCTGCCTAAAATCATATTACAATTTTGATTATTTAACATTAGAGATACTTATAATTTTGATGATTTAACATTAGTTTAATATGAAATATAATTTTAGGTAACTCAATTCAACATGTGATTTTTATATGCACAAAAAAAAGATCTCCTTTTAAAAGAGAGGAAAAATGGAGAAGGAAATGTAATTATGGGTGAAAAACATTGATGAGTGCTTGTCGAAGTTAGGAGTGTCATATATGAAAATATTGATATTATTTCAAACTATTATGGTGTGAATAATTTAAAAATACATAGGGGTTTATAGTACAATTTTGAATGAGTTTGACATGCTAAATTTTCATGAAAACTATTCTAAAAACTTAAATAATGTAGAAGTTGAGGTTTACTTATAATCAATTGATATAAAAAAATATGTAAAAATGAACGTATAAATAAAATTACATGTATTTGTAAATGTTAATTGTTAATACTTCTATACGGTCTCCCCATTATATAATAATTTTTTTATATTTCATTTTAATAGTTTTCTCATTTATTTGAAAAATTATATTTAGAAATGTATCATTAAATGTTCTATTATATAAGAAGAGTAAAGATGTCATAAAATTATTGGAATTAAATTAATAAGTAATTAGTATATATATATATAGATACAGATATATAAAATAGATGACATTATGATAAAAAATATCAATAATGTCTTATAAAAAGGTATTTAATAGTTAATTTTTCGTTATATCATAATATAACTTATGTAAGTAATGATTATGTATTTCTTTTACAAATTTATTATTATTGATTTCAAAATTTCATTTTAGATATTATTGAATATTTTTATTGTGAGATAATTTAATCAAATAATGAAATATATTTCATTGAAAGTGTTGAGCTTAGAAATTATTGCACAAGGAATTAATTTTCAAACAATCAATTGAAAAAATTTCACAATTTTGCACGAGGTATTTGATTAAGTTAATGTAATATGTGCTTCTTCACCAATCACTTCAAAACATTATACATTTCAATGTGTGTGTGTGTGTGTGTGTGTGTGTGTGTGTGTGTGTGTTTACATGTGTATGTTCATATACAAATGCATATACATGCATGCATTCATTTATACATATGTATGTATGTATGCATGTATGCATGTATGTATGTATACATATATACATATACATATGTATTTACGTACACACACAATTAATTTAAAAATGGATTTTATGAAAACTTCATCTAGAAAATAATATATATATGAAGTAATTATCACTAAACTTACATCCTCCATAGAAGTTGATTAAATTCAGCATGAATAGGATAATTTTGGAGTTGAATATTTAGTTTTAATGATGTTGGATATTGGATAGGAAAATATGTCTATATATACATTAATACCTGATAAAATGTTAGGATTATTATTGGGAGATTGAAAAATAAAGATTACTAAAAGTGAAATTATTGTAAGGCTAAAAATGGTTGATATGACTTACAATGATTTTGGTATTTGGGTCATTGTATTGAAAGGTTTTTTCCAATCATGTAGAGATTATTTATGTGAGATTTTTTTTTTGATGACTAATTAGTTACATAATAAGGAAGGATGAAAATAAATTAAGAATTCCATTATAGATTCTCAAGAAAAATAATATGGGAATGTTTTCAATGTTTTGGATAGTGAGAACCCCCTAATGACTTTAGAATATCTTGAATGTTACCACTCAAATATTTATAAAAAGGATATATAATTTTACCAATAGAAAGAGAGTGAAAATTTAAAAGACAAATATATTTTAAAAAATAAGGTTAATAGAATACAATTTGTGAGAAGAAATTATAGCCAAATTTTATTCAAATAACTGTACAACAAATTATATTCTTGAAATACTAAAAAGAAAAAATTAACTTGTCATTTTTTTAGATATGGAAACAAGGCACAATCAAATATATATTTTATTTTATTAGTAATTCTATCAAAAAGTGGGAAAGGATTATAATATTTGGTTCAATGGAAAGGATATCTAACTTATATTTTAGCAAAAAACACATTATCCTAGAAAATTAGTTTTTATATATTAAGGGAAATATGGGTAAGTTGAGCAAGGATTTATCTCCATTATGTGTTAATGATTCTATATCCATGTTCAAATACATTTTTGCTAATATATATTTTAAATCAATTCATCAAAATGTAGATGAGTCTTTGAATAGGATGTGCATTATGAAATATGGTTCTCATGTTAATTTTTGCCTACTAAATTCCACTTTGAACAAGAAAAAGGTGCTTGAAAGTATTAATAAATACCTTAATTGAGTCATAATGAAAAATATTTTATAGCCATTTTTTTAAATATGTGGAATAAATATTTTTTAAATGTGCAATCTACAACAACAGATGGACATTCTATCAAAACCATCTTCTTGGTTGTGGTACCTCTACAGAACCCTCACCATTTACCCTTATCTAATAAAAACAATCGATGAACATTCAATATGTGGAGTATATTGGAATTTGAAAATTAAGAATCTTTATGGGAGGTTTTCTCATGAAAAATAAATAATATTTAATAATAAGATGAAATACAACATGAATGAAGTAAATTTATCAATAATTTTGTATAAAACACAAATGAGAATGTCCATTATTCATCCCAATAAATATTTAAACATTCTTTATGATAAGGTTGATAAAAGAAGGCATTTCTCCATTAGACATAAAAAAATCAAAATCAGGTAGTGAAAGCTATTTTGAGGTATCCTTGTATGAATCATTACACACAAACACATCAGAGGGGGTTTTGAGACCTATTTATTGTCATATGTTCTAGGTATGTCAAACTTACTATGAAATAAATAAACAAATGTTTAAGAGATTTGGATATTGTATAGGATAATAAATATTTTGACTTGTGTTACATTTAAAGGAAATATAATTACTCTCTCTATGATTCTTTGCTTAAATTTCAATGTATACTCTATGTAGAGGGCCCCAAATTGACTTTCCCCAACTTAGTGAATTAAATAATTTTCCACTAGTATTTATGATTAAATTAAAAAATTACATGACTTAAAACAAAAATAATTAAAAAAAATAAAAAATAGTATTCTATAATACCTTTAATTTATTTAGTCATAATATGATATATTAGGTTTTAAGTATTTCTAAAATTCTATTCCTAACATGATCAAGTAGAGGATTGACCATTTGAGATCCAAAATAATTGACCATCTATGGTCAAGCACTAGTTTGACTTTATGGGGGTAAACATTTTGGCCCTCCATGGTCAAGAAACTATTTTACCATGTAAGGCCCAAAACTTTTGACCCACATTGTCATTAGGGGTGTTACTAAGGAAAGCCAAAAAAAATCCCCCACCCCCCCAAGGTTGGATAGATGCCTACTATGTGGGTTTATATATATATATATATATATATATATATATATATATATATATATATATATATATATATATATATATATATATGGGTAAAAAATATTTCAAAGTAATAATTTTTTAGTGTTTTTTATTTTTGAATATGTTCATGAATTTTTATCCTCCATTAATTAATATAAACATCTTTTTGATCTAGTATTTCTCACTTCTACCATATATAGGTGTGTTTAAATAATTTGAAGTTGGATTATTTCTAGTCGATCATACTTATGAAGATATAGATGGAATGCTTGTAAATTTAATTATAGATTTAAAGTGAAGATATGTGTGGAATTTTTCATAAAGAATATAAATCTATGTAAATTTTGATACCATAAGGATGTCTACACCATAATATTTCAAAGGATTCATGAAACCCTATCAGCTCAAGAATAAAGATGAGATATGTGGTTTGAAAAAAGATTAATATTTCCAATTAAGTGTGAAGGATGAATTCCCAATCTTGAGGTTAAAGCACATGGTTCATGATCTTGAGGGCCTACCTCACTAAATTTTTTTATAAAATTATAAGATGAAAATAATGATGTCCCATGGGGATTTCCATATTATATTATTTTCAAAGATTTAAAATAAAATATGATTAATAAAATAGACAATAAGACAACAAGTTAGTTAAAGGCCAAGATAAATTTGAATTTATGGGCATTAAATATTATTTAAGTGATAAAAAACCCCTATTAAATAAATTAATTGCTAATAATGAATATATCAATAAACTAAATATCATTAGGTTGAAGTTATAACTTTAAATATTTATTGCAATGTTTAGGGAACTGCATGTAGAGGGGTTTTAATGTTGGTTTGGTGTTGAGAAATATCATAAATATTTTTGTGATGTCTTAAAATAATATAAGTTTTATATAAGCGAAAATTACACAAGTTATTTTTTTATAAAAACCAAACAAGATGCTAATGCCATACATATTACATATATCTTTCTTTGTATAAGAATTCACACACTTTGAAGAGGAACATAACCATTATAAAATTAATTTTTTTATTAGACATATAATTGAAAATCTAAAAGTGTCATTAAATCCCAAGTTAGATTTAAAGCAATAACATATGTTTTTTATACATCTTGACATTAATTTAATTATAATTTACATAATATAGATGAAAAAAGATACAAGTGGAGTTATTATAGATAATTAAGTCATGGTTGACTGGTATGTTTTCAATAATTGAAGTAAAAATAATATATCAAACACACACACACACACACACACACACACACACACACACACACACACACACACACACACACACACACACACACACACACACACACACACACACATTCACATTTGGATACACTATCTTGTTAAAAAGTAAGTAAGTGTGAAAATGTAGTGTATTCATGGAAGAAAATAATCAAAGATGATAAGGGAGTGACACTAGATTATTCTTAATTATATAAGGTAGAGGATATGATGAAACATGCATAGGGTCATGTGTAAAGTGAACACATATTTCAAACCAATGATACTTTTTGAGGTACTACTATGTGTAACATTTATTTTTTTATACTATTTTATTGATTATATTTTTAAAAACAATTTCAAATTATCATTTTGATGAAAATAATAATTATTAATTTTATGTAGGGGCATATGAAAAATGTCTAATGATATGTAGATTTGAAAAAATACATGTAAATGGATGGTGTGGAATAATTAATAATAAAGGTTATATTTGAATGGATAGGTTGGTGATGGTGTTTATTTTTTATATGATTATATATTCTAAGAAAGAAGTATATTTTATTGCAATGTAGTTGAATTAATTGTGTTGTTGCAATTTGAGAAGGTGGGAGGAGGGAAGGAGATTGAAAGAAGAATTATCTTGGTTTTTTTTAGATTATTTTTCACATAGTTTGATTAAGTATAAATGTTCCATTGAGATGTGATCCTTCAAAATATTATATTTTAAGGAAGATAACAAAACTCTTTAATATTTTTATAATTTTGGATGGATGTTGTTTTTGTAGGACTGCAAGGTATAATGGGAAATTAGATCTAGATTTTTTTTTTAATTTTAAGGAATGGGGTGGTTGAGGTTAGGAATTTAAAAAAGGATTTTTCAAAAATATTTGATTTAAATAGTAATAATATTATAAATATCAAGTGAAATATGGTAAAATTTGATGAAAAAAGGAGGGACTTACTACCATTCATTATTATCTTCAGGAGAGTTGATTGAGAATTTATGGAAAGAAGTGAGGATAAATATTATGGGCGAAAATAGCTTATTTTATTCAAAATTATATAGTCTATGAAGGTATTTTATCACTCATGTTTTCAAATCATTTAAAATTACTATATTATCTTAAATAGGATTGAAATAATTTCATTATAAATTTAAAGGGGAAAGGTGAGTTCCTTAGCTCATCATGTTTTAATTAATTTGATAATTTTTGTGGTGGTGAAAGAAGAAAGTTTTTGGGTATCATGAAGTATTTTTCTAATGAATTAATGGGTTGATGTTGAGGTGGGTTCTAGTCAAAAGAAGAGGAAACCAATTACCTTCTTCTTATTATGAGGAATGTAACTTAATAAAGGAAATGTTAAATAATTGGGTATTTAGAAGGTTTGGAAGGAAACTAAGGAATTAAATATTATTGGGATAAAGTGAAAATTATATGGTATGGAGATTATTGTAATAAAAGTGAAAAGAAGATTTATGAAGTGAGGATAAGGAGTTTTGGGTAAGGTTAGAAAGGTATTAAGGTGTGCACTGGTAATAAGATCCCATAAATGTAGACAAAATAAGGTCTCTCTAAATTTTTTGAGGGTTGTATTAATGATTTAGGAATGGGGAATATTTATACATAATTTGAAGGTGTTTCTTATGTATATTTAGCCAAAGACACTTTCATAACCTTAATGATAGATTCATAGAAAATAAAGATTAAAAAACTAGAGATAGATGTCCTTAGGGAGAAGGTCATGAATTATTTTTAGGGTAAAGAGGAGAATTTGGAGTGTAAACCTCCTACAAGAGTGTATACATTATTTCTTAAAGTTAAATGGTTAAGTTTTTAGTTGGAAATGATAGCATTATATCTTCCTTTGGATGCTACTCACCTAATGATTTTTTGTGAAAACTCATTATCTTCCATAAAATAAGGTAAAGATAGTTTTTAAAAATCATAATTCTATAATTTGGTAGATTCATTTTATTTATACTAGTGTCTAAACTTATTTAGAGAAGATGTGTTGATTTTTAAATTCATTTAATATATTTAATGAATTATTATAGGGATATACAATTAGAATCACATATGTGGCTTATAGTTCAATACCCCAGGCCTATTGAGGTGGTTCTTAATGTTTTATCTATTTTTGAATTAATTAAACCCTAATAGGATAAAATTATGGGAAAATTAGATTTCTTAAGATGTGAAACAATTTTTAAAAACTAAGCATACCTAGTAGAATATATTAACTTTTTATTTATATTAAAAACTATAGGAAATAAGTGCTTATCTTTTAAGAAAAGAACCTAGAATTCATAATTTTCATAGCATGATGAGCAAAGTAATGCCAAATGATGTAAAATTTGAATAATATTTTAGGTGGGAAGTCTTAGCAAAGGAGTGAGATGATGAAGATCCTAAAAACCTTGATGGATCAAAAGTAGATAAGGTTAGCAAAGAGCCAATAAACTAGAACACACAAAGCGGCCAACAAATCCTAGAAGAAAAGATCATGTTTGACAACATAGCGTAGGTAAGAATGTTATCAGGAAAAATAAAACTCTATTTTCTAGTCCCATTAGTTTCAAGTACTTAATCATTCAATAGAAGCTGAAATTATTTGTTTAAGAATCCCAGAGAATCTTGTCAAATGAGCTAGTTTCAAGAAGAAAAAAACTATGATAGACAAATGCATGGGAAACATACCTAACATTAATGTTTTTAGATAATGGTCAATTATACAATGGAGGCCCAATGTCCACCGAAAAAATTTAGTCATAGAAAATAAATTTTTCCTAATATCACTCTTGAACCAAGAAGATTATGCTAAAATTATGTTAGGGGGACCTTAGTTTCTGGAGAAATATAATCTGGTCTTTAAAAAGTGGAAACCTAATTTTTACCCACAAAAGGAATCTTTCAAAGCTTCCCCTCTTTAGGTTAGACTACTAGGCTTTCCCTTGGAGTTATATAAAGAAAAAATCTTGACAGGAATAACATAGCTAAAGGTCAACTTATAGCTTTTGACACAACAACCAAATCAATAAAAATTTGGTGTATGCCATATCTTGTGTCAATGCACATTATGACAAGGCTCTCATAAAATATATAAATTTAAATCTAAGTATGTATATTATATTCAAAATATTTAATATGATATAACAATGAAGATATGTATTAAGTGTAATAAGTTGGGTCATGAGTTCAAAAATATCCATGACAACATGAAATAGTATTAGGTCTAGAAAAGAAAAGAGGAATCAATTGATCCCCATAAAATCAAAATGTTGAGCTATTAACAAGAGACGAAGAAACATGAAGAACAGAAAAATAAAAAATTGAGCTAAGTCAAGAGCTCAAGGTATAAAAAAAATGAAGAAAAAAATGAAGGGATATTTACCCTATTTATTTAATTGAATATATACCTCCAAAAATAAAGTTGATTTTAATCAACTTAGAAGAGGAAAGTCTAAAAGAGAAATAAGAAATAAATACATAAATATGAGGATAAAGTTTTATAAGTTAGTAAATTCATTAGGAAAATAGAGGTGAAAAAATGAGAATTAGTCTCTAATGAGGGAAAATTAATAGTAGAGGATGAAGTGGTCTTATGCTCACTTCAAACCTTGAAAGTTAAATCTCCTAGTTTATAATAGAAATTCAATTTCAAAAGTGTAAACAACACCAACAAGAAAGATGATGTGGGGGAAAATAATAAAAGAAGTAGACTTAAGTTGAGAGATGTCCAAGTCAAATAAATGGCCAAAGAGGTAGCAAATGTCACCCAAAAAATCCTAGAAGTAAGCATATTTTCCTAAAATTTCGAAAAAATAAAATAAAATAAACATATGTAAAGGGAAGGAAGTAGGACTCAATAAGTCTAATATTCCAAATGAGATTAATCAAAACCTAGTAGGAGGGATAATAAGTAGAATAAGAAACAAGAGAAAAATAAAGGGGCACAAAGGTTATCTTTGAGGTTTTTGTAAGTTTATTTAATGTGCGAATATGTTCTAATGATCTAGTGGTCCCTTTGATAGAGTTCTCTATTTTCTGGTTCCTTGGTATTAGTTAGGTGATGTTATGTTAATTTTTAGCTAACATTTTACCCTGTTTTATTTTAGTCTACTATTGAGTGGACCTTATTTGTATTAATTTTAATTTTGAGCTTTCTTTATTTATCTATCATTGTAATAGGTTTTGGGATCATATAAAACCATTCTATTTACCCTTATCAAAAAATATGTGCTTATCCTTTTTTCGTATGTACAAGTTTATTGCAAGGCGAAATTATCAACAACATTATAAAATGGGCCTATGAATTATTAAATATGGAAACAAAGTGTCTATATGAGCCTTTACAAGTCCACTTTTCTTAGATGATTTCATATTTTGGTATTCCATACTAGGTTATGGAACTATCCTATGTAGCTATGTTGATCTATGATAATTTTGACTAATGCACCTACATTTACTAAGTGGTCATGTGTATATAAATATATTTTATCCCACATGAATATATATGTTATCCTTATCCTTGACTCAAACCCTGGGAAACATGTAAAAAATGTGAAATGGAAGGGTCAAGTTGACCTCAGCCAACCCCTTTGGCTAAGTGTTTTTTATATGAAATGGGAAATGCAATAGATCTATAAATCAATCCTAGATCAAAGAAGATAAATCCTACTTATACTTTCAATTATGGATACATTATATATTTAGGATCATAACCAAGATGGATCTATTAGACCTAGCTAAGGGATCTCATACCACAATAAATTCACTAGGGAGGCTTCCAAAGCCTCCAATCAAGAAAAACTATGCAATAACCCTAACTAGTCCTATGTTTTCATATTCACTAAACTAATAACAAGTAAAGTAAAATCTAATCTAGTGCTCACCAAAGCTTGTGGTATAAAGTAGGGGTAATAAACATTAAAAATAAAAATACATATAATACATATAATCATGTCAATGTATATGAAATCCTAATACATGGGAGAGAAGTGCAATGTATATCTATCTATTTTTACAAAGGAGGAACAAAGTTAGGAATACTTACCTTTGAAGATGAACCTACTAAGCCTCAATATTTCCCTTGGCCAAGGTGCTTCGCAAGGGGTTATTGTGGTATGTAAGGATGATAAGGATAAATCAGCTCTATGCTACACAACCTATCAATGAATCCAAAATACTTCTCCATAAAACAAGATTTGTATCTCTAAAAAAAGTATGAAATTCTAAGCTATGATCCTTAAGTAGAATGGTGGAGATATATATATATATATATATATATATATATATATATATATATATATATATATATATATCTGTGTGTGTGTGTGTTCTTAGTCTCTTCTCTTATAAATGATGAAATGAATGTGTTTATATAGGTGGATCCAAACCTAGTGTTAGGGTTCTAGATTTGCACCCTAGCTAAGGAGGGGATTGTTCAGATCTTCCTACTCAAATCTAGTCTAACATTAGATTGATCCTAGGCTATGGGTATCCTAATATTGGATCATACCTCTAGAGAAGGCTGACTTCCTTATGGATTTATCACCTACACTAAACCTAAACTAGCACTTGCTTGGAAAAAGGAGAGAGATTTTGATAATAACTTATAAAAAATGTAAATAGGTGATGCACTAATGATTTGATCACTCTAATTAATATAAAACACATTATTAGGCACTTTTAAAACCAAATAAACATCAATATTACATAAATATTTTAGAATAAGGCATCAATCAGTTACTAAATTAGTAAGAGAGGGCAAATATCCACTTTCAATCTATATAATAAACTATAGATTACACTTATAATGACATGTGAGAACTATAAAATCACTTCTTAAAGGTGAGAAAAACTAAGACATAAGCAAGGAACATACATTCACTAAATTATAGTGCATTAATTCATAGAACACACTTCAATATAGCTTAGAAATGATGGAATTTAATCTTTATTACATCAAAAAGGCATCACAGTACAAATTTTAGTGGAGTCTAGTCATACCAAAAAGAGGGATAGAGGGATCAATATTAAAGCTTAGAATCCTATACTTAGAGAGAGAGAGAGAGAGAGAGAGAGAGAGAGAGAGAGAGAGAGAGAGAGAGAGAGAGAGAGAGAGAGAGAGAGAGAGAGAGAGAGAGATGCATTGGAAAAGGCCCAACCACTTTTAATGGATTAGTAATCTAAAGGATGTTGACTCAAGATCTTATCAACAAAGAATAAATTCTATAAAATAATTAAATGTCCATTGCCCTTATTCAACCACTACATCTCTTCTTAGAACCATGTCATTATCTAGTTGATATAATGACAATGATCATGTCTTGAAATTGATTGAAAAGTACCACATATACATTAGGTGGCCATCTGAACCTGCTTATCAAAAATTTGATGATGATAATGATAGGTGAGACATAGGTCCACTATAGGTGAAAACTAATCTTAGACCATTGGTTTTCACATAGTCATAAAATATATAAAAATTTAGAAATTTCTCCACATTTCTTGAGTTACTAGTCTATCTTCACCCTCTATATTAGACCCAAAAGATCTATTTTGCCTATATGGAGCTATGTTGATGATGCTTGGTATTTTCTATGTGGCCCTAGTTTAACCTTGGTTCACCTTCAAGCTTGGTTATTTGTCATTTGTTATGCCTAGGTCCAAAATAACTTCTTTGAATTTTGTTGAAAATGCCTCAAGCCCATTTTTGTTTATTTGTTGTCAATTACCAACTTAGACCATCTACATTGTACCCAAATATCTTTATGTTCATTAGCTCTATAGATACGCTGACTTATTGACTCTGCCTCACTCTATTGATCTATTTAGGCATGGATGCCCATGAGCCATTGATCGTATACAGATTGAATGCACTTGTGCCATTTTTCATGCATCTATTTTCTCCTTAGATATTCTAACTCTTTTGACCTCTATTTTCCCTTAGATCTAAATACTCAATCAAATACCAATCATTGATCTACTAAGACCCACTATTTGAAAGCCAATAACTAGTTCATGATTTTAAAATTGATGTCCTTTCTCCCATCAAATGACATTAATGTGATCATCATTGATGTTCACATAAAAATAAAATTTAAGATCAAATATACTTTATTTTCTCTATCTAAAACTTGGCATCTACATAAACATCTTATGATTTTTTGTCTAACTTTGAAGATTTATATATTGAAGTGTAGGAATCATGGAGGCATGAAACTTGCAGTAGATGTTATTGAGAATGAAAGGGATGAACCCATTTGATCCAATTATCTCAAAATACTTTTGAGTAAAGAATAAAATACTATTTCATTTGATCATATGTGACATCTTAGTGATGATCTTGTTGATTTGGCTAAGTATGGGAAACTTAGTGAAATCTGATTGAGGAGCCAACTTTGAACATGCACAACTTCTACCACACTTTAGTGGATAATCTAAGTAACTAGGGACCAAGATGAACAAACCCATGTGAGAAATTTTCCCTAAAACATTTTCATATGTAATATATGGCCTTGTCAATATGCTCACTTGGCTTTATTTTAACTTCTTTGAAAATGGCTAAGTATGGAAAAATAATGGAAATTGGCTGAGAGGCCAACTTTGGATGCAATTCAGAGGATGAACCAAAACTTGGTGCATACATTGTTGGGACTAAAGTGAAAAAACCCATATAATAATTTCTCCCGAACTCATCCATTCATGTAAATTATCATGTTAGTAAAGTGCCTACTTAGAATTTTTACCACTTGACTCAAGATGTCTAGATGCACATAATGAAGAACCAAATGAATGATATGTACTTCCATACTTATTATAGGCACTCTTGACATCCCATAGGGTCTCTACAACACTCTATACTTGTCCTTTATAAATTGACAACTTACAATTTAAGTCAACTTAAAGTGTTTCAAAAGCTTTGCACTCTGTATGATCTCTATTTGATGTCGCTCTTCAATCAGGATCCTACTCCTTCCACTAAACTCCTGGAGTATGTACATTTTTAGTATGTAGACAAAACTTGGTTGACATCTTTGGCAACTTAGTTGGGTATCATGCTTACTATGTTTGATAACTAATACCATATAAATGACTTATGACTCATTTATAGATAATGCATGGACCATTTACATGATTGCAAGACAACCTCTTGACTTGCAAAGACAAAATAATTCTAAAAACATGGAAAGAAACAAATTTGAAAGGGAAACTAACCTAAAAAGTAAAGTTAGCTAGACTATTAAACAACTATACAAATTGAATAACTTATTTGGGATAAAATAGAAAGGAAACTAACTAATGCCTAAGAAAAATATTTAGAGAAAAATAGGAATAACTAACTATATACATGTGACTTAGCTTTCCTTAATAGTAGTTCTTGAGATGTATCCCATTGATTGGGATATGAAGCTCTTCACCATGCATCCTTATGAACTAAAAAGCATTGTGGGACTTGTAGTTGGAGATTGTATATGGACCACTCTAGAGAGAATAAAATTTTGTGTGTTTCCAGTCTTAGCTCTACCCTCATCCCACTTGATGACCAAATATCATTCGTCAAAAGCTTTTGAAGAAGCTCCTTTGTCAAAAGATATATTTGTCATTGATTCATGGGCCTCCATGGCCAACATTGATGGATGTCTTGTCTCCTCTAGCTCAATGAGCTCAACATATCTTATTTCCATTGTCTCATTCTCCAAAAGTTTAAGTTGATGCATTAATTCCAAAGCATGGAATTTAAGAGAAAAAAGTAGTCTTTCTTCCTTATCATATAATAACTTGTATGGAGAATTGGTAATGGACCTCTTATAGGTGATCCTATCAAACCAAAAATATGACTTAAATTGAGATGTCATGATCTTTGATTGTCTTCAATAGTCTTCTTAATGATCTTCAACAAATTCTTGTTGGTAGACTTAGCAAGGTCATTGCCTTGAGGATATTAGTTTGATGAGTTAATAAGGAAAAAACTATGTTAAACTACCCACTAAATGATCTTAGATCCTATAAAATCCATATCAATATCAAAAATCATAGTTTATGGCACCCCAAATTTGGTAAACAAACCTTTATAGAAGTCCAAAACATTTGTTTCATTAGCTTATTTTAATTTTACTACCTCTATCCATCTAGTAAAAAAATATGTAGTGGTTAGGATCCACTTATGTCTTGATCTTGAAGGGGGATTAATAAGACTAATAAAGTCCAATCTCCATTGGATAATGGGTTGATTCACTAAAATTGGTTAAGAGGTAAGGCTGCAAGCTTCACCTTTCCAAAAAATATGGCACACTGTCTACATTTCTTCATCCATACATGACAATCACCAAATAAACTTGTCTAGTAATACCCACCTCTCATAATCTTGTGGGCTATAATCCTTACTGAGTAATGTCCTCCACCATGTCCATCATGGAACTACTCAAGTAACCTCTATGTTTGGCCTAGTTCTATGCATCTTAGTAGTATGCCATTGATATCCTTTTTGAATAATACATTATCAACAAGAAGAAAAGGAATTGATTATAATATAAAATATATCCTATTTAAAGGAGTGAGATGAGGAGGATAAAACCATCTTGTAGATATCTTACCATAGATTAGAACCAATTAGAATTTGAGGCCTGATCACTTATAATTTATTCATCATTTGACACCATAACCAGTTCATTAGACTCCTGCACCTCTTGGGCTAGATGTTCACAAAGTCCTTTGCCTCTAACCAATTTTGTGACCTTGATCTCAATGTCATATTCCATGACCTTGGTTATCCAACTAGTTCTCTTGTCATTTACACCTTTGTTCAAAATAAAATCTTTAACACTTGTATGTGCAACCATTAAATGTATCTTACTATTGGACATCCAGTACATAAACTTTTTAAGAGACCTTATAACTAAAAGAACATGCTTCTTAACAAAATAATACCTTGTTTCATATTCTTCTAAGCCTTGACTGAAGAAGGATAATAACTACTAAAAAGTATCTTTATTTTGATGCATGAGAATACATAAATTTGTGTCAATGTTATCATAGCTATATAAGAATAAATCCTTTGTAAATTCAGGGTCCAAGAGTGTAGGAGCGCTGGCTATGGCTTTCTTGATTTCTTCAAAACTTCTCACTCCTTCTCTGGACCAACTAAAATTATGACCCTTCTTTAGCATGGTTGTGAGTAGCCTAGCTAAAGTAGAAAAATTTGAAATGTATCTCCTTATGAAATTGATCTTGCCTAGGAGGCTTTTCAAGGCTTTCTTATGATTAAGCAATGAAAGTGAAAGAAATGATTCTATCCTATCAAGATCTATAATGGTACCATTTTTTAAAATGACATGTCCAAGAAGCCTACCTTCATGAATAGAGAAAACACACTTTTTGGATTCAAAGACACTCAAAATTCCCTACACCTTTTAAACACTTGTCTGAGATGAATCATATGTTTATCTATATTGTTAGGGGATACTATTATGTCATCTAAGTAAACAAGAATAAAATTGTTGAGGAGACCCTGAAATGCCATGTCCACATCATTCTGAAAAGTGTCTCTAGGATTAGATAAACCAAAAGGCATCTTTTTGTATGAAAATGTTCCCCACTTTATGGTGAAGTTTTTTTTGTACTAGTCTTCTTCTTTGAACAAAATTTTGTTATATCCACTATGACCATCCAATAAAGAGAACCTTTTTGAACTTAAAACTAGCTACAAAATCTATTCCATTGATGGTAATGGGTATTGGTCTCTAAGAAAGGCCTTGTTCAAATCATGGAAGTCAACACATAGCCTTATTTCACCATTATTCTTTTGTACTAGAACAAGGTTTTCCACCTAAGTTGAGTGCTTAATTATAAATATTATATCTAGCTTAATGAGCTTGTGTAACTCAGCTCTCATTAGAGGTTCAAGTTTTGGATTCATTGACCTTTGCCTTTGTTTGACTGGCCTAGTCTCATCTTCCAAATCAATGTTATGTTGAGCTAGACATGGATCAAAACCTCTAAGGTCACTATACTACCATGTAAAGACATCTATAAGACTTGAACATAACTTAATATAAGTTCATCTTCCAAATCAATGTTATGTTGAGCTAGACATGGATCAAAACCTCTAAGGTCACTATACTACCATGTAAAGACATCTATAAGACTTGAACATAACTTAATATAAGCTTGCTCCTATAATGATGTGCAAACTTTACCTAGTTTTAAACTCTTACCAGTTACAATCTATACATTTGTATAATGTTCTTCCTTAGTTGACAAAGAAAATTTTTCTTTTCTTAATTCATCATCTCTACTAAATATATTTTCAAGGGTGACCAACCCTTTAGGAACTTGTTTGTCTTCAGTTGTACAATCTGGTCATCATACTATTGTAAATGCTTACCTTGGTTCCTTAAGGAAAATTGAGCTTCCTCTTATAAGAATCTAACAATTTGGTTATCATCTTCACATAATTTCCAATAATCATGATTTTCTAAGATAAAAGTTCTCACAAATACCTTGATATTTTATTGAACTTTTTATGTCATCTAGGATACTAAATTATCACCCACTAGTAGCCAGCCTGTTTACATGCTTGTTCTGATTTCTTGATATGGCCTAAATATTAAAGGCTTAAAAATATTCAAATAGATCCAATACTCTATGATTATAACACCTAATTAATGGGTTCTTTCATATATTAATTCCCCTTACTTGGTGAACTACCAATTCACTAACTCTAAAGACTTGTAACAAATTGAGCTTCATCTTTCTTGCCCATTGCAAGCCATGCATTAGTGCTTCATATTCAGTAACATTATTAGAAAAAGCAAATTGAGAATTAAGATAATATAAATACCTTTTATTATCTAGATAAATTAACTTCATTCCAGCTCTAGTGCCATGTTTTTTCCTAGATCCATTAAAATATAGCTGCCATAGTCCATCACTAGGTTGATCATCTTTCATCAATGTTGGAATTGGTGAATCATTTTCATGAAGACAATAGACACCAAGTCGCTCTTCTTTAATTAACTTTTAAGGATCATTTCCATGTAAATTTTAGGTTCATTCATCAAGTAAAATATCTAGGACTCCATCTAAAGGTGATTTTGTTTCCACCTCATTGTTTTCTAGTACCTTATCTGAGATAACATAATTAGTGTTCACCATACTTGGCATATATGGCTCCAAATGAAATATTGTAATAGGTTAAAAATTTATTATAACCTTAGTACCATACCTATTATTAAACATTAGATAGGTCCAATCAGCTTTAAAATAGCCTCTAATCTTTGAAGTAAAATGTCTTGACAGGCACATGGCAAAATAGGGAGGCAAGTCCACTACAACTAAATCTTGTTGAATAAAAAAATTGGGGCAAGATTGTAATGTTAGTTTTAGGCATTTGATTATGCATAAAATATTTTTCTGTGATCCATCTAATTTAAATACACATTTAGTATGTGGCTCATAAACAAGACCAAGCTTGTCTACAATTTGTTTAGGCATGACAGTGCTACTAGCTCCACTATCTACCATACAATTATGGACTAAATAGTCACCTACTATCAAAGAGAGATACAATGGAGGGGTTTTGTTTGATTATACATTTTATTTATCCACCTTTGTCATTTTATGTATCTACTGATAAGGTTGTTTGAATTTTTGGTCAGAATTGGCCAAGATAGCTCCTTGTTTCTCAGTTGGTTCCTTAGATACCTTAAGGTCAAAAAGTTCTTAAATAAACATGTAATCTTACCCTATAATGGAAAGGTAATCCCACCTGATAATACTAACATTTTATTTTTTCATATGATCTATAATTCTAAAAGATGTTCCACTAACCTTTGGATGTAATATTTGAGCTATGGGTTGTTCTCTAGTTAGGGGCATTTAGGGAACTTTCAGTATCTCTGTATTCTAACTATTATTCACTATAAGAATGAGAACTTGATATTTTAAATTAGTTGACACAAAATTAGAAACATTAATAGTATTACTCACATCTTGAGATTCCTCAACTACTCATCTTTTAGCTCTAGTCAAAGCTACCACTTGACCATTTGTGTTGCTAGTTTCACCAACTTAGTTAAACACAATGTGATCATCTAATTGCCAGTTAAAATTGATAACATTAGGATGCTCTAGAACTTATTGAGATTATTTTTAGACTATCATATTCATGTCTTGGTACTGATCACCTTGAAGAGAGAAATCTTCTTCTGTCATTTATGGCATGGTAATCTCTTGTGATACCAAGGCTTGATTTTTAATGTCATTTTGATTGGGCAACCTAGATATTGCATCAAGTTATTTTTGGGAGTAATAGATTTTGAACTAGAATTTACATTGGGATTAAGGGCTACATATGGCTTAGTTTGGGTTATGGCTCCTTGATTTTGATAAGGTTGCCTATTATCCTTGAAACTTTTATAAGGAGGTATTTAGTTATTAAAATATTAATACGTATTTTGGTTTTGTTGTTGTTAAGGTCTAACTTTATACTATTATCTCTTGAGTGAAGCAATTTCATTTCCAAAATCTTATAACATGCTTTTCAAATCACCAATCTCACTCAATTGATTAGGAGGGGTTACAACTAGGACTTTTGAAAATGGAATAGGAGCTATAGATGGAATCTAAGGAACTTGAGGAGGAGGAACAAGTTTAAATTCTAGAAAAAGGGGAATTAAAGGCCTTGGAGCATGTTTACTAGCTTGAATCAAGTGATTTTCTGCTCTGATAGCAATTTCATAGGCTTTTAACAAGTTATTACCACCCATAGACTATATTATGACACTTATATCAGAATTAAGGGCCTTAAGGTAGTAAAAAAATACATATTTTAGGGATGGTCTAACCAATGCAGGGATCTTAATCCATGTCTTTTGAAATCTAAGGTTTAAACTAGACATGAATTCATGGGCATACCTTTTATGGTAGTCAGTTGTTCAACCAAAGATGATCAAAATTTTATTCAAATTGCTTAACTAAGTCTACACCTAAATTATCCCAAGTATAAATGAAGGTCAAAGGAAGATTCTTATACCAATTTAATCATTTTCCCTTAAAGGAATCAACAAATAATCTGATGGCCATATTATCTTGAGTAATATTATAAATAAAGCATAGATTGGTAACATCTTGGATATGCTCAATAGCAGTAGTTTTATCCCAATATCTTGAGAAAAAAGGGATAAATTTTAGGGAAGACATATGAATTTCATCATAATAGGAAAAATTTAGAGGGTTACCCCTATTAAATGAGACAAACACTTGATTCTTGATAACCATCCGAGACAAAGGGATTTGGCTTATGGGGACAATATATTAGACTAAAACAATAGAATGATCAGAAGATGAATGCTATTTTGGAAGATAAAGTATTTTACTATTGAATCTTGATCTTTTATAAGAACTAGAAGGCAATTCAATATGTTCAAAAAGAATACCTTTACTTGATGATCTTGTTGTAACCTTTGGCATGAAAATATTGTCTAGAAGATGTTATGAGATCTACAACCTAAAGGATCTTCAACTTTTGATGATGGTATATCTCTCATTTTGTTGCATTTACTTCTTCTTAATATTCAAACCTCACTTTTACCAAAGAAAATTGGTCCCATTAGGTATGCCAAAAATATTGGGGTTCTAGATTTGCAGCCTAGCTAAGGAGGGGTATATTCATATCTTCTTACTCAAATATAGTCTAACATGGGAATGATCCTATGCTGTGGGTATCCTAATATTAAATCAGACCTCTAGAAAAGGCTAGATTCTTTATGGATCTATCACCTACACTAAACCTAAACTAGCACTTACTTGGAAAAGGGAGAGATATTTTGATAATAACTTATAAAGCATGTAAAATCGGTGATGCACCAATGATTTGTTCACTCTAACTCACATAAAACACACTATGAGACACTTTTAAAACCAAAGAAACATCAATCTCACATAAATATTTTAGAATAAGGCATTAATCAGTTACCAAATTAGCAAGAGAGGGTAGATATCCACTTTTAAACTAGATAATAAATTATAGATTGCACTTATAATAAACTATGAGAACTATTAAAGCACTTCCTAAAGGTGATAAAAACTTAGGCATAAGTAATGAACATACATTCACTTAATGATAGTGTATGATTCATAGAACACACTTCAATCTAGCTTAGAAAATATGGAATTCAATCTTTATTACATCAAAGAGGTGTCATAATACAAATTTTCATAGAGTCTGGTCATACCAAAAAGAGAGATAAAGGGATCAATATTAAGGCTTATAATCCTATACTTATAGGAGAGAGAGAGAGAGAGAGAGAGAGAGAGAGAGAGAGAGAGAGAGAGAGAGAGAGAGAGAGAGAGAGAGAGAGAGAGAGAGAGAGAGAGAGAGAGATGTGAATTTTAAAAATCCTAAATTTTTTTGATGGATTAACACTGTCAAAGAGGCTAACTTAGGATATTATCAATAAATAACAAATTTGTAAAAGAATTAAATGTCCATTACCCTTATTCAACTACCAAGTCTCTTTTTATAACCATGTCATTATCTACTTGATCTACTAACGAGGATTATGACTTGGAATTGACTAAAAATTGCCTCATCTAAAATAGGTGGCCATCTAAACCTACTCATCAAAAATTTCATGTTGATGATAAGAGAGACATAGGTCCACTATAGGTGAAAACTAGTCTTAGACCATTGGTTTTCACACAATCATAAAATATATGAAAATTTGTAAACTACTCAACTTTGTTTGGGTTATTGGTCTATCTTCACCCTCTATATTAGACCCAAAATCTCTATTTTACCTATATAAAGTTCTATTGATGATGTTTGGTCTCTTCTATGTCGCCCTGGTTCAACCCTAGTTTACCTTTGAGCTTGGATCTTTATCATTTACTTTTCCTAGGTCTAAAATAACTTCTTAAAATTTCATCTAAAATACCTTGATCTCATTTTTATTTATTTGTTATTGATTTCCAACTCAAACAATCTACATTGTGTCCAACTATCTTTATGCTCATTGTTTTCATAGATATGTTGACTTATTGACTCTTCCTCACTCTATTGATCTATCTATGCATGGATGCACATGAGACATTGATCTCTTATCAATTGAATGCAATTTTTCGACTTGTCATGCATATATTTTCTCCTTGGATCCTCTAAATCCTTTGACCTCCATTCATCATTATATATAAATGCTTCATAAATTGCAAACTATTGATCTATTGGGACCCACTATTTAAAAGCCAACATCTAGTTCATGATTTTAAAATTGACGTCCTCACTCCTATCAAATGGCATTTACATGACCATAAAATTTAAGTTCAAATGCACTTCCTTTAATCTATATAAAACTTGACATCTACGCAAACATCTTACGTTTTTTTAATCTAACTTTGAATATTTTTATCTTAAACTATAGGAATTATGGAGGAATGTAACTTGTAAGAGATGTTTTTGAGAATGAAAGGGATGAACCAATTTAATGCACTATCTCAAGAGACTTCTGATTGAAGATATAAAATTCTCAATTTGATGGGCTCATTTGATCCTATGTGACATCTTGGTGATGGTCGAATTCATTTGGCTATGTACAGGAAACATAGCAAAATCTTATTGAGGAGCCAACTTTAAAAATGCAAAACTTCTATCATGTTTTAGTAGATAATCTAAAAGTTAGCACGTAGTAACTAGGGACCAAGATGAATAAATCAATGTGACCAATTTCCCCTACAACTATCACATGTGGAAGATATGGCCTTGTCAATATGCTCACTTGCCTCTGTTTGAACTTCTTTAAAAATGGCCAAGTATGGAAAAACAACAGAATTTGGTTGAGAGAACAAATTTTAATCTCCATAACTTTTGATGTGCTTTGGTTGATGACCTAAAACTTGGTTCATATGTTCTTGAGACTAAAGTTAATAAATCCATATAATCACTTCTCCTTAACTCATCCACATATTTCAATTATGATGTCATAAAAATGCCTACTCAAAATTTCTACCACTTGAATCAAGATGTCTACATGCATACAATGAAGAACCAGATGGATGTTATGTACTTCCATACTTATTCCAAGCACTCTTGACATCCAATAGGGTCTTTTTAACACTCTAGACTTATCCCTTATAAATTTACAACTTACACTTTAAGTGATCTTAAAGTGTTTCAAAAGCTCTACACTCTGCATGATCTCCATTTGATATCACTCTTCAATTAAGATCCTACTCCTTCCACTGAACTCTTGGACTATGCACAATTTTGGTATGTAGACCAAATTTGGTCAACACCTAGTCCTTTCTAAAAATTTAGGTTGACAAGGTTGATTAATCAACCTTATATCATTATTAATAAAACTAAATTAGGTATTATTTTAGGTCAACCAGGGCTAACCTAGACCCTAAATAAGTTTTATCAATTAGAGTATAAGGTTAATGGGGTCGATAGTGTAATGTAAACCATCAAAAAGGATTTTAGGCTAGGGAAGGAATAATGAAGGTGTAAAATGACTAGAGGAGGGTGATAAAAAAGAAGGTAAAACTTAAGGAAATGTTTTTAGTAGATGGATGTGTAGATATCAAGAGGTAGTAAGGGGATAACAATCTTATGAAGCACTAATGGTCTACCCACCCCTTTCTTGATGTACCCCTTAAGGCACAAACTTAGAGAGATTGAGACTTGATGGGTTCTTAAAAAATAAAAAGTATAAATAATTGATAAAGTTTGAAAATATTATGTGTGTACATATGTCCCACTAGAAGCTCATCACATGTCATGTAGGTGCAACATGGGATGGTGCTTCAGGAAAAAAAACATAACACATAATGTTGATGCTGAATATAGTGTGATAAGTAGATAAGATAAATGAAAGGATAGAATTGATAAACATATACCTTTATTTACATTAGTGATATAGATAAATAAAGAGTTGCAAGAAAAATGTGAAGGTGTCCAATGTAAGGAAGATTAGGTGAACCTGCAGAGGTTAGAAAAAAGAGAGAAAAAATGAAATTTTTGCAACATAGACATATAATAGGTGAAAGGATTCTCTATGCTGTTAAGATTCTAGAATATTTTATATTTTGGAAAAAGAGTTATTATAGATAAATATATGATCAAAATAAGAAATCTAATAGTCAATATTTGAAAGGTAAATTGTGAATAGTAAATATAAATAGGGTTAAAAATAATTAATTTTTCGTATTTATTATTCTAAGAAAATAGTGCTCTAAGAAACCTAGTTAGAGACCAGAGAGCCATCATGGTGAGAAGATGATAATTGAGATGGGAAGGATGCATAGCAACTGTAGCAAGTGCAACATAGCGAAGCAACTAAAGTTTACAATTTTTTGAATTTTTTGATTTGAAATTGTGTTAAGTATAGAAAATTGATTGGTAGGCAAAATCTAGGTACTAAAATGTACCCTAAGATTTTTTTAGGTACACTAGGGTTAAAATGGGGTATTGGGTAGAAAAGAGTTAGATTTAAAAATGTTTAAGGCATTTATGATAAATGGTCAAAAAGTCACCATTGTGGATGAATAGATTCAACCAAGTTGACCTAGTCTATAAGGCGAAGGAGAATAAAAAGGATGAGTATATAGTAGTGGGTTGATTTAGTTTGATAAGAGGGGGGCCAACTACATATAATTAGGCCAACTTAATTGTTTTAAAATGGATGATGTAGTATTTTTGATAAAGTTTGACCATGTACAACATGGCTGATATAGTATGACATGTTAAGAAGGTGGTTGATCTATTATTGGATAGGCCAATTTAGTAAGAATTTGATTGGACTAATTTAGTATCCAAAATTAATCAAAGGTTAATTTAGTATTGAATAGGCCAATTTTATTAAAAAAATGGAAAAACTAAATCAAACCAGCTAAGTTTTGTGAAATTTTAAGAATGTATTTTCATTATGAATGACATGAAGATTTGATACATCCTTTGTTCTTTGATATTTTTTAGAGATGTAAAAGGTATTGTTGATTGATTGATGCATCATGGATATTTCATCTGCTAGAGTGATTGACAGACGTGGATAGAGTGTGATTAGTTACATTGGGTTTAGGAGGTATGATGGAGATTAGGTACATCCCACTAAGTGTTGATATCATTGTCATGTTCCTTAGAGCATGGAATAATTGATGAACATATTTCAGTGGGTGGTGGATGGAGATACCATATATGTGGGTATCACACTGGTGGACATCCATACATTTCTTGGATTATCGATAGGAGGGACATCGATGATCACATGGACACTAAATGATCTTGAGGAGAGATGAACACTAGCTAGGTGGGTGATGTGCTTAAATAAGATATTCAAAAGTTTTTGGATTGCTATTTTTAATGTGTATATCATGTATATTTTGTACATATAGAAGGCTATGATTTGACTTATGATAACATGAATGTTATGTCACAATTCAGATGGTAAGGTACTGCTATATGTAATAGACTTATGCCAATACATTTTAGATTGGGGGAACTATACGATTTTAGGTATGTCATCTAGGTCCATCTCATGTATGATTTATATGGGATGTTATCTAGAGGGTATAAGACTATGAAACTAGTGGTTTTGCTAAGTGCTTGGATATATGAGAGGTTCCCTATGTATCAACTAGATGGGTTGCCCCATGTGGTGGATGATAGTTTACCTCAGGTGACTAGATGGGAGGAGGACCATGTAACATAGGCCATACACCATGTGCCAACTTTATAAATTATCACATAAGGGGAGATCATGTGGTAGACGTACACAAATTATTACTATTTAGCCTAGTTGGGTGACCATGGACATAGGATTGGCTCAGGTGTGGATCATGGGCCTCTATACCTAGTGGGTAGAGCTATAGTTGATGGTACACTTACCATGGTATATTGGACACATAAAAATATTGGATCCTCTAATAATTCATAATTTTTTAGTCATTACATGTTAGAGAGTCAAAGGGGAAATGAAGAGGAGGAGCACCAGTTGAGATACCATTGATCAGGGCATGGCATGTGAGATCATGGACTAGTCAAACTTGATAGCAAGAAGCTAAAGGAGGAGAGGATATAGATGTGGATATAGGGATGCATCAAGTACCAAATTAAAAATCATAGTAGGATCAAAAACTACCACTATAAACATATCATAAAGGGAGGCACCACTAGTAAGAGTGGGTGCAGGTGAGTGCAGCTACATAGGATGACTCGATAGTCAATCCAAGATAGAGTTAGTTGATAGATCCACCTTTTATGAGAGTTTCATAATATTCCCAAGTATTTAATCCTATATTTTCATTGATAGGTATATAATCAATAGAGGAGGTGCTTAGGGGAAAAGCAAATAGAGAAACTATGATTGGTGGGTAAGCAGATAGGGAGATCATGGTTGTTGATACTAAAATTGGTGAGAAATGTTGTAATTTTAAGCTTTGATATAGATTACTAATTCCATGTGATTGTATTAAATAGATATATTTTAAGATATATATGTTACTTAATATCTACTTGGTTTTTATTTTGTAGCTCCTACAATAAAGGAGGTCAGATGGGGATCCCTAGTCATGGTTATACACTATGACGTTTTGGATGGGGTGCTAGTACCATATGATCCCACCATGTTGGATGATATTTTGATATCATCTACACCATCTTAGTTATGTTGGCTTAGACTATTGGTCATGAGGTAGTTACAGACATGTGAGGATGGATTGCATCCACTAGTAAGGGTGGGATTAGGAAAGCATATGCCTAGTAGGCCTTGGCTCATGAGAAAGCAACACACATGGCTACCATGGTATATCTTGGATAGGTATAGGTCCAAGTTACCAACCTATAGGGATAGGTAGCAATATTAAGATCCTAGACTACCTCATTACAATGTACCATGTAGAGGGGACAATCGTAGGCATCTATGGGTAGTATGGTTAGGCCACAGGATAGGCATGATGAATCCCAATCACATAGCTAGAGCTATGTATTTTATATTTTGTACCTTCATATTGTATAAGACACATGATTCATATATATATATATATATATATATATATACTGATTTTGATAGTTGGATTTGATATCATGAGTTATATTTAGGTGTGGATGTTGATGCATGGATATATTTATTTTTAGCATGTGTATTTTGATTTTTTTGTATATGTTATGATAAATATATGTGGAATGTTTTATTTTCTATAATTGCATGATACACATGCATGGTTAAAAAGAAAAAGGGCAAAAATATATATATATATACTGATTTTGATAGTTGGATTTGATATCATGAGTTATATTTAGGTGTGGATGTTGATGCATGGATATATTTATTTTTAGCATGTGTATTTTGATTTTTTTGTATATGTTATGATAAATATATGTGGAATGTTTTATTTTCTATAATTGCATGATACACATGCATGGTTAAAAAGAAAAAGGGCAAAAATGACTTGGAAAAGTATAACTAATGATAAACAAATGTATTACACACTATATCATGATGGGAAATGTGTAATAACAAAATATAACTAAATATAATAAACCAAAAAAATTGTAAAATGGATAACAAAATGTTTGTAAACCATGAAAAAGATTTACACCAAATTAAAACAAGTGAAATCACACTATCTCATGTTGGGAAGTATGAAAATAATTTAAAAAATGTAAGGCACATAAAAGATCAAATGGTATAAAAATAAAACAATTAAATCAATCAATCATACTAAATCATGTTAGTAAGTATAAAAGAGAAACAAATTGGAAAAATGAACTTAAATTGATCACACTAATTCAAGCTAGGAAATACGAAAAGCTTAATAAAAAAGGTTATATTCTTACATACAATTGAAAAATAAGAAGATAAAAGTGAAAAATCAATATAGTAGGCATAAAACATACTATATCAAGATGGGAAGCATGTCAATGATGTGTATCTCATGATTAATCATGACTTATCTCAAATTTGACACATATTTTCATTATGACTTGGGTATTGGAAAATTTTGTGAGGAAGGCTAGGTCTTATCCATGGTCTTACACTACAACTCAAAAATGGAACACCAATGAAGTGGAAAATAATAGGAAAAACATGTTAAAGGGGGTGTTTGGAATGGTAATTTGGTAATTTGTGAGAAAGGCCTAGTCTTATCAAAGGTCTTACACTACAACTCATAAATGGAATCCCTAGGGGGAATGTGATCAATGAACAAAATAATATTTCTCAAGGGGAAATATTAGGATTGTGGGAAATGAAAGAGGGAATGTTAAAAAAATAATGTAGGTGTCTATAGAAAGACCTTAGGAAACATGAGGATACTAAGGACATAGAAAGACACTAAGTGACTAATGACCATCAATATATAAAGGACACCCATTCACAGTAAGCATAAAATTGTATATGCAAATAAGTGAGATACTAAGACCAACTCATGTTTGTTATTTGAACAAAGAAATTAAAATGGACCTACCTTCCCACAATGTGTTCCCCGTTCCTCAAGACCTCTTATAGATCCATCATCCTACTGTAAAGATTGGGTGCTTATGTGAGAAAGTAGGTAGCACTAAAATATTTTTTTATTTTCCTTTCCCAATCTACTAGTATACTGCACCCCAATGGACCTTGACTCTATCATGAGGTCAACTGAGGAGTTTTAGATTTGATTATAAAAGGGATATGTGATTTGAATCATGTATATTAGTGTGATTTGACTTTTGGAATTTTTAATGCTTCCTTTTTGTATCATTGCCTTTTGTTAAAATTATTTGGATTTTAAATTTGTATGGCTTTTGGGATTTCTCTTCCATGTGGAATTGAATTGAATAATCATGAGAGACAAAGTGATACACATGAAAGAGCTTTAGATTTTGGCTAAAGGAAGCTAAGTATCCAAATACATGACTGACTAAAATACTTAGGCTTATCTATGAACCAACATACTATATCAAGTTTCAATAATATTTATGTTTAGTTTGCAAAAGGAAATAAGGGGATTAAAGTGAGATCCAATATGGAGTGGTAAAATGAGATTACAATGAGATGACTTGTTTACTAATTGATCACATGGTAAAGAAGGAATGACTAAGGGGAGTAAGGTTTGTATAACCAAGTCACAATAATGAGTATTCATGTTATAAAGATAATGTATCAAAAAATCATTAGAAAGAGATAAGACATCCATAGAAACAAATGAATATATAGATAAAAAGTATGTAATCATGAAAATAATCCATAAAATATTATAAGGAAATAAAATGACACCATAGACAACATGTAGTACAAGATACAAGTTACCATGTAAGATAGATAATAATTTGACACAATGTCAAATGATATAAAGTAGATAAATATAAATTTGTATCAAACATTCAATCCAAATTGAAGAAAAAGATGAATAAATACCATGTTGTGTTCATAAATACTGGTATATTTGTACACAAACATTGTCCATAACATATAATAAATCTTTATGAAGATGGACTCTAACTATGGTGAGGGTCTCATCAATCTTCATACAAAGTTGGGAAAATACCTCTCATTGAATCTCCTTGATATAAAATATAGGCATGCCCAAAGGGTCATGATAATAAGGGCCATCATGCATGGGATACTTAGGAAAAGGAATATGAGTGTAATTTATGGGGCATGAAGGAGTCATCAATGGAGAAGGGGCCACAAGTGGAGGAGGATCCATAGGTAGAGGAACCATAAGTGGAAAAATTATAGGTGGATAAGGGGACATAGGTGGAGGAACCATGGGGGAAGAAGGGGAGCCTTCTTACAAGGGTGACCTATGGGAGGAGGGATAGTAGGTGTAGGAATGGTCATAAGGTGATCCTGGAGATGCCACTGAAGGATGTCACAACTATTGGCATGATGGGTACTACATTGGTGCCATAATAAATATACCTCTCCATATTTGGGATTATACTTAGGTAATAATTTTGGAGGAGGTATAGCCTTGTCTATAGGCTAAGGAAGAGTTATCACACAAGGTGTCTATATATTGTCAAAGATTATGAAAATGAGTGGATGAATGATTATCTATGTTATAGAAGCAATTGATATGCTTTTTAGTAGAATTTTTGGGTATACTAATAGAGGGAGTGGAATAAAAAGTTATATAAGGTTGGTATAATTTAAAATCTCTATTACAATGATTGAAAACTCTATGAATATCATAGTATAGTTGATCAGCCCATTGGGTGGGCAAAAGAGAAAGTTGTGGTAAAGGGAAAAAACCATCACCAAGGGGAGGTAGGATTGGTGGAGAGATTGGATGAGGCTCTACTGAAGGATAAATAGGAGCAAGAGCAGGAAGAGACTTAGCTATAGGAAGAGTGGCAATAGGATCTAGACAAGGCTTAGTTGAGGGAGGGGTGGGATGTATAAAGGGTTGAAGGACAATAGCAAGCATCTCAAGGGCAAGTTGGCTATAGGGGTCTTGGTATCTAGAAAAGTGATAGGGACCATTTATAATATGATCCATAAACATGTTATTAATATTTTTTTAGAAACTAGATGGGTGTGCACCATCTTTACCCTATGAATATGAGGACGAATGATAAATTTAGGAACTATATAAGATAGAATGTGATAAGATAACTTGAAAGACTAAAATAAATAAGAATGATAATGAATTATCTTTATATCTTGAGATTGAATAAGACCTCTTAAAAATGGGTCATCTAAGGTATAACCATCATCATAGTCAAGTGTATGAAGGTGTCATGTCCCCTTTTCAGGTGACATCTTCAGACTTGATGATTAGCCTATTATGCGACCTTCGTAGGCTAATAGGATGGATAGAGGGTCATGATGGAGCTTGGCTTGGCTTCGATTAGCAAAATTCCTATAATTGGCTTTCATTTAGTCTCTTTCAAACATGTTTTACCTAAGCTCCTATTATTTAGGGACTTCTGACATGCAGCGGAGCACCCTTATTTTGGTATGGTCATGTGCATAATCACTCCCTGATTCACCAACTTCAGTCAGTTCGAGGATCTGATATGTATTGAGGGAGATATTAATATTTGATTGATTTAATTAAATATTAATTATTTGGCATATTTTTAATTAAGAAACCCTAATTCTAATTTAAGAAAACCCTAATTAGGGTAAGCACATCTTTTTGAGGGTATAAGGGTTTCTCATGGAGGCCATTATTGATTATGCATTGTTTATTGACTATTGATTTTGAAGAATTCTTTTGTGAAGACTGAGCCAAGGGTTCCAGGATTCCATTTGCATTGGAGAATGTCCACTCTTCAGTGTGTGTGATTCAGAGGTTGTGAGATATCAGCTAATTTATTTCCAATTTGAGAGATAGCTTCATATAGAAGTTATCATAGTATTTTAGATATTTTGAGAGATAACTTCACAAAGAAGTTATCATAGGTATTTCATGTATTTATTTCATTAGGTTTTGATTCAATAAATTATACAGATAGAGATCTTCTATATTAGAGCCATATATCTTGAGATTAGGGGTCCAACAAATAGGGTGTACTTTATTAGTTGCCGTACGAAGTCCATACAGATTCACACAGAGACCAACATTGGCAAGCAGAGATCCACAGCGACCGACATTGGCCAACCTATTACCGACGTCAGTAGGTTAGCGACCCTAGTTGACTAATGACGGTAGTATAACTGATGTCGGTGACTATGTTTTTGACACAGTAGGTCGAGACGTACCAGATTCAGGTTTTATTCCTAGTTTGTGGAATACTCAAGTTTTTAAGACCATGTTTGAATATTATTCTATATGCATGATAGAGGATATCTATTGTAATCATCTGGATGAATAATAAGATTAGTGATTTGGTAGTTAAGAGATTTACTGTGGTTTATTTTTTTATTTGAATTTATTCTACAAAATTGTATCTTTGTTCAGAGCTTTTGTATTGCTATATTCCCTATTAGACATGGGATATTACAGTGGTATCAGAGCTTTTGCCTTGTTATATTCCCTATTGGACAAGGGATATAATAGTGGTATCAGAGCTGTTTAACTTTCTAGAGTCCCTATCAGAAGGGGATATTACAGTGGTATCAGAGCCAAATTCCTACCATCCTATTGGGTAGATCAGAGCCAAATTCCTACCATCCTGTTGGGTAGACCAGAGCTAAATTTTGCCATCCTGTTGGGTAGTTTGGGTAGCTTGGTCATTGAATCAGCTAAGTAACCATGATTACTTCAAGTAATCAGGACACAAAAGAATTTTTTCAGGTTATGGCTACAGGCCAACAACAGATGATTCAAGCACTACAGGTACTCACTACTATGGTAGAGAGGATGAACACATCTGTTTGATAGAATGGGGAGCAAGGGGATAATAGGAGTGCTACTATTAATTAGAGACTATGACTGACCCATTTCAGGACAGCTGATAGGCCTACATGGCCTACATTTGTTAAGAATGATTCAAAGGCCAACCCAGCAGTACCTCCTTTGGATCGAGAGGCTCTTAATGGTCTACGTAGGAAAAAGCTTTGCTTATACTACAAAGGTCTATATGATGCCAATCACGACTGTCTATTGAGGCCTAAAGGCAAGGCAAATCAAGTAATATGGGCATATTGTGCAGTTTTGAAATCAAAAGATTTCAAACAATAGGATAGTTCTAAGGAGTCAGAGGCAGAGGCTTTAGAGCCTAAGGTAGAGGCAATGAAGGTAGCTCACTAGGATTCTGAGAGACATGTGGATGAGCTTAGTCATGGGGATTCAGACTCTCAGTTAGTTACAGAGGATGAGGGAGCTGGAGATTGTGATGATGAGATAGTTTTAGCAGTAGCTACTTTAGAGTTAGATGAGGATGAGTCTGATGCTTGCATTTAGAGTGTGGAGGTATACTCAGTGGTTAGTACATTGAGTGTTGTTGATGAGTACATTCCTACAGTTGTAGCTAAGGAACCAGTTGTTGGAGCTGACACACATGTTCAAGATTTGGGAGTACCTAGTCTTGATGAGTTTGGCATAATAATAGAGTCGAGTCTCCAGATTGATTCTTCTCACACCGATGATAGTGTGGTATAGTTGATTATGCCACCTTTACAGAGGGATCATTTATGGGATGGATTGGTACCATCTTTTGCAGATGGAATTGGTAGTTACAAGTTACACAGCTTACAGTATCAGTACACCCAAGACAGTTTATCAGAGATTGGATTTGGTCTCAATGACTCAGGTACCTATGGTTGTCATATCCATGATGTAGTTGGGTGTGAGTGTTAGTTAGACAGGGACTTGAGTTTTGACAGAGTTGATATTTTAGTTGTCTTGAGTTCCATAGAGTGGGTTCTTCTCTTGGCATCTATAGTTGGTCTATAGATAATCTTGTCAGTGACGTCAGTTGTTTGGATGTTGAGTGTAGTTTTTCAATTGCTGATTTTAGTACTTTTGATGATGTTGATGCTGATGACTTCTTCATAGGTGTTGATTGGTGACATGAGGGATGTTACACAACTTTTTCCATGGGATCTAGGTGGATTGAGTGGTTTATTATTTCAAGATTGCTTGGGGACAAGCAAAATTAAGAGGGGCAGATTGTCATGTCCCCTTTTCAGGTGACATCTTCAGACTTGATGATTAGCCTATTATGCAACCTTCGTAGGTTGATAGGATGGATAGAGGGTCATGATGGAGCTTGGCTTGGCTTTGATTAGTAGAATTCCTATAGTTGGCTTTCATTTGGGCTCTTTCAAACACATTTTGCCTGAGCTCCTATTATTTAGGGACTTCTGACATGCAATGAAGCACCCTTATTTTGGTATGGTCATGTGCAGAATCACTCCCTGATTCACTAGCTTCAGTCGGTTCGAGGATCTGATATGTATTGAGGGAGATATTAATATTTGATTGATTTAATCAAATATTAATTATTTGGCCTATTTTTAATTAAGAAACCCTAATTCTAATTTAAGAAAACCCTAATTAGGGAAAGCACATTTTTTTGAGGGTATAAGGGTTTCTCATGGAGGCCATTATTGATTATGCATTGATTATTGACTATTGATTTTGAAGAATTCTTCTGTGAAGACTGAGCCAAGGGTTCTAGGATTCCATTTCCATTGGAGAACGTCCACTCTTCAGTGTGTGCAATTCAGAGGCTATGAGATATCAACTAATTTATTGCCAATTTGAGAGATAGCTTCATACAGAAGTTATCATAGTATTTCAAGTATTTTGAGAGATAACTTCACACAAAAGTTATCATAGGTATTTCATGTATTTATTTCATTAGGTTTTGATTCAATAAATTATACAGATAGAGATCTTCTATATTAGAGCCATATATCTTGAGATCAGGGGTCCAACAAATAGGGTGTACTTTATTGGTAGCCATACGAAGTCCATACAGATTCACACAGAGACTGACATCGACAGGCAGAGATCCACAACGATCGACATCGGCTGACCTATTACCAATGTCGATAGGTTAACGACCCCAATCGACTGATGATAGCAGTATAACCGATGTCAGTGACTGTGTTTTTGACACAGCAGGCCGAGACGTACCAGATTCAAGTTTTATTCCCAGTTTATAGAATACTCAAGTTTTTAAGACCATGTTTGAATATTATTCTATATGCATGACAGAGGATAACTATTGTAATCATTTGGATGAATAATAAGATTAGTGATTTGGCAGTTAAGAGATTTACTATGGTTTATTTATTTATTTGAATTTATTCTACAAAATTGTATCTTTGTTTAGATCTTTTGTATTGCTATATTCCCTATTGGATAGGGGATATTACAGTGGTATCAGAGCTTTTGCCTTGCTATATTCCCTATTGGACAGGAGATATTACAGTGGTATCAGAGTTGTTTTACTTTCTAGAGTCCCTATCAGAAGGGGATATTATAGAAGATCAATCATGCAACTAGGGAGGACCTTCTCATCAGAGGTGGTATGATGAATGGAGTGTTAAGTCTTAGTTAAGACTACATGTATATCATCATTAGGTGGTTGACAAGAACATGGATTCAAAGAAAGTGGAAGTTGGGAAATGATATGAGGAGAGAGATCAGAAGTTTTTATCTTGAGGTTGATCTTGTCAGGCTTATCATCATCAAAATCTAAGAGGTTAGGTGGTATATTCCCAATGAGTTTAGGGTGACCATGGTAACCTCATGTAGATTTGGTAGGGAAACTAAATAATTGATATTTTTGGAATGGAAAACTTGGCAGGGGTTTAAGGGTTGGAATTTTGAATACACCATGATTTTAGAATTGTTTAAAATTTCAAGGGTTAGTGTTTCATTGAATCCTATATATTACACCATTATGAAGGAACTTGACACATTGGTAAGTGGAAGAGGTGATAGCCCTCATGCAATGATTCCATGGCCTACCAAGTAAGATGTTATAAGAGAGATGAAAATTGAAGATCATAACCTTCACTTGAATAGTGATAAGTGGGATAGTGATAGAGAACCACACACAACCTAAGTGATGCATTGTCCTTCAATCATAGCCTTGACACATGCTACGTGTAGACTTAATATTACATTCAGAACATCCAAGGGTTTTAATGAAATCAATGGAGGTAACACAAGTACCTGAACACTTATTAATCAAGGCATGCTTGACTTGGATGTCACTAGTTTGAATGATTATAAAGAGGGGAGGATAATCTATATGAAGTAGAATCTCATTAGGAATCATAGAATAAATAGTGAATTTGAGAGAGATAGAGAAGTGTCTATTATTTCATCAATGTGTATAGACATCTCTTATCACTATTATAAAATACTATATTTAGACCCAGATAGGGTAGCTTCACATCCTACTAGAGAGGATGAGGGATGTTCATTTCAAAACTGAGTTACATAAGGTAGTTATAATGATGTGGAGAAGTCTAAATGAGTTTGAGAAAGATAATTTGTGATGGGAGATTAGTAAGTTCTATGATACAATACCATTCATCATAACCCATGAGGGGACTATTAGATAGAGGCGCATAGTGTTGGAGGAGTTCCTCGAAAGGAGGAGCATAAGTGAATGTAAATTTGTCTTAATAGGATGCAAGAAGTTTATTTGGTAAAAAAGTTTCTTGATTCTATTAGTTGATGTAGGTTTGGTTTATGATAGATTTAAATAAGTATTATGAGAAGGTTGAGTATTATTACAAATGGGTAAAGAGGTTTGAGAAATTGTAGAAATGGTATGAAAGGCATTATCCAATGGAGGTGTTAGAATTGGCTCATGAAAATAGATAAGGTCTTCTTGCCCTAACTCTACTAGGTGGGTGGGGGAAGAATCTTGGATAACACAGAAAGTGTGAGATGATTGTTGAGTGTGGGTGGGATGAGAATCAATGAAGCCAACTACCTTTTGCATTTGGTTTGTGATAGATTTGAAGAAGTATTATGAGAATGTTGAGTATCATTAGAGATGGGTAAAGAGGTTAGATAAATTTTAGAAATTGTATGAAAGGTGTTATCCAATGAAGGTGTTGTAATTGTTTCATCAAAAGAGATAAGGTCTTCTTGCCTCAACTCTATTAGGTGTGTGGGGGAGGAATCTTGGATAACATGGAAAGTATGAGATGGTTAGTGATTTTGGGTGGGGTGAGAATCAATGAAGGCAAATACCCTTCATATATTAGTCATGTTAACCACATTCTCTTTAGTAGTTAGGTCTAGAATAATGTCAATATTATTGGTGGAAAGAATAATCTTATCATTAACATCTTGGTGGTTTGAAAGAGGGTCTTTGTAGATGTCCAAATGAGTATTTTGGTTGTGCACTCCCCATGGAACTTATTGGAGGTTATTTTGGAGATGAATAAGATGATTTTATATTTGCATCATTTGGTTGTCATTATTAGCTTGTAAATCATTCATTTGGTTAAGAGTTTTCAACAAAAGTTGATGAGTTTGAGTGGTGATATTTGCAACATGCCAATCATTAGCATTGTCATTGGTGTCTTAGGTAACACTATGAGTAGTGGAATGTGTGTTATTAATAGCTTGAGATGAATTGTTAGTGAAGGAGGCACTAATAAAATTATTTTCTTGTGTTACAAAAGATGCAATAGTAAAAGGATTAGAAGAAGAAGAATTAGTGGTAGGATTACCATGGGTAGCCAATGATGCATTACTAGAGGAATTAAGAAGAGTGGGTTGTGTAAATGGCCCACTATATGTTGAAACTACCATATTAGTATAGATACTTGGCATGGAGGTGGAGGAAATCAAGAAGAATAGGTCATAGTATGAGAAGGGGTCAAAATATAAGGAAGAGGTTGAGAGGTAAAGATATTATTGCCCTCAAGTCCATGTGAGAATGTGGGGGAAGGTGAATTGGGTTCTTATGTTTAACCACTTATCATAAGGTGATAAATAGTGGAAGGGTATTTTCCTCGATGTTGAGGAAATTCATTAATAAAGAAAAACATTTTTGGAGTATAGTCTAATTCAGGATGATCTTCTAAGGAGAAAAGAGGGTTATGAATTGGAGATGAATTAGGAGGGGTCCCATAGTTTTTAGTGAAAGTATCCACATGCACATTACTTTTATCTAAAGTAGGATCCATAAGTTGTTTATGGGAAAACCTATTAGGGTTGGCAAAGCTCATCATATTTTTTGAGTTCAACTCTATGATATCCTCAAATAGAAATTTTATGATGAGAGAGAAAGGTTAATAAATACAAAGATGATCCAAAGATAAAGTGAGAAAAAAAGATACAAAATCATGTAGGTCAACTATGTGTTGTAACCCAATAGGTAGAGAAGAATATAGGGTTAGGCAGGTTGACTTTGTATTATATATAGGAGGATAAAATAGGCTAATAAAGATACATAGTCATGTCGGTAGACTATGTATTACTAGATATAGAACTAAAAAGGGAGAAATAAGACACAATCATATAGGTTGATTGTGTACTATTAGAAAGAGGAAAAATACAATCTGTAAGAGACTGTATCGACTAGAATGATAGTTTTTTGAAATAGGGGAAATTTTTTTAAGATAATTGAGGCAAGAATGAAATAAAACACACAAATAATTGGATCAATGTGAGTGATCTAATTGGGACACACAACATAAAACCTACACCAATGCTAGCCAATGCAAGTTTTTGCAATACAACATGAAATGATAAGAGAGAAATCAATCAACTGAAAATTAAATGCAAACTAAGTGGTCATCCTAAGTGTTATTATATTATTATAAAGTTTTGATTTAAATGTGATGGGAGAGTTGGTTGAAATAGGGAAATAGAAATATAACCTATGGATGGTTTCAAGACATTTATGCTGAAAGGGATCTATGTTGGAAATAGTGTTGACTTGGTATTGGGGCCTACCTCCTCACTTCACAATCTTGAAATGATAAGGGTGTTGGTTTCTATATAAATATATACCATTAACCACATATTTATACTTGGCTAGAAAATCAAGTCAACTTCCCTCTTGGTGATGAAGTCCAAGTAAGTAGACTTTGGGATTTTAGATGTGTTTTGAATGTTATGTGATTTGGTAGTGTGTGAAAAAGAGTAAAATAGCGTAACTAGAATAGTAATTTGAATATCCACCTATTTATACTTTATGATTTACTCTAAGCATGCAAATAGATAAAAAGAAAATGTGAATTAATTGCTAGAAAATAGTTATTAATTCTTTAATTGAGAATAGTAAATAATTAGTTTAGGTGACACTATATGCAAATAGTATAGAATAAATTAGACTATGTCTCTTATAATCTGTACAAGTAATGTATTAAAGAACATAGTCAAATAGGTTGAATATGTCTCTCAGATAGAAGATAAACTACATAACTAAATCAACCAAGTTGACCTATTTAGTTGTAGGGTTATAGTTTTGAAGATTGATAACTTATGAAAAATATAAATAAAAAAAGTAATAAAATGATAGATAGATGAAAGAGAGTAATCTTGGTGGGCTTGAAGTTGGTTAAGATTTTAAATTTTATGGGAAAATGCCTTAATTGTTACTTTCAAATTCTACAAATAGGGTTTACTAATTTGACCAAGTTTATAAAACATTTCATGTTGAAGAAGAACAAATAATAGGGTAAACCTATTTGATAGTGTTTATTGACTTGTATTCTAGAATAAAAAATTAGAAGACAAAGTTAAACTATTTGATAGTGTATGTTAATCTAGAATTGAAGAATAATATTATGTCAACCTATTTGATCAAGTAACCTATAGCTAATGAAGACCTTCATAGATAAAAAAAAGTCATTTTAAAGTGACTATGTGTTAAACATGTGCATAGAAAGTTAGAACTATATTGACTGGTTTGATACAACACTAAAAATATGGAAAAATATAATAAAATGATAAAAATTATGATGTGAAATAAAACCTTCAAGGTTTAGATTCATGTTGGGTTCACCAGAATATATGCAATGGGAAATGCAATAGATCTATAAATCAATCCTAACTTGGATAAGATAATCCTACTTATACTTTTGATTGTGGATACATTAGATATTCAAGTTCATGACAAAGAAAGATCCACTAGACCTAACTGAGGGATATCTTACCATAATAAATTCACTATAGAGGGATCCAAAGCCTCCAATCCAGCAAAACTATGCAATAATCCTAACTAGGTCCTATTTTTTCATATTCATAACAAGTAAAGAAAAATCTAATCTAGTGATCACCAAAGCTTGTGGCAAAAAGAGAGAGTAATAAATATTAAAATTAAACATGCATCTAGAAGACATAAATTCACATCAATGTATATGGAATCCTAATGAATGGGGAAGAAGTATAAATGCATATATATCTACTCTTAAAAAAGAGGAACAAAGTTAAGAATACTTATATTTGAAGATGAACCCACCAAGCTTCAGTCTATCCCTTGGCCAAAGTGATTTGCAAGAGGTTGTTATATTATGTAAGGATGACAAGGATAAATTAGCTCTAGGCTACACAACCTATCAATACATCCAAAAGACTTCACCATAAGATAAGATCCATATCTCCAAAGAAAATATGAAACCCTAAGCTATGCTCCTCAAGTAGTATATATATATATATATATATATATATATATATATATATATATATATATATATATCTTCTTCTTCTCTTATCTTAAAAATGATGAAATGGATGTGTTTATATAGGTGGATCTAACCCTAGTCCTTTCTAAAATTTTAGGCTGACAAGGTCAACCCAATCAACCTTGTTTTGTTATTTATAAAAATAAATTAGGTCTATTTTTAGGTCAACCAAGGACTGACCTAGACTCTAAATAAGTTTTATCAATTAGAGTACAAGGTCGATGGGGTTGATAGTGTAATGTAAACCATCAAAAAGTATTTTAGGATAGAGAAGGGATAATGAAGGTGGAAAATGACTAGAGGAAGGTGAAAAATAGGAGGCAAAGCTTAGGGAGATGTTTTTAAGAGATGGGTGTGCAAATAAAAATTAGTAGTAAGGAGACAATAATATTGTGAAGCAATAATGGTTTTCCCACCCTTTTCCTCTCACCCCTTAAGGCATGTACTCAAAGAGATTGAGACTCAGTGGGTTCCTACAAGATAGAAAACATTAGTAATTGATAAAATTTTAAAATATTATGTATATAATTTCACTATGTATCCAATAATCTAAAGAGTGAAGTCAAACCAAATATATTTATACCATCTAGATGAGTGTATGTAATCTTATGTAATATTAGCATGCAATGTAATCTTGTGTACTTATTACTAGACCAACTTCAAATAAAGCTATTATAAAAACATCTTAATTATTTTTAAAAAATATATAAATTATCTCTAATGCAATATATGGGGAAGATATCCAAATTATTACCATAATCCTAGTCTATTTTATTTGGAATATATTAAAATTATTATTTTTAAAACATTATCTCTCGTCCAATTTGGAGGGCATAAGTTTAGATTATCTAAAATGGTCCTTTATGGATTTCAACATTTGAAAAAAAATGATTTGACCTTGTAGTGGTACTCAAACTTAGCTTAGGGATTGTTAGTCTAAGGGGTTAAATATTTGGAAACTAGTTCATCTTAATGTGCAGAGTGATTGATAATGATAGATAGATAAGTTTTAGATGTTGATAGGATTAGGATGCATATATTTATGTACCTAACTCTTTGGGTAATTTCCTTCAAACCAATATGTGGAGCATATGGGTTGATCCATATAAATAATTTAAATTTTGAAAAATATTCATTAAAGGGTGAAAAAAAGGTTTTGGCCAAAGTGGACAAGTTTGAAGTGGAAAACATAGCTATGCAAGCACAAAACTATCAAAAAAATGGAACAATGATATGAGATCAGCGGACAATCTAAGAATGATGTTAAATTATTTAAGTAGAGATTATGGAATTCCTATGTAATAGCAATGGAAATTCAAAAAGGTTAAGCCCATATAAGTATGAATGGTTAAGAAAGAATGTGAACAAGAGTTTATATGCATGCATAAATTAAATATGTTAAAGGTTAGTCAAATCTGACATTTTCAAGTGTCTAGTACGAAGATTAAAATAGATTTTTTAAGAAAATAGTAATTAAGTTCATTATTATTACACATATATTTATTAGTTAATTTGTTTATTTTTATAATAGTAACACTTTTAATATCACCTTACAATGTTTCCTCCTAATATTATTATTATAATAATTATAAATTATTATAATTATTAATTAATTTTTATAATGATTTATATCATTTTAGATTATAAGAAAAATACTAATTAATAATAATAATAATAATAACAACAACAACAACAACTAAATTATTTATACAATCAATAATTCATAGAACCCAATGAGATATACTTAAACACTAAAAAATATTATAACTTATATTGTTATAAATAAGTATACTTATTTATGTACTTAGTGAAAACCACTAATAAATCTAATTTATCAACAAGAACTATAAAAACTATTAACACCTATTTTTTTTTTGTGATTTAATTATATTATTTAATTTATATATTTATTGAATTTATAAAAAAATCATTTAAAATTTAGAAACGAAAAGGAAAATCCATTACAAGATTCCTATTAGCTACCTAACCCACCCATATCAACATAAAATTATAATTATTATTACCTATTATATATATATTTATATATATATATATATATATATATATATATATATATATATATATAGAGAGAGAGAGAGGGGTTTAGAGTTTAGAAAAACAAAGAAAGGAAGTTGAAGTAATTAAAATGACAATTATTAAAATATATAACCATCTTCATGGGCACAGTCAGAAATATAATCCTAAAATAATAGGACATGATCAAGAAAGAAACTAAAATGTAGGAGGAAAAATTCATTCCATGGGATTTTTAGATAAATAAATTATACTTTCCATAAATAGTTTAAATTAAGGTTCAGATTTCAATTTATATTGTTCTCCTATTTATAAATTCCTCTGTCATGATCTAAAATTTAAAATCTAAAATGATATTCACTTTTTTAATTTATTTTATTTTCATTTTTATTTATTTGTTATAAATGCACTTCACCCCACATTACAATTTCTTATCTTAAAATAATATATCTCTTAATAAATTTTAAGATGAATGGAAAAAACATCTCACATGACAAGGTTCAAGGGATTATTAAAGGTTAAAATAACCTAAACACAATTAATATTTAAAATGAAAGAGGTCAATGACTAAATTTAGGGTTACACACTTAAGAAAAAATTTATATTTTATATTTTAATTTTTTATTAGTGTCATATAAGTCACCTATAATTTTATTTTTACTTTTAATTTCACACTAGTGACATCAAAGTCATCTATAATTTTATAAGTGTTATATTGGTATAAAATATAAAGAGGTGTACACCACTTAAATTAAGGGTAAATTAAAAAGCACCATTTACATTTAAAAAACCTCCAATTTTAATATAAACTTATCTATTAAAAAAAAACCTCCAATTTTAATATAAAAGGGTGCAAACATAAAATAACTAAATAAAATATTAAAAGACCATTAAAATTAAAATGTTATTTCCTTATAAATGGAACAAGCATTGTTTACCTTTGGAGAATAATTTTAATTATTAAATTAGAAAATCTTAAAAATGCCCTAATTCTTATAAAAAAATATTTATAAAACTTTAGTTTTTACTTTGTCATTTGTAAGGAAAATATGGACAAAATATGAGAGGAAGGCTTCCTTTGCCTTGCATCTCATCTTTAATCTCTAATAATGACCACTATAGCTATCATCTAGTTTAGATTAGATCCCATTAAGTTTTATTAGTTCATTTTTTTCCTCATATTTATTATTATTTTCATTAAAATGTTTGTTAATTTTTTTAAAAAAAATTGTAGATCAATATATCAATCCTATGATATTTAAAAACATTAATTTATAAATAAGATTTAAATACATTAATTTATATATTTTATTTATGTAAAAACTTTCAAATTTAAATGATATATATATATATATATATATATATATATATATTTATATGTAAATAAATATTTTATTTATAAATATTAAAAAAATCATTTAAATTTGAAAGTTTTTACATAAATAAGATATATAAATTAATGTATTTAAATCTTATTTATAAATTAATGTTTTTAAATATCATAGGATTGATATATTGATCTACAATTTTTTTTTTTAAATTAAAAAATATTTTAATGAAAATAATAATAAACAGTAGTCCATAATCACTTATTGAGATTAAGGATTGAACCCCCATTAATGATTTATTTTATTTTACTTTTTTTTTTAATCATTATTGTGTCTCTGTGTGTAATTTTTAATTTAAAAACAATATTTAGTTATTCGAGTGAGGGTCTAATTCCAACACTCCTCATTGGACATTGTGTTATCGATAGAATTGGAAAGTCCCATTATCATACCTTTAGTGGCTTGGCCAAGGGTCAACCCCCAACCCTCCTCATTGGCCACTACGTTATTGCCATGAATATCTAGTCTAGTTCCCTATTTAATATAATGGGGTATGGTTGTTGTAGTCCTTTCTTGTTACACAACAAGGGATTTCTATGGCATCCCCCTCCTTCACATAGTGACTACCAATTGATACACTCAACTAGTTATAAATATATAAACATATTATGACCTATTAAATTGATCAATCACCTCTTTTTTATCATTTATTATCTTTTTAATATACCTATGTGTCTATGTATATATAACTTTTATAGTCTAAAATATAAAACAAAGATTATAATAGTATTATTATATTTTTTAATAAGAGATTTTTTTAATAGAATAATTTTTTTAATAAATACAAAAAATATATTAGCTAACCCTAAGATCCAAATACACACATATCCAACCACTAACACAACAACCTTGGGGATGGACAACCGACAAGATTTGTAGCTATCTACACCACACAATATTTTATAACACATAATACATATGTAGATCACCATCCACATGATACATATTGTGAATATAGGATTACAATAAGGGGACATTAGTATAGTGTTAGTGTATGAAATCAAAATCTAAAATAACACACCTATAGCTAACACTTTAAGACTATATCAAAAGGAGAGCATAGTGAACAAAACTAAATGGAAAACACAACTAGAATGCAAAATACAAATGTTCTTTTACCTTCCTTGGATGCTTTATAAATTATGTTGAAGTGGCTTACTCAGCTTGTGCTCAATGAGTCTTAATCAAAAGACACTTGGCTATCTCCCTTTCTCCTTAACACCTTTGGCTTGTGATGGATTTTGACTTAGCTCAATAATTGGGCATGATAACACTACATCAATGGCATTTGACATCATTTGAGCATGATAACTTTGGATTGAGAGAGCTTAAAATTATGAGTGTAAGGCCTTGTATTTATAGAATTTTTAAAATGATTAGAATGAACCTCAACCATCCATCTTAAGATGAAAATGTATGGATAAAAATCCATTCAATTTTGGATGCTAAAATAAATAAACGCCCTCATAAATATTTGGGATAGAGAGGCATTAAAAAGGCATGGGAGGGCTTAATCATATATTTATTGCATTTATGGCTTAGGGATGCCTTCCCAAAAGAAAGATGTCTTAAATGATGTGGTTATTCAATATTAATTTCCATTAATGAAATATTCAACAAGTTCCATGGAAAATTAAATTAAGCTCTTTATTCAAATTAATTAGCCTTAAACATGATTTATCAATTTTGGTGCAAATCTTATACATACATACTTTAATTTTTTATTATTATTATTATTATTATTATTATTATTATTATTATTATTATTATTATTATTATTATTATTATTATTATTATTATTATTATTATTATTATTATTAAAACTATATATGTATATATATTTATATGTAAATAAATATTTTATTTATAAATATTAATTTATAGAAATGAATAAAATAAAACATATTGTATGATATAATTAATTAAAATAAAACATAAAAAAAATCATTTAAATTTGAAAGTTTCTACATAAATAAGATATATAAATTAATGTATTTAAATTTTATTTATAAATTAATGTTTTTAAATATCATAGGATTGATATATTGATCTACAATTTTTTTTTTAAAATTAACAAATAATTTAATGAAAATAATAATAAACAGTAGTCCATAATCACTTATTGAGATTAAGGATTGAACCCCCATTAATGATTTATTTTATTTTACTTTTTTTTAATCATTATTGTGTGTGTGTGTGTGTAATTTTTAATTTAAAAACAATCTTTAGTTATTCGAGTGAGGGTCTAATTCCAACACTCCTCATTGGCCATTGTGTTATCGATAGAATTGGAAAGTTCCATCATCATACCTTTAGTGGCTTGGCCAAGGGTCAACCCCCAACCCTCCTCATTGGCCACTACGTTATTGACATGACTATCTATTCCAGTTCCCTATTTAATATAGTGAGGGATGGTTGTTGTAGTCCTTTCTTGTTACACAACAAGGGATTTATATGTCATCCCCCTCCTTCACATAGTGACTACCGATTGATACACTCAACTAGCTATAAATATATAAACATATTATGACCTATTAAATTGATCAATCACCTCTTTTTTATCATTTATTATCTTTTTAATATACCTATGTGTCTATGTATATATAGCTTTTATAGTCTAAAATATAAAACAATGATTATAATAGTATTATTATATTTTTTAATAAGAGACTTTTTTAATAAAATATTTTTTTAAATAAATACAATAAATATATTAAAAAAATTAAACAATAATTTAAATATCTAAAAAAGAATATGTATGTGAAAAAGAAAACTATTTTATTTTCCTTTTCCAAAATTTTACATTAGTAATATGAATATGATGCAAGTGTTAACTATAACATTTCTAATCATTCTTACTTATTGAAACAAAAAGAAAGACAAAATAAACAACAACAACAACAAACATAACATTTCTCTATGTTAAATGTAGAGAGGAAACAATAAGAAGACAATGTACAATTTTATTTTAAGGAGGTAACAATTAATAATCCTTTATGTTTTTACAATGTAATTCATATTGTTTTCAATGTCCTTTGTTTAGCCACTCGTAAACAAAATAATTTTCATTCCTTAATATATGTTACTAGGAGTTTATTTAAGATAAGATGGTGTAACGAGAGGCAAATGTCATTCAAAATGATTCTAAACAACTTATTTATAAGTAGAGGTTTTGTATGACACATAAGGATTTGAAAATATATAATAAGTTCTCATAAAAAACCCAAAAGGTATACTTATTTAACAAGCTCCAAAGTGTTATAAAGTTTTAAGAGTTACCTATAATATAACAAGTTTCAAACTCTTTAAAGGAGTGAAATTAAAGGTTTAGAGTTCTCACCACCTAAAAAAATATGGCATTATCATATATGATATATTAGCTAACCCTAAAATCCAAATACACACATATCCAACCACTAACACAACCACCTTGGGTATGGATAGCTGACAAGATTTGTAGCTATCTACACCACAAAATATTTTATAGCACACAATACATATGTAGATCACCATCCACATGATACATATTGTGAATATAGGATTGCAATAAGGGGATATTAGTATAGTTTTAGTGTATGAAATCAAAATCTAAAATAACACGCTAATAGCTAACAATTTAAGACTAGATCAAAAGGAGAGCGTAGTGAGCAAAACTAAATAGAAAACACAACTAGAATGAAAAATACAAATGATCTTTCACCTTCCTTGGATGCTCTAAATATTATGTTGAAGTGGCTTGCTCAGCTTGTGCTCAATGAATCTTAATCAAAGGATGCTTAGCTATCTTCCTTTCTCCTTGACACCTTTGGCTTGTGATGGATTTTGACTTAGCTCAATAATTGGGCATGATAACACTACATCAATGGAATTTGAAATCATTTGAGCATGATAACTTTGGATTGAGAGAGCTTAAAATTATGAGTGTAAGGCCTTGTATTTATAGATTTTTTAAAATGATTCAAATGAACCTGAACCATCCATCTTAAGATGAAGATGTATGGATAAGAATCCATTCAATTTTGGATGCTAAAATAAATAAATGCCCTCATAAATATTTTGGATAGAGAGGCATTAAAAAGGAATGGGAGGGCTTAATCATATATTTATTGAATTTATGGCTTAGGGATGCCTTCCCAAAAGAAAGATGTCTTAAATGATGTAGTTATTCAATATTATTTTCCATTAATGAAATATTCAACAAGTTCCACGTAAAATTAAATTAAGCTCTTTATTCAAATTAATTAGCCTTAAACATTATTTATCAATTTTGGTGCAAATATTATACACATCTACTTTAATTTATTATTATTATATGTATGTATGTATATTTATATGTAAATAGATATTTTATTTATAAATATTAAAAAATCATTTAAATTTGAAATTTTTTACATAAATAAGATATATAAATTAATGTATTTAAATCTTATTTATAAATTAATGTTTTTAAATATCATAGGATTGATATATTGATCTACAAATTTTTTAAATAAATTAACAAATATTTTAATGAAAATAATAATAAATAATAGTCCATAATCACTTATTGAGATTAAGGATTGAACCCCCATTAATGATTTATTTTATTTTACTTTTTTTTATCATTATTATGTTTGCGCGCGCGCGCACATGTGTGTGTGTGTGTGTGTGTGTGTGTGTGTGTGTGTGTGTGTGTGTGTGTGTGTGTGTGTGTGTGTGTGTGTGTGTGTGTGTGTAATTTTTAATTTAAAAACAATATTTAGTTATTCGAGTGAGGGTCTAATTCCAACACTCCTCATTGGCCATTGTGTTATCGATAGAATTGGAAAGTCCCATTATCATACCTTTAGTGGCTTGGCCAAGGGTCAACCCCCAACCCTCCTCATTGGCCACTACGTTATTGCCATGAATATCTAGTCTAGTTCCCTATTTAATATAGTGGGGTATGGTTGTTGTAGTCCTTTCTTGTTACAAAACAAGGGATTTCTATGTCATCCCTCTCCTTCACATAGTGACTACCAATTGATACACCCAACTAGTTATAAATATATAAACATATTATGACCTATTAAATTGATCAATCACCTATTTTTTATCATTTATTATCTTTTTAATATACCTATGTGTCTATGTATATATAACTTTTATAGTCTAAAATATAAAACAAAGATTATAATAGTATTATTATATTTTTTAATAAGAGATTTTTTTAATAAAATAATTTTTTAATAAATACAATAAATATATTTTAAAAATTAAACAATAATTTAAATATCTAAAAAATAATATGTATGTGAAAAAGAAAACTATTGTATTTTCATTTTCCAAAATTTTACATAAGTAATATGAATATGATGCAAGTGTTAACTATAACATTTCTAATCATTCTTACTTATTCCCCACTGCCAACACCCCGAAAAAAAAAAAAAAAAGAAAGAAAGAAAAAGACAAAATAAACAACAACAAACATAACATTTCTCTATGTTAAAGGTAGAGAGGAAACAATAAGAAGACAATGTACAATTTTATTTTAAGGAGGTAAAAATTAATAATCCTTTATGTTTTTACAATGTAATTCATATTATTTTCAATGTCCATTGTTTAACCACTTGTAAACAAAATAATTTCCATTCCTTAATACATGTTACTAGGAGTTTATTTAAGATAAGATGGTGTAAAGAGAGGCAAATGTCATTCAAAATGATTCTAAACAACCTATTTAGAAGTAGAGGTTTTGTATGACACATAAGGATTTGAAAATATATAATAAGTTCTCATAAAAGACCCAAAAGGTATACTTATTTAACAAGCTCCAAAGTGTTATAAAGTTTTAAGAGTTACCTATAATATAAAAAGTTTCAAACTCTCTAAAGGAGTGAAGTTCAAGGTTTAGATTACTCACCACCTAAAAAAATATAGCATTATCATATAGGATATATTAGCTAACCCTAAAATTTAAATACACACATATCCAACCACTAACACAACCACCTTGGGGATGGACACTGACAATATTTCTAGCTATCTACACCACACAATATTTTATAACACACAATACATATGTATATCACCATCCACATGATACATATTGTGAATACAAAATTGCAATAACGGGATATTAGTATAGTTTTAGTGTATGAAATCAAAATCTAAAATAACACACTAATAGCAAACACTTTAAGACTAGATCAAAAGGAGAGCGTAGTGAACAAAACTAAATGGAAAACACAACTAGAATGCAAAATACAAATGGTCTTTCACCTTCCTTGGATGCTCTAAATATTATGTTTAAGTGGCTTTCTCAGCTTGTGCTCAATGAGTCTTAATCAAAGGACGCTTGGCTATCTCTGTTTCTCCTTGACACCTTTGGCTTGTGATGGATTTTGACTTAGCTCAATAATTGGGCATGATAACACTACATAAATGGCATTTGAAATCATTTGAGCATGATAACTTTGGATTGAGAGAGCTTAAAATTATGAGTGTAAGGCCTTGTATTTATAGATTTTTTAAAATGATTAGAATGAACCTGAACCATCCATCTTAAGATGAAGATGTATGTATAAGAATCCATTCAAATTTGGATGCTAAAATAAATAAATGCCCTCATAAATATTTGGGATAGAGAGGCATTAAAAAGGCATGGGAGAGCTTAATCATATATTTATTACATTTATGGCTTAGGGATGCCTTCCCAAAAGAAAGATGTCTTAAATGATGTAGTTATTCAATATTAATTTCCATTAATGAAATATTCAACAAGTTATATGGAAAATTAAATTAAGCTCTTTATTCAAATTAATTAGCCTTAAACATGATTTATCAATTTTGGTGCATAAGTCAAAATATCATTTTATTGGCTTGAAATTTGACTAGATTGTAATTGAAAGGCGATGTTAGATGCATCTGATCTATTATCTCATTTAAGATTTTGCCAACACAAAATAATAAAGGCACGTGTCTCATGAATAAATTTGGTAGAAAAGAGCAATATAGAGCAACCAAGTATAAAATCATCATTTTGACTCAGAATGATTTGATCAAATTTAGCTATCTCATAAAATGCATTATCCCATTTAGGGATACATTGGCCAAAATCAGAACTTGTATATAATAGGTTACATCTTTTAGCATGTTTTAGTGTTTTTAGGCCAAATTGTGTATTTTGATAGAAATTGGTGTGAAACTTAGTTAGAGGTTATTGGTGACCAATTTTAGGTGTCTTTAGTTTTCCCATATTTAGGAAGGCATTGCAAGCTATAAATTCAATAGATGAATTATATGATGTCCCCTTGAGGGAATGGTTGGAACAAGTAGGTCGATAAACAGTCCCTTAAAAGAAATAAGTAAAATGAGGGGACCAAACATATGAAGATGATGGGGTGAGAATACAATGAGTTTGAAAAATTAATCAAAATCATTAAGAATAAAAGTGAGATGGTGTACAATAGTTTTCCCAAAGGTGGTTTTAAGCATTGTACCCTGATAGTGGCAACATGGTATGATAACATAATGATTTTCCCAAAGGTGGTTATAATCATTGAGAAGATGGAGATTCCCCAGTTAGGATAGATAAACATGATAAAAACATGACCCTATTTGGGCAAAAAGAAAGTAAATTTGGTGAGAACACAATGATTTTCCCAAAGGCAATTATAATCTTTAAGAAATACAGGTGGGATGGTGGATAATGATTTGCCCATATGTTGTTATAATAATTAGACCATGATTATGGTAAACATGATTAATTGGCTGATGATGATGATGATGATGATGATGATGATAACTTGACATAGAGGGTAATGATGAATTAGAATAACCTACTATTAGGGAGATGCTCATTTGAATTAATAAAGGTTGACATTCTATCTTTATTTAATTACTTTTTTTGGGATATGATTAGGATGTCACTAATTCTGGTGTCAAGGAGATGTTTATGCCACCATTATTGAGTACACTTCCTAAATCTGATTTTTGTTGTAGCATTGTATGGTATGAATCATGATATAATACCATAAGGACTAAGCTAAAAGATGCATAAGGATTGACTCCCACAATCCAATTTTCAATGGAAACAATGCACCAATGATAAAAACCATGATGATAATGTAAACACATGAATATGGATGGATTTAAGTATAAGTGTGTAAGGAATCACCCAATCAATGTACATAAATTGAATCAATGAAATAATGTTGAAACTAAACAAATAGGCACACAAATAAAAAACAAACAAACAAGCAAAGAAATAAACAAACAAAGAAACAAATAAAAATTAGTACTAATGTTAGTACATGCAACACGATGAACATTACCTCTATAAAATAAGTGACAACTTAACAAACAATCAAGATGGGAAAAAAATAGAAGAAAAGGAAGGGGGTGGCCAAGCTGTCTCCATATACACTAGGAAATTGGATGTTGCCTACATAATTCGATGGATGTAATATCCAATAAAAACATCAGGATAAATGTAGTTCTCCCAAAAATGGGAAGAAAATGATAACTGATGAAAAAACATGATGGATGTGATCTAATAATAGGAATGGTCTTGAAAAATAGTAAGTGCATGGGAGAAAAAGCCAAAAAAAGATGAAGAAACTAAGTGACAAGTGTTTTGTTTGTGACTTAGTAAGCTTTCTCATAATCCTTAAGGTAAAGAAGTGGTCAATGTTTTTGGTTTTTCTAATGATTATAAAAATATTTTTGAATTTTTTTAGTATCTCAACTCAATTGAGAATGATGAGACACTAAATGGTCAAATCTCACAAAATGGCAAAAGCATGGCTTAGGTTACTCATAAAGTAACAAGAGCAGGGCTTAGATTGCTTGTAAAATGGCAATAGTGTGGCTTATGTTTCTCAAAAAAAGTTGAGAGCATAACTTAGGTTGCTCACAAAATAGTGAGAGCATGGCTTAGGGAGACTAATATAATCTCAATAAATATCAAGTGTTGCCTATATAGTCCTAGGATAGGACCTCAAGTCATTGTGGTTCTGACTTACAGTGGAAGAATCCAACTAGTGTAGAAACCAGTTCAAATAAAATAGGCATAGTTGGTATAAAGGCATAGTATAGAATAGGAAATGGCTAGCTGGTATGTCAAGGCATGATAAGCAAATGTTTCCCTTAGTTTTCCCATAGGTGGTTATAACTAGGATGCAACAACATAGGTCAATGATTTTAATTTACCCATAGGAATTTATAATTATTAATAAGATTGGTGGGACACTAATTTGCCTAAATGTAATTATAATTAGGTACACTTAGTATAGAGAACGAAACAAAAAATGAAAGTTGCAACTACTAAACTACTATCTTACTGCTCCAAAATACTATCTCTATCAAGAATGCTTGAAAGAATTGTCAAAATTGGTCAGAATTCTCTAGCTAAAAATAGAATATGGAACTAAATGGAATAGATCCAAGGTCATAGGGTCAGGTAGGGTGGGAGAAATTAACTTGGTTGATGGGGAAGGTATGGTAGAATGGATATGTGTTAGGAAAAATTGATAGGTTGGTAGGATGATAAGATGGTGAAATGGTATAGTACAAAGAAGAATATTGATAATATGGTACAACTTGAAATAGTCAGTATAGACAATACACCAAGTCACTCAAACATAATAATATTTGAGGTGGATAATGTTCATCGGCTCATCAATTTCATTTCCATTTGGTGTGGCAAGACTATGTGCTCATATTATATAATTTGTCATAATGATGAAATGACCAACCAAATTGGGTTTGAACTTGCTTTTATGCTTCTTTTCAGCCATGGTATTATTTTGGTTCTCTTTAAGGACAAGTCACCAAGTTCAAATTCTCTATGTTTCACATGCCAATTGTAGTGGCCTTGAAGTCAATTTGATAGTCTTGGAGATTTTTCACTACATCCATGCATTTCTCATCAAGTAACTCTATCTCTTGTAGGTGATCTACTCGATAGTCATTTTCATCCAAGACATAGTTGAAAGAGATATGTAGAGAAGGCAACTTGACCTCGATCTGAACAATGGTCTCAGTACATAAATAAGTGAATATGGAGTGGCTCCTATGGGGGTATGGTGATTGGTATGGTATTCTTGAAGGGCATGGAATATCTAAAGGTGTTAATCATAATTGAAATCATTGAAAATCTTTTTGAGAATGTTGACAATAGTTTTATTTGATGCTTTTGGCCTAGCCATTACCTTAAGGGTAATATGTCATAGAAAAGTGTTGTGTGATGTTGTATTTGGCACATAGTTTTTTGACATCCTTGTTCTTAAATTATCCACCATTATCAGATATAATGTTAGAAATGATACCATAGTGGCAAATGAGATGGTTGAAAATGAACTTGGAAATTTTATCTCTTGTAAGTGAGCTACTTGATAGTCATTTTCATCCAAGACATACTTGAAGGATATGTATAGAGAAGGCAACTTGACCTCAATGGGAATAATGGCCTCAGTACCATAAACAAGTGAATATGGAGTGGCTATTATGGGTGTATGTTGATTGGTATAGTATACCCGAAGGGTATGGAATATCTAAAGATGATAATCACAATCAACATCATTGAAAATATTTTTGAGAATATTGACACTATTTTTATTTGATGCTTCAGCCTAGCCATTACCTTGAGGGTAATATGTTGTAGAAAAGTGTTGTGTGATGTTGTTTTTGGCACATAGTCTTTAGACATACTTGTTCTTAGATTATCCACCATTATCAGATATAATGTTGGAAAGGATACCATAGTGGCAAATGAGATGGTCAAAAATTAACTTGGAAATTTTCTTTCTATTTATGTAAGTGAGGGATATAGCTTCAACCCACTTAGTGAAATATTTAGTGGTGGTAAAGATATGTTTATGGCTATCTGATGAGGTGGGATTGATATTTCCAATGAGTTTGAGGCCCCATGTAGAAACTGGCCATGGTGTCAACATTAGTTTCAAAGTCTTGGTCAGGGAATGAATCACATTGGCATTTTGTTGACACTTATCACACTTCTCTATATATGCAACTACATTTGCATCCATTATGGGCTAATAATAACCAGTATGCAAGATATTTTTGGATAGTACTTCCCTACTATTTTGGGATCTACATACTCCTTCATGAACTTCCTATAACACGAGTGTAGATTCTATCAAATTTAAACAATGAAGTAGAGTTCCATCAAAACTACGTTGGTAAAGGGTTGACCAAAGTAAGGTATAATGAGTGGTTCAGTGGATGAAGGCTTTGGATTGATTTTAGGATAGGTCAAGTGATATAATTTGGTCATGGAGGTATTTGTAAAGGTATGAGTACTAGATAGAGATAGGACCAATAATATCATAAATAATCATGATAGTTGAAGGTTCATGAGCTGGTGTTAGCAAATTTTTGACAAAGAACTAATACTCTTTAGTTATGTCTATTTGTCAAATCAGAGATCTAATATTAGTTATAGCACCTATAGTTCTATTATTTTCCCTTAGTATATGTTCAAATTGTACATCTATAATATGCCCTTTTGAGAGTGTCGACCATGGCCTTATATGGAACCAGCTTGTCATCTTTAGTCTGAAAGTGATTTGTAACCTGATTGATGATAACTGAGAATCACCATAAACCTTGAGATGAGATATGTTTTATTTTACAACTTGGTAAATACCTACAATAATTGATTTATATTTAGCCATGTTGTTGGTACAAGGAAATCTGATCCTAAATGATTTAGGGATTAGATCCCCCTATGGTGTAATAAATAAAAGGCTTGCCCTCAATCTATATGTTGTGAATGATCCATCAAAATGAAACTTCTAGTATTACTCCTCAAGAGGTGTGTCAGTGATGGTCATTATGGATTCATCAAGAAATTGGAATGTTAATGGCTCTATATTAAGAAGGGGTGCTTCCACAAGCTGATCTATAAGAACTTGCCCCTTAATGGATTTTTGGTTGACATATTTGATGTCAAACTCACTGAGAAACATGATCCATTTGGCCATATAGCCTTGTATAGTTATTTTAGATAGTATATACTTGATCATATCTAATTTTTAAATAACCATGGTCTTATTGTTTAACATGTAATGGTGTAGTTTTTGAGCTATGAAGACCATGGATAAATAGGATATTTCTATGGGTGTATAATTATGTTCATATGCAACTAATGTATAGATTAAGTAGTACATGACATGTTATTTTTTGTTATCATTGTACTGAGCCAAAAATGCCCTTAGGACATTGTCAGTAGTAGATAGATATAACAAGAATGGCTTTCATGGCATAGGAGGCAATAAAATAAGTAGATTCACTAGATAGTCCTTTAACTACTAAAAAGCTATCTGGTAGTGATCATCCTAGTGAAATGTGATTACTTTCTTCAAAAATTTCATAAAAGGATGGCACTTATTAGCCAATTATGATATGAAATGTCAGATAGACTAGATCTTGCCCTATAAACTATGGAGCTACTTCAAATTAGTTGGTGGTGGCATCTCTATTGTGGCTTGGACTTTCACTAGATTGACTTCAATGCCTTGATAAGACATAATGAAGCCTAGTAATTTTCCTGATGTGACTCCAAAAAAACACTTCTTAGGATTAAGTTTGACTTTGTACTCATACAGTCTTTCAAAAAATCTATGTAACACTGCTAGATGGTTAGCTCTGGTCTTTGATTTACCAAAAATTTCATTAACATAATCCTTAATAATTTCATGCATCATATCATGAAATATGATGGTCATGGATATTTGATAGGTGGCCCTTACATTCTTAATACCAAATGACATAACCTAATAACAAAATGTTCCCCATGGAGTGCTAAACATTATTTTGTGTTGGTCTTCTAGTTCTATCTTGATCTGGTTGTACCCTAAAAATCCATCCATTAATGAAAGCATTTTATAACCCATTGTGGAGTTGATGATCATGTTAATATTTTGCAATGGAAAATCATCCTTAGGGAAATATTTTTTTAATCATTTAAATCAATACAAACTATAATTCTTTTAGGCTTTTTACTAACTAGCATAACATTTGAGATCCACTCTGAATAGTCAATCGATCAAATATATCCTACTTCCAAAAGTTTTTCCAACTCTTTCTTCACTAATAAAATAATGCAAGGATGAATTTTATGTAACTTTTATTCATTGGTTTGGCATTAGGATTTACCATAAGGTGGTGCAAAACCAAGGTGGGATCCAAACCTGGCATGTCAGAATATGCCAATGAAAATATGTCAATAAATTCCCTTAAAAGGGTTATAAGGACCCCATGTTCCTTATCAATAAGGGTTTCACCTAGATTGATCCACTTTGGGTCATATGGGGACTTGATGTTCACATCTATTATATCTTCTATTAGAAGGGTTGAACCATCTTCAATGATAATGGGCAAAGATTTGAACTGATTGGCAACTTTAGAGTCCTCTATTAGGACTAGCTCTTTGAGTTCCCCTAGGCATGATGAATCTGAGTCCCCCAATGGTAGATGTGGCCATGTAACTATTATTAATTTATCTTATTAAGGTCAAATTACTACCCCTATCAATCCAAACTTTTTAAAAATTGGTCAATAACCCTTTGCAGTTAGTCAAACCAATCATTTATGGCCTAAAAGCACTAATTTTGGTCAAAAAATATCAAAAATGGATTTAAAACGGGTCATGGTCACTTAAAAAAGGATTTTAATGTGAAAATATCTTAAGTCAAAAGTTTCAAACTTTAAAAAGGTCATTTGATATGATAATTAAGCCAAAAAGGCCCAAATACCCCTCCCATGTGCCAAATTTGCAATATTAAAACATGAAAAAGGTCAAAAATGTGTATTTTTCATGTTAAGACACGTAATATTTCTCAAATATTCCATTTCAAGTGGTAGAGAGTGAAGGTTAGCTTTTAAATAGGTAAAAAGACTATTTTTCACCTATTTTGTGAGAAAGGTACAAAATATGTATGGATTTTATACAATACAATGAAAGGGATATGTTCAAAAAGACATGAAAATGCTTCATCAAGAGTTTCATGGATATTCATGGCCATATAGGACCTAAACCAATCCTCTTTTGGTACTTTGCTTGTTGGCACAGAGAGACCTACTTGTAGTTTAGGAGTGGTATAGACTACTGAGGAGAGATACAACTCTAAAATTTGGGGTGAAAAAATTAGACTCAGATGGATTCCTAATGGTCTAAGTGGTTTCTAAATTGGATTCTCTAGGCTCATGAACTATTTATTTTAAGATAAGTCAAATTTTGCTACGTTATAACCAGGAAGGCAATCAATTTTCTCTATTTTCTCCTCACCTAGGTAGAGTTTCAAGGAAAATAAATTTATTCCATAATATTAAGGACTTTTTATACCTTTCCATGCTCTCCTTAAATCTTTTTCATCTTATTTAGGGTCAGACAAAGGTCATAAACTCAGCCAGTCAATCTACAATTAGTATGAGCTTGCAAAGAGAAGTTGTATGGTCCTTGAAGAAGAAGGTAGCCTTAAATTGTCAATATTTTCTATTTTTTAGGGTTTTTTATCAAGATTTCATATTTCAATGCATAAATTTTATATATTCTTCAACTTTCATGGCCAAAAAGTCATCTTATGCTTTCAAAGTGCTTAAATGGGCTAGTTTAGCATTCTTTAAGGAATTTTTGCAAATTTTAAGGTTTTTTTTAGAAAACCAAGTTTCAATTTTGCTCTCTTCCCCTCCTATAATGGCCTCAAAATTTATGTGTAATAATTTTCATGTGTTCATATTTTCATACTCTCCTCATCCTAGTATTCTCATGCTCACAGGCTCTCCTTTCCCACTCCACTTCACTCACTTCCATCTCACTGTCATATAAAGCTTTACCACTATGTCCTGACTCCCTTTTCACCATCCTTTCATGTTTTCCCTCATATTTCCACCATTATTTATCCATACCACCCTTCATCACATCTACATCATCTATTCCATCACTAAGACCATGTTTAAAGAGAGGAAAGCATCATCAAACATGGTCAAGGGTAGTTTGTAGGTAATCAAAGCATCAAGTATAGTCAAAATGAAGACCTACAACAATCTATCATGGTCATAAAGGTACAAGAAGAACATAAGACAATGAGATAAGTGAGGATATCTCCATCATCATGATCTATTCAAATTACCTCATTCAAAGTAATAAGGAAGGAATAAAAGGGGATCAAATCAGGTTTTGGTCTTCATGAAAGTCCTATCACTGTCATTATCTATACAATAGCAATTATTACATGAGTTTAGTCAAGGAATGACATATGGATCGTGATTAAATGTCAAAAACCATAGTGAAGTTAAATACATTTGAACATTCTTAGTATGGATTGAGGTTTTGACCTTGTTAAAGCTCCATTCTTGAACATAGATATTTATATGCCTACCTAGAGTGCACCCATAGGCTTGTGCTTGTCTAGGGAAGACTATTTTAATGTAAGTTGGACTTTGAGAAGCTTCAACTAGTAGTTTTGATTAGAAAAAAAATAAAACATGCTTGGTATGGAGGAGATTCCTACATGAGTGGAGACTTCTTGTTGCATGGATGAAGGGTTTATGAGATTTATAAATGTAACCTATAACCACCTCATTTTGCAACTTCAGCCAACACCAAAGAATCACCGACAACCCTCAAAGAAAGATATAGTGCCATCATGCTTGGAGTGTGGGGTCAATGAGGAGGATTTAACAAAGATATTATTTTTGTTAATATCTTAAAGAGTATGAGTTTAAGGGTTTATAAAGTAAGTTTTAGTGCCTTTAAACATGATAGACATATCTATTGGAAAATCACACCTACAAGCAGTCGTCAAGCTAGACCTACAACCAAGTAGATAGATGTGTCAAAGAAGGGACTTTGAGAGGGTTTTGACCAATTCGTAAGGTTATGGATGTTGTAAAATTATCATGCTAGCATGGAGGTAAACATGAAACCTTGTGTTTTGTACATCAAGAATAAGTTAGCATGGAGACCTACAGTGCCTTGTATTCACCTATAGTTGAAGGTGTAGGGTCACTAAGGAAATCTCAAGGAGGTGCAACCTAAAAACTCCTAAATAAAGAGATTCAAACTAAGGAAGGCTTATCTCATCAAATAATATGATAGCACAAAGGCTAAAAACCACCCTACAGCTACTATCATAGAAACCTATAAGAGTTATGGTCAAGAAGGCATACTTGATAATCCTAAGGTACTCTCAGTAGTTTAAGGAAGCCAATTTTGGTTGGAAAAACATAAGTGGCATTGAGATTCTAAATTTCATGAAGAGTATCAAAGGAAAATTCATACTAAGGTTTAAAAAGGTTTTATAAAAAATAATAACCCTACAGCCTCTTGTAAAACCCTATAGACTTGATGGGAGTCAAAACTCAGTTGGTCAAGGTCATAACAACTTCAAGGTTTTTAAAGATGGATTTAGGTCTCATTGGATGAAGATAACTAATTACACTAATATGGCTTAATTACAACACAATATAGTGCTTGAGAGGCATAGGATCAAATCACACATACAACCACTTGCACTCATAGTCATACTTCCAGGGTGACATTAGTGGATGATCACAATGACCTAGGTCCCAAATAGAGGTCTTATGCTCCAGAGATCACTTCATGATATCCCAAGATGAATTGATCCTAATGGTAACTTTAGATGTTTTTTAAATACATAACCAAGCTTTTGGTCAGGACATGATAATCCATACAAACCCCTAGAGTTAACCTACAGTCAACATAGGAGGGTCTTTTTTATGATGAAAGGGTATAGTGTGTTCAAGATATGATTTAGCATGAAAAGCATAAAAGTGAAGATTGGTGAGAGTTTTCAAATTTATTATTGCATATCATAGACCTAGGTCATGAGTTCAATTCTCATTGAAGAGCAACTATAGTTAGCTTACAAAAAGGAGTTTATAGCCAATTCTAAGAGCATTGCCACAGTTATATGTTCTAGTAGGAAATTATTATGTGAATAAAGTGTTTTAAGGTGGTTTTATACATCATAAAAATAAAAATAGTGTTTTTAACTCTTGAAAATGGAATAATGGGATCTTCAAATAACATCATATATTTAAAACCTCAAACACCTTCAGTCAAACATATATAGTCACCTTCCAAGACTAGTTCATTATAACTTAAGGGTTATTGGTATCTTTATGGATATCCAATACAATAAGGACATCAAGAAAGTGATAGGTGGGCATAATTATAACTTTCATTAGTAGTTAAGGATAATTTAAAACCTCAAGGGAGTGAAAGTACACAACCATTGTATGGACTATGCACAATAGGGTATGCAAACAGAGTCATTTGAAGCAAGCCTAATCCAAGAGGTTGATAAAGAAATGTCCTATAAAATTCAATGGAAAATTTCATATTATAAGGCCTGATAAATCTATTTAATCATTTCCAAGCTTATAATGTGATTGTACACAATAGTTATATTGAATATGCTAGTTTTGAAACCTAGAATGCCTTCTATAGTGATCAAATTACGCTTGAAACAGGGGTAGAGGTTCTTTAAACCTATTTAAAAGAATATTAAAATCTCTAAAACTAGTGAAATCACCTTTAAAACCCTGGAACTTAGTCAATTTTGCAGATAGTCCATGCATAGAGGGTCAAATTTGAAGGAAAATTAAGGTTTTTGGGAGCTATAGGTGGAATCAAGACTTGAAATTTTTTACATAGGGTCATCATGAGTTGGAGAAAATTTTTAGTAAGTTTAATATCCATTGGATGAGTGGATATATAGTTTTTGGTTTCAGATCTTAGCCTATCTGTTGGAGGTCACCATTGGAGTAGGCATCATTCTAGAGCACTACAGAAGCTTCTAAACCCAATTAAAATTTTTAAAAGCATGGGATGATGTTTTTAAATCATAATAAGATATTTAAATAGTGTAAAAACTCTAAATTTTATGCAAACCATGCTCATATAGGCTTTTACAAGCAAATTGACATATAGGCCAAAAAAGGGTTTTTTTGACATTTCAAGAAAAATGTGCTTTCAGAGTGTTTTGATAACATGGTAACAGACATATAATTATTTTTTTAGGATTTTTTAAGGATGGGAAGAGTCATTTTCATCTTGGTGAAGTTTTTCACTTTTTGTAGTTTTAGACACCTTTCCATGCCTCCTATTCAGACACTCATATTGTTCACCACGTGTGGAGTTTGGCCAAAATATCTTAGTATGTTTTGAGGACCCCTATTTAATTATAATTCATGAATAATTTAGATAATTTTATGGGTTTTTATTTATTAACAATCACTAAGAGTGTAGGTAGCCAAGAATGTAGTCAAATCCCCACAGACAAATTTCATTTACTTGATAAATTTTCATATATTTTGCATGAGAACCCAATATTTTTAGGGGTGGTAGGGGTAAATTTTATATGCGTAAATGTAAAAAAATTAGTATTTGGAGGTATGTACTTCATGAATCATCATTTTGAAGATTTAGCTTTAAAACCCTCTTAAACCCCTTAAAAACTAGTTTTGAGAAAAGTGGATTTTATTACTATCAAATAACCATGGATCAACATAAAACCTATTAAAACATAAATTAAACTCATAGAGGATTACATAAATTTCAATTTTATGCATGGATATATATAGATGAGGGCATAAATCCTGTTTTTGTGGAAAAAAATGTAAAATGAGGTATTGGATAGTTTAATAAAATCCAATCAATGAAGATTGAAGATTGAGACTTGTTATTCAACCTTAAATATTCATTTTCTTACAAATATTCCTAAAATTTTCCTTATCAATTTGATCAAAATGGCTAGTATGTGGGAAAATAAAGAAAAATAGGCGCAATCAACCCTATTGACTAAATAACGAGTTTTCTCATCAAAATCACATATTTAGTGACGAGGAAAGTTGTTCTAGGTATAATTAATTATTTTTTTAGGTTTAATTTTTATTATTTTAGGTTTCATGGTGTCAAGGTGCATAGATTAGCCTTTAGGCCTATTTAGTCTAATAGGCCTAGTTGGTCAAATGGTCCAGTTTGAGATTGGCATTAAATTGGTTGTTAAGGAGTTTAATTTGAGTTTCAATGCTTCATATCTACTTTTCCATGAAGCTATCATGAAATTTTCATCCTTAAGGATTTAATTTCATGCAATAATAGGTTATAAAGGCAGTTAACTATTCTTAAAAAGCCATGATTCTAAGTTGACTAGTCATGAGTGAACCAAGCATACATGCATCTTCCTTTGTTAACATGTTAATTCATGGATTTAGACACTTCCAAATCACTTCAATCTTGAGTTATTCATCCAAGGATTGGTGTATCATTCCATGCAAGAGGATTTGACTTCTCAAGTGGGCCACCATATTATTTTTATGCTAAAGTTTGAAGTTTCATGCATGCTTTATGGAGTTTAAGTATTTGAATTTTTTTTAAATTGTTGAAGGAGTTAGTCTTTATTTAACCAAAAAAGACTAATCCTTCTTCCAAATAAATTCCACATTGGATATAGTTAGGTTTTGAGACATATATATTGGCTTTTTGAAGCCATTTTTCATAATTCCTAAAGCTGAAGCAGAAATTGTATTCTAGACCATATATCAATAAAGGAGATTTTTATTTTGCATATGAGTTTTGATAGATAATAGAGTATAATTTATTATGTATCAACATATAAGTGGGATTATATCTCTTTTTGAAAGGTCCCTTCCTCACCTATTACTTTTTATCTCACCTTCTATAGGTCATTTGAAGAGGTAAAAAGGAATCTTGTAATCTAAAATTCTTTCAATCCTTCGTCTAAATACTTATGATTAAGGGAAATATATGTATTTTATTGGTTTATATGTATGTATTAGTTTAGAAACTTCTAAAAGATATAAACAATTTAGGTGCATCACCCCATTAGATAGGATTTCCCTTCAATTTCCCCTTCCCCTTTTCATCTCAAAATTAATAGTAGATCAATTTTAATAGATAAATATTAAGGGAACCAGCCATATATAGAGGTTTTTCTCAATATATAGTCACACACACGTTGATAAGTTCCAATTGTATCAATTAGAGTGAGGGTGTGCTTTATGCATCTTCAAGCAGGGTGCACTCTAGAGTGATAACAGTAATAAAGACTATTGAAAAATCCTAAATGATTCGATCAAAAGATTATTGTTCTTCAAAACTGAACTTGAACTCATAGATATGTTCATTGTTTGTGGTCTCCTAAGATATGTTTGTGGAAGGTTAAACACCCTATCTAATGGCACTTAAAACAAGTTTTCACCATTAGACTAGCCTTTTTCTTTACTTTTTCTTTGGTCAAAAAGTGCTTGAATGAAGTTTTCACTTTGGGACCTCAATGTTTTAATTATTTGATTTTGGATAAGGGTGTTCATCTACTCTCTAAAATAGGATTTAGGATCTAACTTATTGAAAACCCTGCTTTATGGTCCCTCAATGGAACATTGTCTCTAAAGCCCAAAAAATCATAGAAAGCCTCATCATTTTGAAATTCATCAATCGGTATGTTAGATTTTTGTTGGTCTTATTCTATCAGTTGGGGATAATATAATGTAAGTGGGTTGTGATGAGTGACTAGTCTAAGGGTATAAATAGAATGAGGGCTAACAAGTTAGTCTCAACTAGGTCATCAAAAAATATATGATCAAATTCTACTTCACTGTCGACATCATCATCACTAGTCGATGGTGATAGAACACGATTAAGGTATATGGTGTGACCCCCAGGTGGTTTAAATCCAAGTCCATAAGGCCCTTTGTATCTAGTCATGAAAATCATCTCAAGTGTTCTTTGTTGATTTGGTTTGAGGCCCCCTCCTTCATAGTCTTGATTCTTTATGATCCTATTGGGAATAGGATACTTTGCATTCTCATAACAATCAATCTACTGTCATTATACAACCATGATTCATCTCCTTCAAAAGGGTCCTATTATAGGATAGATGTTGGTATAAACATGATGGGTCTTGGACTATACTTTTTACCTTTTCCCTTTTATTTCCATTCTAGATGAAGTGGCTTGGCATTAGGTCTTCCAAAGGATTTTGGGGTCTGTGGAAGGTTTGTAATGTGAAAGGTATCATGGGTTAAATACTCTCCTGGGCCATTACGTGATATGATATAATGATTGGATATCTCAAGAGGTGACATGTGGGAAAGGGAATCAGGGTATTAGGATCAATGTAGTTATCCTCTATAAAATCTAGGAGTATTGCCTTTCCCTTATTCTACTTGGCCACTAGATTCATGCTGAAGTGATAGTTATAGCTCTTAAACTCATCCTCTAGGTGTTTTTAGTGCCTTTATGGATGCAAATATCCTATTATACAAACTTCCATCCTTAAATGGGAGAACTTGATACATTGGTGCAATGTTTATTGGACTACACAAATTTCATGTAACCAAGGTCTTCCTAAACACACATTATATGAAAAATCAAGATCTAGCACATGAGAAAGTGTATTATGGGTCAAGGGCCCAAGGATAGCTGGCAGATAGATGTTGCCTTGTGATTCTTTTTCTTCATTATCATAGGATTTAATGGTTATTATCTCTGCTTGAAGATCTATTATCATGTACTTGAGAATCTTGATGAGCTTTAGAGACACTATGTTTAAACCTAATCCATTATCTATAAGGACATGCTTCACTTTGTGTTGCTTTATGAAAAATTTAATGTATAAGGGATTTTTATGCAGTGGGCCAAGGGATGACATATCACTTTGGTTGAAAGTGACTTATTGGGTTGGAGCTAGTGATGGGTGTCATTATTCCCTTCATTTAATAAACTTTTTGTTGATGTCATATTTAACCAGGGTTGTGTCTAAAGCTATATGCAACAAGAAGAATCGTAGTGATTTACTAATTGATTGTAGGTATTTGTATTTTTTTATTTTTGTTTTGAGGGATTTTTAATGTCTTGAGGACTTCTTGGTTAAAAACTTATTGGAATTAAACTATGCAAATTTGCTGGAAGTAGACACACATTGTAGAAATGAAACAAATTGCTAGAAATAAACACACTTTTGTAGAATAAAATAGATTGATAGAAATAAACACACTTTGCAGAATGAAATAGATTTTTGGAAATAAACACACTTTTGTAAAATGAAATAGATTGCTGAAAATAAACACACTTTTGCAGAATGAAATAGATTGCTAGAAAATGATTGCAAAGAAATGAGAATTTAATCTAAAATTCCTGTAGGAACAAATTTACAACAAATTTAAAATTTAAGGAGTTGGAAGCATTTATAAATTTAACAAAGTTACCTATTTGCTTTTGTGAATAAAATATAAATACCGACCAAAAATGAAGATCATGGTTCTTTGGAGGACTGGACCCTTGTTCCGCCTAGAAATAAGATTGAACAATTTAATTTGCTTTCAAAATAGAAATGGCTATTTCATTGATAAAATGTTTTGTATTACAAAATGTACTAATCCATCCTTTTATCTCTATTCTTCAATGATTTTCTATTTTCCTAAATTCCCAGGTTTGTATATATAGATGCTTTGATGGGTGTAACTATTTCATAGATACGATGGAACTGAATCGTACCCAGAATATATGTTGAATCAAGATGTGGCTAGATGTCCAACTGTGTGATAAATGTCTTAAATCTACAAGTATAGAAATCATGAATCTACTCCTAATTTAATGAGATCATTGACCTGACAGATCACTTGCCATTTGGAATAGATCCTTATTAGTTCCATATCTAGCCGTGAAAGTTTTAGAGCTTATCTATAGGAGTACCAGAGCTAATTCAAATAATTTTGGAGCTTAAATATAGAGTTTTGGAGCTAAGTCTAAAAATGTGACAATTTGAAATAGTATGGTGGAGTTTTAAAACTAAGCTGAATTGATTCCAATGCTTCCAAAAACATGCAATCCACTTCATATTTATTCTTTAGCCTGATGATGACCTATTTTATTGTAAAACATGAATTTTCCAACACACTTGTTAAGAATTACAAGTTTTAAATGTTAGAATCACAATCAAAAAAAGACTGATAATACATTCTAAATCATCTCAAATCAAAATAAAAGTTATAAAATGTAATCAAACTTAATAGAAAGAGAGAGTAAGATGAGGTCATTTATTATACATTTATCAGGCATATCTTGGCCTCATCATTTCCCCCATACTTACTTGTTTTTATGTCCCTTTACAAAATTCACTCTTCAAATTTAGGATTGTATATCCTACATTCTATTTGATTGCTCAGATCAAATGGATGGAACTGAATATCCCAATGCTTTGATTCAGAGGTACTATACCCATCTCCTACTTCTAATTTTCTTTTCCATTCCACAAATTGAGTTGGATTTTGAAGTTATCTATTTTTCCAAGGAGATATGGGAGTGAGAAGTAGAGGTGGCCTTGTCTGCATGCCTATCCATATGCATAGGGGAGTTTCATTGATCTGAGGAATTATTGTGCATAAAGCTTTTGCCCTTTCTAGACTCCAGATCAAATTTTAAGGGGTACTACTTCCCTCCTTTTCAATGCCACTAGAAGAAATTTCCATCCTTTTAAACATGAATCATAGATATTATCAAAATTTGCCTTCTCATAAGAGGTGAAGACATCCATGCTTTGTTGTAAATTGAAAAGATAAGGTCCCCTAAATTTGTCATTAAATGCATGGGATTGGAAATGTGTAGCAAAGGAGAGTGGGTTACCATAATGAATTCTCATACAGAGACCAGATGAACTAGCCTTTGACTAATGCTCTGACTCCCTTTCTTTCCATGCAATCTAATTTTGAAGAACAAAGACAAATGCATTAAGCTAGATTTCCCCTACATACAAATTGATCATAAAACTTGTATTTCTTTCTAGCATTAAATTATAGAGGTAAAATTCACAAAGAAGGTTTTTCTATTTTGTATTGGCTAAGGAGTAGGCGGTTGAGAAATTAGCTTCATCTTTTATTTCATGTGGAAAGCCACATTCTATCCTTGCCAACTACTAGTGAATGAATTGTTCCTCTAAAAATATGCTATAAATAGGAGAAGGTCTTTTGCATGCAAGCAGTTTCTCACTCATCATAAAAACTATTTGTATTTTCACAAGACATTTATACTTATCATTTTCCTCCTTGTAAAATTTGTCTTCCCATTCCTTCCTTGCTTTCTCTTCTTCTGCCAGTTTGCCTTTCAAGTCTGTAATGGATGCCTTGATTACACTAAGTTCTCTACATGTATCATCCCATAACTGCTTGAGTGGTAGATAAGTCAATTCAATTTGTGTAGAGACTATTGACACAGAGGTTTGTATTATATATTTTTCCTCATTCTCCATCAGTTGCCTTTTAATCTCTATTAATTCCTCATTCTTAGCAGTGAACTGGTTTGTTAATTCTTCAAGGAGCATTTTTTCTATTCTAATTTGAGTTTGAGGAAGTTTAATTCCTCATCCTTTTCCTTGATAATGAGTTCTACTCTAGACAAAAATAGAGCCTATTTAATCTAATGGTTTTGTTCTTATTTGTTCTAAATTGATAACAAATTCTCTTACCATTTCATCATTATATTTGGGAAATTTACTCAAAAACTCCAGCCATCCTACTTGTTGAAAGATAGTTGCTACTTCTTCATCTGCAAGGAGTTGGGTATCATTTTTTGGTTCTGAAATCTTTTTGATTCCCATGATTCATTCTTCTTGAATCTTACATAGGTTAGTTAAAGATTGCTTCTCTTATCAATAGAACTGATGATTTTGGCTATGAAACTAGTGGATTCAGTTGTTGATCTAGCGAATCGGTAGTGGAATTACTTTACTCAGATTTGGAACTTAGTGATTTTGACTATGAAACTACTATACTCAGCTACAAAACTAATGGAGGTAATTCACTGTATCTCTTTTGAATTTTTTTTGTAGCCAGCTTTTACTTTGTTGATGCAATAATAAGAATGATTCTTTATGACTATTCACCAACTCATTCCATCATCAATATCCTTCTTATGATTTTACACATTTAACCATGATGTATAATAGACGACTCATCATACTAATCTTTTAAATCAAGTCTAATCACACATGTAAACTTTTAATTTAACCTTTAACAAGTTAAAAACATAATTATCATCCTTGATGATGTAATCCCTCCAGCATGATGACTCATCATTCCTAAAAAATGGTTAGAAAAAATAGCTAGAATAAAAAAAGTTTTATTTGAATTAGCCATTTATTTGAGAATATCAGCTGCCATCACTAGTTTTCAATTGATCTCTCTTTTTTTTGAAGAAGAAGAAGAGAATGTTATTTACTAGTTTTCATCCTCTTCCCTCTATTCTGGATCTTTTCATCTGATTATTTGATTATTTTGGAAGAATTGGGTTCTTTCATATGATCAAATTCTTTGTTTGCTTCAATCTGCTTCAAGAATTCATCCTTAGTAGGAGGCTTCCTATAAAGTTTTAGCCTATGTCCATTGACCAAGAGTATTCTTCTACTACCATCAATGGGAAGTAATTGGATAGAACCATTGTCAAATATCTTCTTGATCTAATAAGGTCCCAACCATGTGGTTCTTAATTTGCCTTTGAATTGTTGGTACTTAGAATCAAATAACAATGCCTAGTCTCCTACTTTGAATTGTCTTTCCTTGATATGTGAATCATGCCATTGCTTCCTTTAACCTTGGATTATCTCTATCTGGTGAAGTGCTTCCATTCTAAATTCATCCAATTCATTGAGTTGAAATATTCACTCCTTTTGAGATATATCCAATTCAATTCCCACCTTAGCTATTGTCCTAAATGTTTGTAGTTCAAACTCAATAGGCAACAAGGGCTTTTTCCCATAGACTAACTCATATGGTGAAAACCTTGTTATGGTTTTCCAAGTTGTATTGTAAGCTCAGACAACTTTAGGTAGTCTTTTTACCCAATCTTTCCTTTTAGCTTTAACTATTTTAGTGAGGATATTTTCTAATTCTCTATTTGTTACTTCAACTTATCCATTTACCTGCAGGTGATAGGGAGATGACTTCCTATGATTGATCTAATAATACATTGTGAAGGCTTGGATCATATTGGACATAAATTTTGATCCTTAGTCTAAAACTAAGCTTCTTGGTGCTCCAAACTTTACCATAATTCTATGCCAAAGGAAATCAAAAACTATTTCTTTAGTGGCATTTGTTAAACCCTGCACTTCTACCCATTTTGTTACATAATCAATACACACAAGAATGTGCTCTTTTTCTTGTGAAGGAGGATTAAAGGGTCCAAAAAAAGCCAATCCCCATCTCTCAAATGGTTCAATCACTACTTTTGGTTGTAGAGGCATTTCATTGGTAATGGTTGGTTAGTCCATCCTTTGACAAGGATCACACCACCTAATATATCTCTTCACATCTTTATACAGAGATGGCCAATAGTAATCAATGTCAAGTATCTTATGAGCTATTATTTTCATTAAATAGTGTCCTCCAATTGGTTCATCATGGCATGCCTAGAGGATGTCAAAGATTTCATCTTCTCTTACACACCTGTGTAAAACCAAATCAGGGCCACATTTAAATAGCATTCTTTTTAACCATTTGAACTGTGCACTGGTTTTGATTAATTTTTTTATTTGTTTTTTAGTGAAAAAAGGAGGAAACTTATTTGTTGTAAGATAATTTGCATTGTCAGAAAACCATGGTGTATTAGCTAAAATAACAAACAATTGTTCATATGGAAAGTTATATTTGATTGGATCCGACTCCCCTGTAGTGGTCACTCTTGACAAGAAATCAGCTATCACATTAGATTTGCTTGGATTGTCTACAATGGTAGTATAAAATTCTTGTAGAAGTAATAACCATCTAATTATTCTACCTCCAACTACTGGTTTGTTCATTAAATATCTAATTGCTGAGTGATTTTTATGTACAAATATTTTGTACCCTGTAATGTAATGTCTAAATTTATTGATTGCATAGATCAAAGCCAAAAATTCTTTTTTAGTGGTAGTGTAATTTATTTTAGTGGGAGTAAGATTTTTACTAAGATAGTAAATAGCATACATTCTTCCTTCTTCATCTTTCTATCCAAAAACTACACCAATTGAGGTATTTGAGGCATCAGTTTGGATGTGAAAAGGTTTCTCCCAATTAGGTCCTTTCAATATTGGGGAAGTTACTAATTTCTCTTTAATTTCTTCAAAAGCATGTTGACACTATTCATCCCAAAGAAATTCATAGTCCTTGGTAAGAAATTTAAACATGGGGCAATAATTTTACTAAAATCCTTGATAAAGCACCTATAGTATCCAGCATGTCCTAAAAAGGATTTGATATCTGTGGGAGTTTGAGGAATAGGCAAGTCTAAAATAATCTTGATTTTGTTTTGGTCAACCTAAATTCTTATTTTTAAAATATGGTGCCCTAATACGATCCCTTCATCAACCATCATCAAACATTTCTCATGACTAAGAGACAAGTGATGTTTTTCACATCTTGTTAATACTCTGTCTAAATTTTTTAAGGCATCGTCAAATGTATCTCCATACACAGTAAAGTCATCCATGTATACGTCCATACATTCATTTTTTAGGTCTACAAAAGTTTCTAATACAACTCTTTGAAAGGTTGTTGGAGCATTACATAGTCCAAATGGCAATACCCTATAAGCAAAGGTACCCCATGGACAAGTAAATGTAGTTTTTTACTGATCCTCAGTAGCAACTCTGATTTGATTGTATCCACTAAATCCATCTAAGAAGGAAAATTAATATTTACCTAAAAGGTTGTCTAAGACTTGATCTATGAATGGTATGGAAAAATAATATCTCAAGGTGGCTTTGTTCAATTCCCTATAGTCAACATAAATTCTCCATTTTCCATTCTTTTTAGGGACAATTACAAGAGGAGACACCTATTGGCTATCTGAGATAGGGTAGATAAAACCTACTTGTAATAGTTTTTCAATTTCTTGTTTGACTATATCCCTTAAGGCTGGATTAATCCTTCTCTAAGGTTGCCTAACTAGTCTAATGTTACTAGTATAAATGTGATAGGTGCAAATACTTGGATGAATTCCCTTCATATCTCTATAGTCCCAAGTAAAAGCTTTATTATGATCCTTCATATCAAATAGTTTGACTTCTTCATTTTTCTTTAACCAGCTATTAATATTCAAAAAAAATTCTGGTTGAATCTCAACATGTTTGGTTCTAGGATATGATGAACTGATTTGTTGAAAGGGTTCCATTAATGTATTTAGTGGATAGGCATGTGGTAACAACATATGATATGTAGCAACATCTTTGAAAGCTCCTAGAGGCAAAATGTTGGACAAAGGATAGAAAGAAGAGCTATGATACTTATCTTGTTGTAGGTCAAACTCCTCATTACTATTGTTTTCCAAAAATTCTTCATCATCTCCTGATATCTGTAAAGCTAAAGCTACAGATCCTTCCTCTCCCCAAGAGAAATCACATTCCTTTGGAGTGAAATTATCTTCATTTGCAGAGAATTGGTGTGGTTCTAGAACTAACGATGATGGTTCTAGAATAGATTTTGCAGGTTTTAAAACTAATCTTGACTACTCCAATAATGATTGATGTTCATTTAATGAAGGATTAACCATATCATCTATTTCTCATACATGATCTTGTAATGCTATCATAGCCAAAGAAGATAGATTTTTCTCATTAATATTAGGATTGTCAACCCATAATTTTGTTTTATTATCAATAAAAGGTCATGCAGAGGGATGTAATGAAATTTGCTTAGAATTCTTACCATTTGAAATGGTCATATAACCTGACCTGTAATCAATTAAGGTAGTAACTGTAGTTAACCATGGTCTCCCCAAAATAATGGGATAACCAAGTGTTTTACCTTTTGGCTGTAAGATAAGGAAGTCAACTAGATATTCCCATGATTCCACCATTACTACCACATCTTCAATAACTCCTAGTTTTGCTACAGACTGATCTGCCATCTGCAATATCATATTAGGTTGTATGCCTATTAATGGTAATGTTTTCAAAGTGTCCACTATCATTACATTGATAGTTACACCCAAATAAATCAAAATGTTATGTATATACTTATTCCCTACAGAAATAGAAATAGCAGGGCTTCTAGGATCTCCATATTTGGGTAGTAGGAGTTTTCTTGCTAATAAATCAGTAAGTTTCCCGACTACCTAAATAGTCCTAGGGTACTGCTTCTTTCTTACAGGTTTTTTAAAACATAACAGTTTGATTAACTTGTTCAACTCTAGAATATCCTTAATTTCTTGTAATAATGGTATTTCAATATTCAATCTTAGTTCCTACACTAATTCATATTCCTTAAGTTCTATGGTTTCTTTAAGTATTTTTGGAAATGGAATCTCAGTAGAATTTCTTTCTGGTTCCTTATCTTTTTCTCTGTCATCTTCCTTAAGTGTAACTGTGCTAGGGGTTTTAGCTTCTTCTATCATCTTAGTGATTATAATAGGTGGACTACTAACTATTTTGATAGATCTGGTTTGAATGATATTATAATACATTTTATTTAAATCAACCAAATTTTTTGGTTATGTTTCGTATACAAGAGTTGTTTGTTTGTTTCTTGGGTTTGCTACTAGTTGTGCTGGCATTTGTGTTTAGACTATGTTTTCAACCTATGGATTTTATGTTGGAGGTCCCATTATGGCTTTTTGGTTCTGATTTGGATATGTTTTCCCTTGCACATAATTATTAGGGTCCCATCTAGGTTGTGGCCAAGCATAAGGATTTCCTTGACCAGCCCAAGGTTGTTGATGTCCTTGAGTATACCAAGATTGACTTGCCCAATCCTAAGGATGCCATGTGGGTTGAGAGGCCCAAGGTGGTTGTCCCCAACCTTATGTTATTGTTTGAGCTATTCATGGCATCATCCAGGGATTAGGAGCTGGTTGGCATAAATTGTCCTTGGTTAGGTTGTCTCTGAATAAAATTTAATTCTTCTATGGTGGATGATGTATTGGTTTGTTTGAGCTGATTTTTTATGAGTGGAAGAAGAGAACAAGTGTGAGTATCATGTTATTTAGATTCACAGACAATACATACTTCTATTTTATCTAAAGGACATTCCCTTATTACATGCTTCTTCCTACATCTAGGAAAATACATGGCTAATGGTTCAAGTTGGGCATTTGCTTTAGCTTGCAATCCATCCATGGTGGAGGTTAATTGAACTAATATGTCTATTTTAAATTTTTCCAATTCATCCATCCATTTGTTCATATATGGATTCAAATTTTCAACCTTTTTCCCCTTTGTAGGTCCACCCCTTGTCCTTGAATAGTTTCTACAAATTTCTATGATTTCATCCATTCGTAATTGAGCAATGTTTCCTCTGCTAATTAAATCAAGGGTTTCCCTAGATTCATCATCTATACCTTTAATAAAAATGGTTTTAATTAAATCTTCTTGAAGTAAAAATCCACATCTTTTACTCATAAAGAGGAATCTGTCCAAATAATCTTCCATATTTTCATCTTCTTCCTATTTGATTTTGAAAAATTCTTCCTTTCGATTTCTTCCTCTACAATAATCTTGATATTTGTCTAGGAATACATTTTCCATTTGTTCCCAATTGGTAATAGAATTAGATGTTAATCCTGTAAACCACCTCATTGTTGCATCCTTTAGGGTAGATGGAAACAACTTCATTTTTTGATTATATGTCTCATAATCATAAGTCTGACATAGTACTTTAAACTCAAACAAAAATTGGTCAGGATCCTCAGATGACATTCCTCTAAATGTGGGCAAGTGTGTAGGTGAAATGTTTTTCATAGTGATTTCATCATCCTTGATCTGAATGGGATAGGTAAAGGTTCTCTTAGGTTCTCTTCTAGCTTCTCATAGTTAACTACTCAATTGAGAATCAAAACTTTCCCTCAATGGATCTTGAGAAATAATCCTCCTCCCTAAGGTTCTACTTGGTTCTGGTGACTGATCCAAAAATTCCAAAAATGACAATTTTGCTTCTTGTCTTGTAGGAGATAATGGTGCCTCCAATTCTTGCTCAACGTCTTTTCTTAAACTAGAGAATGATGGAAATTCTTGTTCAGATATTTTGGGGAGAAATCTACCCTTGGAGTCTCGTGGTCTACTCATAAATTAGGAAAATTTTCTTTAATTAATAAATGAATGATTGTTGCTCTTGTTGACACGTAATTAGAAATTTCCAATTAGTGAGTCCCCAGCAGCAGTGCCAAAAATGATGGGTGTCATTATTCCCTTCATTTAACCAACTTTATGTTGATGTCATATTTAACCAGAGTTTTGTCTAAGGCTATATGAAATAAGAAGAATCGTAGTGATTTAGTAATTGATTGTAGGTATTTGTATTTTTTTCTTTTTGTTTTGGGGGATTTTTAATGTCTTGAGGACTTCTTGGTTAAAACCTTATTAAAATCAAACTATGTGAATTTACCGGAAGTAGACACATGTTGTAGAAATGAAATAGATTGCTGGAAATAAATACACTTTTACAGAATAAAATAGATTGCTGAAAATAAACACACTTTTGCAGAATGAAATAGATTGCTAGAAATAAACACACTTTTGTAGAATGAAATAGATTGCTAGAAATAAACACACTTTTGCAGAATGAAATAGATTGCTGGAAAATGATTTCAAAGAAATGAGAATTTAATCTGAAATGCGTATAAGAACAAATTTACAACAAATTTTAACTTTAAGGAGTTGGAAGAATTTATAAATTTAACAGAGTTACCTATTTACTTTTGCGAATAAAATATAAATACCAACCAAAAATGAAGATCCTAGTTCTTTTGAGGAGTGGGCCCTTGCTCCACCTAAAAATAGGATTGAACAATTTAATTTGCTTTCAAAATAGAAATGCCTATTTCATTGATAAAATGTTATGTATTACAAAATGTACTAATCTATCATTTTCTCTCTATTATTCAATGATTTTCTATTTTCCTAAATTCTTAGGTATGTATATATAGATGCTTTGATGGTTGTAACTATTTCATAGATACGATGGAACTAAGTCATACCCAGAATAGATGTTGAATCAAGATATGGTTAGATGTCTAGTTGTGTGATAAATGTCTTGGATCTACAAGTATGGAAATTGGGAATCTGCTCCTAATTTAATGGGATCATTGACCTGATAGATCGATGGCTGTTTGGAATAGATCCTTATCAGTTCCATATCTAGCCATGAAAGTTATAGAGCTTATCCGTAGGAGTACCAGAGCTAATTCAAATAATTTTAGAGCTTAAATATAGAGTTCTAGACTTATGTCTGAAAATGCAACAACTTGAAATAGTATGGCGAAGTTCCATAACTAAGCTGAATTGATTTCAATGCTTCCAAAAACATGCAATCCACTTCATATTTGTTCTTTAGCCTGATGATGACCTATTTTATTGCAAAACTTGAATTTTCCAACACACTTGTTAGGAATTATAGGTTTTTTTAAATGTTAGAATCACAATCAATAAAAGATGGATAATTACATCCTAACTCATCTCAGATCAAAATAAAAGTTACAAAATGCAATCAAGCTTAATAGAAAGAGAGAGTAAGATGAGGTCATTTAGTACACATATATCAGGCATATCCTGGCCTCATCAGTTAGGTGTCCATCCAAATCTTGAAATTTGTCAAGGGATATGTCACTTGAAATAGTATATTGGCTAAGGAACTCATTTAGAATATTTTTGTGTATTGTTGACATACACAACAAATCTAAAATGGAGATCTGTGCAGGTGTCTTTTATAATTGTTCCACAATGTCAAACTTCTTTTCTTAGTCAGTGTTAAATGGATTTTTCAAAGGTATAATGGTTGGTTGGGTGATGGGAAAAGTGGTAGATGGATGTGGGCTTGGGATGGTAATCTTTGACTTCTAAGTTATGATTGCACAATCAAGATTAAACACAAGACCATGATTGCTAATAAATGATGGTGATGGTGGGGGACTACATAGGATGATTCTTAATTGTTGGTACACTTGTGTGTGGTCATGAAACAATGATGAATTATTGATATAGGGTCCAAAATTAGTAATATTTGCTTGATGGTATGATTATATTTGGTCCCAAGTCAAGGAAGGATTATCAATATGAGTTGGTGGATTGGCATTATTTATCAAAGGGATTGATTGATTATTATTCGATCTTAGATTGATGGAGGTAATGTTAACATGACCTCTTACCATATGGTTTACAACCCTATTGTAGTAATGTGAAATTTCATGGTAGGTCTATTGGTTATTGTCATTCTAACCTTGGTTCTATCCACTATTTATATGTTGTTGGTTTTGTTGTTTTGGCCTTGGTTGTTAAAACTATTCTTCTTAGTGTTTCACTAGCCATTATTATTTTTGTTACTATTTTTTCTTTTGTGGTTGGTTATTATGTTTAGGAAAGGGGTTTTGATAGATTCCAAGGGTTTGATTAGAATTGGAAGCACCACCATCCAATTTATTTCACTATTATCCAACCTATTTTGAATCAAATGTTTGATTTTCACAAAATGGTGCAAATTATGCCTATTAACTCAATGATATTCATAGAATTCATTTTGGTGGTAACAATCAAGATAAATAATTCCCTCATGATAATTTTTAACTATAGGCTATCTAATCAAAATAATGGTGAAAATCTTGAATAAGCTCCCCAACATCACTAAAAATATGATGAGTATCACTATTCTCCTTAGAGGAGGAGCTTGTAATGGTAAAGGTTGTTGCATTTATTGTATGAGCCTAAGTCATTGCACTTATTGTGTTTGCTAAAAATGTTATGGGTTAGGAGTAATTTGCATATGTTTCATGGGTTGAGTAGATTGTGTTTTCACCATTTGGACATTTCTCAACTCTATTATTCCATTTCCAAAAACATGTTTTTTACAGTTGAATTATTTTGGTCTATCATTGTTATTGACATGTGCTAGTTATAACACTTATGATTGGACTTGATGCTAGTTTTGGCCATTTCCTTGATTGGTACCTTGATTATGATTTGATGAAGTAAGCTTTATAATCCCTTTTTTAATAAGGGCTCACTTGATCAACAAACCTTTATCAATGATCTCTTTAAAGGTATGCACACACTATAGCCCTAGATGATAAGATATTTCACTATGAATTTTTTTGGTAAATGTAATGACTAATTGTTTGTATGGTAAAATATGAGTGAATTAGATTGTAAGGGCTCTCCATCACTGTAGATAAATTTAAAAACTGTCACTGGCCTTTTAATTTTCTTGTGTCAAATTGACCAATGAAATCTCATGCTTGAGATTATATGAAAAGTACTACACAAACTTATTTAAAAGATCATCAAAATATGATACTAAATTTTTGGGTAATTTTAAAAACCACTCCAAGGCTTGTCCTGCTAGACTTCTTGGGAACAACATAAACAAGTATATGTCATTATATAACATTGGTTAGCATATAACAAAGAACTCAATCAAATGAGACTTGGGGTCACCTTTCCCCTTGTATTTTTCAAATTTTAGTGGTTCATATCCTAAAATAAATGGTATCCGAAATTACTCCATGTTAAATGCATAAGAACACACATCATCCAACTTAAACATTTTTGTTTGTTCCTAGCTTAGATGGTAACAATCACATCTTTCATCTATTGTAGTTCTTGGGCTAGGAAACTAGAGGGAATATTGGTTTGAGGTGGAATATTGGCTTGAGTGAATGGTTAAGTAGTTAAAAGTGGAGCACTTTGACTAGGGTATGAGAAGGTATTTTTTGTGGTATGTTAGTTTGGTTTGGAAATATACCAGGAATATGTATGCATGGATTAGGGTTTGATTATTGAAATCACATGTACTATGGTGGTATATTATGGTGTGGATTGGGTATAGAGGCTTGATTTTGAGTATTTTTAGGTTGGGATGGAGGAATATGACTATATTATGCCTGTTGATGTTGAATAGGGACATATTTCTAACTAATTGAGCCTTATTGAGGGGGGTATTTGTGAACCAAGACCCTATTTTTGAATTAGTGGCACATTCTATAGAAAAGGCAAAGGTTACCTAATCGATACTTGAGGAACATTAAAACCTCTTTTATGAATCCCAATTGGGAAGTGCATGCATGTTGGAGATTTGGAATTTATTGTTACCCAACAGTCATACACTGTAGATTATACATCATTTGGATTTAAATTGGTATATTGGTTTACAAGGAAAGAGGTATGTTCATTGCTACCTGGTAAGGTGGAACATTGGTTATCCCCTATTAAGGTGGTAATATATTCTACCTCTATTATGATCATATGTTTAATTATGACTATTGTTATGGAACACTACCCATTACCTATTAGGGAGGAGTAAGATTTGTCACATTTTTTTATTGAGGCACAACATTGGTTACTAGATGAGTACCTAATCCTATTGTTGAGTACTTGAAGAAGTAGATGGTTGAGGATTAGAGGTAATTTTTTGAGATTCAAACATAGAAACCCCTACTCCTTGACTTTTCAAACAACTTATGGTGTTAACTAAAGCTACACTTGTTTGTGGACTAGTTGTTTGTATACTTACACCACTTTGGTTTGGATTGGATATTTCTTGCACATTATCCACTATGTTTTTCTTAGTACTCTACATAGAAGTAGAAGACACCTCTTTGATGGTTGGCATAGACAAAAGTTGTCAACCAAAGTGTTTTGTAAAGATTGGTCTACACCCTAATTTTCTTGACTTTTCAATTCTATTAACACTCCTGTTGAAGGAACTAAATTTATCAAACGCTTATTTGACATGGTCATCTAATTAAAATTACATGCTAGGTTAAATTAAATTTGGTATGTTATCTATTTTTGTACAAATTGATCTTCCATGAGGTCCTTTTTTTTGGAAATCATACTAAGGTCTTGATATACCATTGGGGTTAGAGCTAAAGGATTGATAGAAGAAGCCTATTGACTATACAATATGTTGTGTGGCATTCTTACTAGACTTGGTAATTCTCATGGGGGAAGTATACCAAAAACTTAGCCCCTACGTTTATATCTATAACTAAAATATTGTCCTTATTTTCCAATAAGTGATGCTAAAATAGATAAGGATCATACATGGATGGTGTAGTCACATAGTATGGTTGTTGAGTAAATGGTTCTTCAACTATAGGTACCATAGCTAGGTATTGATCTATTTATGCTTGATCATGCTCTAAATATGGAGGCATTTTAACAAAATAGTGAGCCAATGGGTCTTGGTTTTGTGCCCCTATTTGAGTGTTATAATATTTAAGATGATCTTCCTTATAATCAAAATTGCCTGCATGGGGGTCTTTAACCATTTATTCTTGTGTGACTACATTACTAAATCTTGGATTATACATGAGGCCACTATGAGTGTAGGAAGAAATGTTGGGATCCATATTAAATTTTTTATAACTAAAAGGAGAAGAGTGATACAAAATCTAAAAAAGTGATGTCTAAAAAGAGGTTCAAACTTGATCTCACTATAGACATTAAAAAACCACACATGATGGTTCTAGATGTCAAAACACCCCTAGTTCAGGCCATTACCCAACCCTTGACTATGACCATAATTAAGGTTAGATAATTAGATAAATAAATCGCTAGATTACCCCTTTTTACCTCACTTAACCTTTGACACTCAACCATCAATATTTAACTTGACCACTGATGATCACCCTAACTATCGATGGTTAGGTCCCTTCCCCACCTAAACAAACACAACACCAACTATGTAAAAACTAACATGATAAAATTTAATATGTTTACCTTACCCATTACTAACACATCATGATGCATCAAAATAAATAGCACTAACCTCCTATGGAACCTTCTACCTCCATCTCTCTTTGCCTATAAAAGGAGGAGAGTAGGAGGTGAATAAGGATCCATAATCAAGCATTCTTGCACACAAGTATTTATGATATCAATTATTAGGTCTTCCTTCCAATAATTAAACAAATTTAATAGAGACCAAAACATCTACCAAAATTAATCTTGAGGTAAATTACCATTAATCTACCAAAATTACTTCAAGATCAGCCATCAACCATCAAACAACAAACTAGGTACATTTTGTATTTCAATCTTTATTTGTTGGGCTTCTGGCCTCCTAGCCAAAATTAGACATTTTTTTTAATCTTATCTCTTAACCCTCAAAACCAAACTAGATCGTAAACCACTCACTAACCCATTCTGTAACTCTTTTTTGAATATTCCCATAACCCATAGGAATCATTGATGGTCAACTTAACCATCGAGAGTCACTTTGACCATCGATGATCATTGTGGTAGAAAATAACAAGTTATTTCCACCTAATTACCCCCAACCAAATTCTAGTTTTTGTGTCCCTACCTATTCCCAAAGACCTTACCTATCTTTTGAACCCAACTTGACCTATTTAGTATTAGTATTTACCCACTATTTGCTTAAATTAGTCTATTTTCTTTATCAAGCACTTACTTCTTGTATTTCCTTTCATTATTTTATATCATTTGATGCAAGTAATTTATCTTCATTTATTTCAACTTAACTATTTTAAGATTAAGGATTGAAAGCCTCCTAGTAAGCTCATGCTTCTTGGATCTAGCTCACGCTAGGCTATCCACCTTGCTACCCATATAACAACCCCTTTGCATGAGTGCTTTCTTATCTAAAAATCATCCTTCCCAAGACAAATAGGAGCTATTTGTAATGATCTATATCATGTGTGCATAAATAGGTTCTTCTACCACATCCTTATTACTATTTCTTAATTATTCTTTAAATAGAAATAAGCTAAAATTGAGAAAAATATTCTAGCATGCCCAGTGGGACCTAGTAGCATCTAGGTGACCTTTTCTTCCTTATTCGATGCTCATATAAAGAAATCAAAATTTATTTTAGGTATAAAATTAAATACATACATTGATTTCTTTCATATTTATCTCACTTAGTTGAACTAAAAAGTAAATTAATCAATCATAGTTTCACTTCTTTATCACACACTATACCAAACCACTTAAATCAATAAAACATAAAAAAAACTTGAGATGAGGCCTGAATATGATTTCATCAACTAGAGGTAACCTTACCCTTTCCTAATAATCCTATTCGGAGGTCATTACCAATGGAGTACCAATTTATCTCTCTAGCTGAGTATAAACTCTAGAAATTGGTAAATACTAGCTAAGCACCTGACACCCTTATCATTTTGGTGTGTGAAGTGAGGGGGTAGGCCGCAATACCAAGCCACATATTGATTTCCAATATAGATTATTTTTATATCCTTAAACACTTGAAACTAACCATAAAATTATTTTTTAGTACCTGATCGACAACTTAACTTCTTCACATTTTCCCCAATAAGGCATAATCTAAAAGTGAGAAAAAAGATATCCTACGATTTTGAATGCACTCTAGTGTATGTTTTGATTTCCTTGAGATATTTTTATTTTGTTTTCTTTTTATTCTCATTGTGAGCTTTCCTTTATTACTTTCTATTTCTCATATGGTTTTTACTAGACAATAGTTGAGAAATTAAACCAACTAAGAGCCACCTTCTTATTATTCTTCTATGGAGTATACCTTAGATGTTGAGGGTTCTCCTCATCATTATCCCCCTCCTATCATGATTCAAATAGTTATCAAAGGTGATGTGGATTTATCCACCTTCCTTGATAACAACCCTTTGGTCCTCCAACATTACCTTAACACCCTATCTTACTGCACCCCTACTTTGGTTCCTCCTAGTGATTCACCTTATGGGATGCCTTCCCATCTTATGGTTGGAACTAACTCTACCCAAACTATGATCACCCAAACATCTTATTCTATCAATATCCCATACACTACCTCCACCCAACTCAATCAAACATCCCAACTAATAACCAAACACCCCCTACACTAACCAACACCTCCAACATAGGGATAACCTCATCTTTTGTTACCCATACTCTACCCACGGTAGGGATATCTTCTACCCCTATTTCCACTATTTCCCTTATCACTAAAAACCCACCAATCTCCACCCCACTCCAAAATGTGGTGATTTCTATACCTTCTACCCTACCATTAATCAATACTAGAGTTACCACTCACCCACAACCAACTAACCATACCATACCTCCAACCCAATCCATATCAATTCCTCAATATACCAATGCAATAGTACCTCCAATCTAGCCCATATCAATGCCTCAAAAAATACCTATGACACCCTACCCATGCTATATTCCTAATCCCCAAGGATATATAGCTCCATCTTCCACCCAACCTCTTATGCCCATTAACCCTTATATGGCATCATCTTAACCCTCAATGACCACATACCAATATGTGTCATATTCTCAATCTTATACCAGCTATCCATATATTACATCCACCCAACCTCAAAAAAACTTTTCATATAATTATGGATATCCCCAACCCCAAACATATTTGGTCAAAATGTTGATGGAAAAAATGACCAACCTAGAATCATCTATCTCTGGGGCTCACAACCTCTTGTCTTATGACCAAATCTTTAATGAACCTATTCATCCATCCATCCCTATCCAACCTTACCCTCCTCAATGGGAACTACATAAATTATCTAAGTTATAAATCAAGGAGGAGCCTCAACAACACTTAAGAGTGTTTTGGCATTCTTGCTACATGATTGGCTATGATGATGTTCTTCTTCTTTACACCTTTCCTATGTATTTATCTAGACCAAAATTACATTGGTATAGTTCTCTCACCAATCACTCCATATTTTCCTTTTCCCAACTTTCCCAAACCTTTTTAGACCACTTTTTGATCAATATATCTAAGAATGTCTCCATCACTAACCTTTATTCCTTCAGGCAATTTGATGACAAATCAATTGTTGATTTTGTAGCACGATGGAGAGGTCTTATCAACCAGATCATTTTTATTTACCTCAACCTAAGTTGATTGAAATTTTATCTTGGGCTTGTTCCAAACACATTTCCCCCACTCTAAAAGTTCAAATTTTCAAAACCTTTGATGAGGCTTTCACCATGGAATGTAAACTAGAAATTAGAGCCATCGATGAGGGGAAGTTGAAACTAATGAATAAAAACTCTAGCTTTAAACCCAATGACCCTTCCCCATACAAAAACACCAACCCATCTAACCAAATTAACACTAAACCAAAGGCAACCACAAACATGGTTGTCTTTAAAATCACTCCACCTCTAGTTGTCAACCAACCCAACCAAACCAACTCCTCTAACTCTTCCAATCAACAAACTCAAAATCAAAACTAGCCTAATAAAAAATAATACACTCTGCTATAGGAGTCATATTATTCAATTTTGGACAAGTTTCTCAAATCCAACATCATATAACTTTCTCTCATCAAACCTCCTTTACAATTCGATGCTTCTTTCCCTATGCCTTATTGGTTTAATGAGAATGATCTTTGTGCCTTCCATCATGTCATCAAAACATGACATTAGTAGGTATAACACTTTTAAAACCATTGTCCAAAACTTGATTGATAAGGGAGAACTTTCATTAGATAATCCCAATGCACCCCCAAATTAGTCACTTGATATCTTTTATAACCTTTTCCCAATCATGGCCCTTTTATGAACCATGATAACAACAAACTAGAATCATCTCACGCTCATGAGGTCCATATGGTCAATGTTATTATCAATGAACCTATCATTGAATAAATCATTACCTTAACTACCTCTTCCTCCACTCCACTCATTGAAGTGGTGGAATCACCATCCATTCCTTTGGATACCAAAATAGAGGAAGCAACCATCTCCTCTCTTTTAATTGATGAGATAATGGACTCACCCACCTCTCCTTTGATATAAATACCAAAGGAGGCAACCATTGCTTCAACTACCTCTTCCTCCACTCCACTCATTGAAGTGGTGGAATTAGAATACAATACCTTGGACACCAAAACAAAGGAAGTAACCACCTCCTTTCCTTCACTTGATTCCATCACACCTTCTTCCCCTATCATAGAATCACCCATTCTCTCTTTTAAAACGATTACACAAGGAGATATCACCTTATCTATTCCTTCAATGGAGGAAACATCTTCCCAAATCTTTGATGTTTTCATCAAGGACAAGGAGGAAGAAACCACTCCCTTACCACAACTTATGGGCATAATATTTGAATCTGATGACCAAGGAGTCAAACCCATCTATAAAACCTTCTACAAACCCTTTTCTAGATTCATCCAAAACATTGAATTCTCTTCTCAACCCAATTTGGATTGAGCCACCTTTTGGCACCATCTTGGGATCCCTTACCAAAAATAACATTAATCCTTACCCTCACTCTCATTCACCATTAAACATATCATTACCTCAATCACCTCATCAAATACCTCTTCCTCGAAAATAGTGGAAGAACCATCCAAACCATCTCCATCCAAAATTATCAAATAACCTTACACCTCTCTAACCAAACCTATCAAGAACCTAGGGGTACTTCCTAACCCTATCCCTCTCCACCCATATTTTAAGTTGGATTTAAACCCATATATTCCACTAAAAAACCCTTAACCAAACTAACTAAGAAGGTGGAACCACCCAAAATCCTACCTAAAACTAGAACCATACCACCTCCTTCCCTCTCACCTTCTATCTTGGGATACCATCCTTATTCCATCCTAGGAGCTCATCCTTCTATCAAGAAGGTGAACCTTCCTAAAAATACCCAAATAAAACTTCCTCGTTTTATTCTACCTTCACCTACCCTTTCCAAATCATCAACCTCCCCATCATTCTTATCCATATATCTACCTCTACCTTCCCACCTATCTCCAAACCTTCATCATCTCAGTTATAAACCTCCAAAGTGTTTAGATTTAAATCTTACACCTTAAAACCATCCAACACTAAACAAATAAAATCAAACACATCTAATAAAACCATTATACCACCTAAAACTCTCATGGTAAAGCCTAATTCTAAGAAGGCTCCCACCCCAGAAACCAACAACTCATCACCCATAACACCTTTGCTTGAATCTTATTCAACCATTCTACAAAGGTTGTTACAAACCTATTCCTTAATATTACCACCTAAAAACCCTTTGACCCTTTAAAACCTAAACCCTCTTGGTTTGATGATAGTTTAATCTACTCATACCATAGGATACCTTGACATGACATAGAGAACTACAAAGATCTCCAAACACTTGTCCATGACTTTTGGGATGAGGATGACCTATTTTTAGATAAACATCTATTGATCCAATTACTAACCTAACCATAAAGCTAAGCTATCCAACACTCACCCACTCCCACACTGTCACCCAAGAGTGAGGAGTAACTGAAGTAACCTTCTATCCCAACACTACCCCTCATCCACATTATTCATATGGTCACTAGATCTCGGGCCCAAAAAAAGGATAAGGGAAAGGCCAAAGTAGCCATTCCATTGACATATATTTCCACCCCTCAACCATCCAATCAAACCCAATCACCTTCACCTTTACTAAAACCCAAAATATCCATTTTGGGTACCTTTCCTTCCAATCCTTCTGAATCTATCTAGTGAGTAGTTCTAAAGTAACTTCACTAGACACTAGTGAAGATGAGTGTATACAAACTGATCAACACCTCACCCAATCAACACAAAACACTAATAGATAACATACAATTTATAGAGGTCCAACATGAAGACCCTCAACCTCTTGCAGCCTTTATTGAAACCCTTCAGCTTTCATCCCTTATCATATTCAAGGATTTAGAAATACCTTCTATTCATTTTGAGGATCTAGATCCTCACCTCTTCTTCACTACATACATCAATCAAACTTTCATCAAAAGGGTGATGATTTATGGAGGAGATAGTATTAACATTATTTCCTCTCATGCTTATGACCAACTCCAGCTGCCAAAGAATATCATGTCAAAAACCTTGGTGGTCCTCCACTCTTTTAATGATACTATGGCCACAACCTTGGGAAAAATCATCCTCCACATCTTCTTAAGACCTCGCAGGCTTCCAAATCTCTTCTACATCATATAAAGCAATTTATGATACAATGTATTACTTGGATGCCCTTGGATCCACATCATGAGTTGTGTCCTATCCTCATTGCATCAATGTGTCAAGTTAGAACATGAAGGTTAGGTCATACAACATGACATATCTACACAATGATGTTCTCCTTCCTCATTCATCCAACTCACCAACAACCAAAAAAACTCCACCCCTATCATCATTGAAGATTTAATTAACTCATCTATCCCTTCTTCTCAGATCCCTATAGAGGACCCCTTCGAACCTACAATCCATTATTTCTCACTAGGGGAGTCTCATATTTTGGATTTGGATGCCTTCCCTACTCCTCAAGAGTATAGGAATCTTAACCATGATCTTACTTAAAATCCCAATATCAAAATCATAATTCCTTTTAGGCTCCCTAACCACCAAACTAATTTCATCTATGGGGGACTCAATTAGTTTCTTCTTTCTTCCTCAACCACCTCTACTATCTGACCATTCACTTCTGATTTCTCCTATTTGGTAAAACTAAATTTTTCCAAATTGTACCTTCATAAGTGTGCATATAAAGTATTTAGCCTTATCCATTATGAACATGGACCCCTCAAACTACCTTTGATTAAAATCTATAAACCTTGTGATCTATTTAGCCTTGTGTTCATACCACTAGAAGAACCCACCGATTCACCCAAATCCATTACCACCATTGAGGAAGACATCCCACCTTCAACAAACCCATCTCTTTCAAAATATAAGGATTTTGAAATCATCTCTCCTAACTTTTTCTAGTAAATATCATTAGTTTGGGCCCTCTAACCCATCAAAAGGATGGTCAAACTAGAACCTTTCCTTTGATTCATCTTGAAATAGTAGAAAATGATTATCCTACCATCCACACCATCCAACATTAGGATGATGATTCTAATCTCACCTACCTTAGTGTGTGGGATTATTCTATCCACAAATCCCTTCCACTTAAAAACCAAACCATGTTAAATGAAGACACTATTGATGTCAACTTGGGCACTCAATATAACCCTCACATTGTAAATATTAGTCAATCCTTAGATCCCTCAGAGTAACATGATTACCATTCCTTCATGATCATATCATAGCATTTTATTAGTCCTATTAGGATATACCTAGGATCAAACCTTCCATTTAACTTCACAACATCATCATCCATCTTGATGCTAAGATGGATACGTAAAAGCTTCACAAGATGTACCCTTGTATCAACCTTATATAAAAAGAATAACTTTAACTCTTATTATCTATCAATTTCATCCAACTCATTGACTATCCCCAATGGGTCTAAAACATCATTCCCATTACCAAACCCATAAGCGGACTTCACCTTTGTATTGAATTTCATGACCTCAACCTTGCTTGTCTAAAAGATAACTTCCCTTTGCCTAGCATCAACCAAATTATTTATCTTACAACTAGCCACAAGATGTTATCCCTTAGATATAGTTTCTTTGGATATAATCAGATCTTGATTTCCATTTAGGATTAGCATAAGACTCATTTCATCACCCCATGGGGAACCTTTTATTATCAAGTTATGCCATTTGGTCTAAGAATGTTGGAGTAACCTACCAATATGTAATGACCTACATCTTCCATGATCTCATCCACAAAATCATAGAGGATTATGTAGATGATCTCTTTGGGAAATATAAATATCAAAAGGATCATTTATAAGTTCTCAAAGTCATCTTTGAATGCCTAATCCATTTCCATGTCTGACTCAACCCCAAGAAATGTGTTTTTGGGATCCTATCTGGAAAGCTTCTTAGCTTTATCATCTCTCTTGGAGGAATCAAAATAGACCTTGCCAAAGTTATAGTGATACTTGACATGCCACCACCAACCCACCTTAAGAAAATTCATAGCCTACAAGGGAAGCTCCAATCTACCTATCACTTCATCTCACAGTTATTAGATAGATGTCAACCCTTTTACTATCATCTCAAGAGAGATATATATTTTAAGTGGACTAAGGACTGCCAACAAGCCTTTGATTAACACAAAGAGTACCTTATTTTTCTACCCATTCTTACCCCTCCTAAATAAGACCAACCCTTTTATCTTTATATATCAACCACTAGCCATTCCCTAGGGGTAATGCTCACTCAGCAGGATGAAAAAAATAAAGAGAAAGCTATCTACTATATAAGTCAAACACTTATAGAGTATAAAACTCAATACACCCATACCAAGAAGCTTTTCCTTACCTTAGTCTTCATGGCTACCAAACTTCATCATTACCTCTTCAATTATAAAACATGTCATCACCCACATTGACCCATTCAAGTACATGCACTCTAAACCATACCAAAACTAGTGTATGGATAAATAACTCATGCTCCTAGCTAAGTTTGACCTTGAGTTCCTCTATTACAATTCAATTAAAGGGAAATTCATTATTGATAAATTGGTTGAAGCTTCTTTTCCAAACAACCAACCACTTCCTCTTGCATTTTTGAGTGAGTCCATCATGACCCTTTCTCAAGAGGATATTACCTACCAAAGGACCATGTTTTTCAATGACTCAAAAAGCCAATATAGTGGGGGTGCTAGAGTTGTTCTCATTTCCCTCAATGATTAACCTTTTCCCCTCTCTTTCAAACTTGATTTTAAGTGCACCAACAATATGGCTGAGTATGAAGCCCTAGTAATAGGTCTCCAAATCACTCTAGCCTTAGGAGTTAAGATGATCAATGTCGTTAGTGATTCCTAAATTGTGGTTAACTAGGTTAATATATCCTACCAATTTAATATTTATGCCTTACAATAGTAAAAATATCTAGTATATGTACTCTTATCATCATTTGATCATTACCTTATCTATTCTATTTTGTGATCCACCAACAAATTCATAGATATAATGGCTTCCCTTGATTCCTAGATCCCATCTCAACCTCCCAATTCCAAGCTCTTTGTCACCATTCATCACTTTATCACACCCTATTATATCAAATTTGACCTTCCTACCATTTTTAGTGTGGACAAATCTCATTTAGACATTTGGTACAAGCAAACCTTTGACTACCTCAACCTTGGCATCATTCTTCCCAACCTCTCTAAGAATTCAGAAAGATATTTTGTTTATAGTACCTCTTATTATACCATATTAGGGGGAGTCCTTTATAAACATGGTTTTGATGACATCTTTCTCCATTACCTTCATAGTCATGTAGCTTTCCATGTTATCAAGGAAACACATGATAGAATCTATGGGGTACACTTTAGTGGCTTAGCTTTTACTAAACATATCCTTCAACTTAACTAATATTGTCCCACTCTTAACTAAGATTATTGTGATTATGTAAATAAGTTTGTTAAATCTCAAAAACATGCCAATTTACATCACACATTGACCCATGACCTTTAAGTATCTAAGTATTTTTAACCCTTCTCATAATGGGGACTAGATCTCATTGGGTAATTCAACCCTCATTCCTCTTAGTGACATCACTCCATCATCACCACCACTGAGAATTTCACCAAGTGGGTGGAGGATATTCCTCTCATCTTGACCAAAGTGGAAAACACTACTGATTTCATCAACCATCATATCATCTATCATTTCATTGTTCCCCATAAGATCATCATCGATAATGGTAAATCTTTCAAAAACAAAAAATTCTAAGATCTTTGTGATGAATTTAGCATTAATTTAAGCTTTTCATTGCCTTATCATCCATAAGCAAATGGATAGCTAAAATCCTCCTAACAAAATCCTCAACAAGATGTTAACCAAAGTGGTTAGTGCTTCTGGTTGGGATTGTCACTTGTACATCCCCTTCACTTTGTGGGCCTATTACACTAGCATTAGAACCTCTACAGGTGCTACCCCTTTCCTCTAGTCTTTAGATTAGATGCAATCTTACCTCTCAAATACTAGATTACCTCTCTTCACATTTCCTAGCAAGATATCATTATTTAGAGTGACTATTATCAAGATCATCTATCATGACTTTAGATACTTGATAAATTTTGCTTAGTTATACTTAACCATCTTTTTGTCTATCAAGAGTGAATCAAGTGAACCTAAAAAAATATCTGAAAGAAAAAGAATTCAACATCAGAGACCTCATCCTACAGGAAAATCAACATGTGATCAAAATGGATAAAAGTAAAAGAGGCAACTTTTCTTTCAATTAGCTTGGACCCTATATCATAACCCATATTTATGGATTAGGAGCTTATCATTTGTCCTCTTTCAAAGGAAATCCATAACTTGAGCCTCTCAATGCTTCACATTTACATCCTTTATTTTTTTAAACAAAGGATCAAGCTCACCTTTTGTCTAACTTAATTTCATCCCTTGATTTACAATATTTTCACCTTCTTCATACTTTCATCCCATCCCTTTGAGGACAACCAATTACAACATAGAACCATGTGATTAACCATCAAACTTATAGCCTAGTCCTAAATATGGGTACCACATCTCTACCCATGGCATGGTTCTCATAGATACTTTTCATCCCTAATCAGATGGAATCCCATGGTCATTATCTCTCAAACCAATCCTTTTACCTATCATTACCCTTTTTATACTCAAAATTTTTCCTCCATAGAGGTAGACCTTTAAGCCTATATATATTTGTCCACATCTAACCTAACATAAAAAAAATTGGGAAACCAAAATATCACTTGGCTCACATACCTCTAGCATACAAACTACTCCCTTGAAGGAAAACTACCTAAAATCTAAATCACTTAATAGATAGACTATTCCCTTGAAGGATAGCTACCCAAATAAATGAATCCAAACTTAAACCACTCCCTTGAAGGATGGCTAGGTCAAATTTGTCAAAGTAATCATTTCAATCTTCCCACATCGATCAGCTTCACAAACTTATCAAAACTAAGCAATCAAAATACTCTATATTAAAATTAGAACAATCTATCCTAAGAAAGATATAATTAGCTTTCATATCCAACATTAGTATACTTCCCATATCAATCAGTATACACCTTACATATGATATGGAGTTGTCTATTATGGTTCATAGGTCACCTATAGAAGGTACAAGCTAATCCACATAAGGTTACCTTACCTATCACCTATTTACCTTCATATCGCCCATCTCCCCTTTGTACCATCTAAAAATAAAGGGATTTATAGCTTACTTGACATGATGTGATCAAGATGTCATTTTATCAACTAACACATGTTAATACAAAGCATTCAAAAGGCTTATGTTCCTTAAGCCAATCCAACTTTGGGTTTTGTTTTGTCTTTGCCAATGAAGAAGCTTCATATTTTCTTATCATCATCTCATAATTGGTTCATGTATTCATTTAGACATATGTCTTATGATTCTCATCTCTTTTTTCCCCACATCTATTTTTTTATCTAACTTACTTTATGTGTAACCACATCAATAACCATAATCATAAACATAACCATAATCAGACCATCTATAATCATGAACATCATAAACCACATCACATATATAATCAAAAACCATAACCAAATCACATATCCATGATCATAACCATTTATAAAAAACATCATAACCATAATTAGAACATCATAATCATAAACAAAACCATACACATCATAACCATATGCAAACCATAACATCACCAAACCATCACATCATCATAATCATTATAAACCTTTTTTTATATAATCAAAACATCATAACCATGTATGGAACTCATAAGAATAATCATAAGCATAATATCCATATACAAAACAAAGTATCATCATAATCATGTATAACCATTCATCATAAACATCATCCATAATCATCATATGCCTAAGCTAGTGAGTCTACATCTCATAAGCATAAATCATCAAAACATTTAAACCATAAACTATGAACCATAAAAATAACATCATATATACATCATATCTCATCAACATAAAATAGTACATGTAATAATGTGCATCTCTCTCTCTCAAAAATATACATCTCATACATCAGCTCGCATGTATATATATATATATATATATATATCATGCCCCTAGGGTACCATTGCTACCTGGTGTTTACCCCTCTAAGGTGCCTACCTACCCACTCACTAATGCATCCCATTGACCTAAAATCACCACACCTACACCACATACCAAAATAGCTCTATACTCACCCCATTGGGGCCCCTGTAGACACTATGTCAAAACTATGGCCTCATAATATTGTAACTCTTCAATGGTGGCCAAGTATCATGCCATAGTGATATTACTCGGTGGTCCTACTGGGCCTTAAACTACCCCTCCAACCTATCTTAGAGAGTCCCTCTCTTGGGTTACCAAGGCTAGTGTAGTTATATCCTAGTCTATCTCACTTATCACAGTCATAACCTAACCCTATAATGTCACAATCTAGCCCTAAAATGTGGTGACCTATCCCTATAATGTTGTGATCTATGCCTGTGTAGTGGCCATTACTACTCCTACATGTCCATCAGGGCCATTTCCCTATACCTATACCTATGGACCCCCATTAGCTAGGTCCACATCCATGGGCTACCTACCCCAATCAACCCATCCAAAATCTATAGCTACATAAATGGCCTAAAAATATGTTGCATACCCATCAACAAAATATACATCATCAATAGCTACTTTAATTAGAAGCTCCTCTCAATCAAGAATCACCTCCTTTGGCTATGTTTTAGGAAGTAAAAACTTAACATCCTCCTATCTACACCTTAAAAATGGACTCAAAATCCCCTGTACTAGGCCAAACTACCTACAAACTCTATCAAAAGGGATGAGTTCAATATCACCCTCTCTCCTCCCAAAAATCCATTTATAGCTCTACATCAATAAAATATGATGAATATAATGGGCCCACCATAAAATTATGACATATGACCTCTAAACCACATCCACAACCACTAGGGCCTCCAACACCCCCTGAACCAGTCTATGTCTCATATGCTTCCTCTAACTCTTATCAGTGCATAATCACCCCTCCACCACATGAAACTAAAATTGAAGTCCATCTGGGCATATCCCTCCCATGGTAGACCCATCAGCCTCAAGACCTTGATATGCTTGTAGGCTCAACAATGCAACATAAATCCCACATTGATGCCATACCATTGATACACTTGAAACCCCCATAACTCCCTATATATTTATACCAACAAAATTGGTGCCCAACCAAAAAACTATCTAATCAAGCAACATCTCCACCAAAACTCCAAGTATTAGATATGGAAACCACCCACTACTTGAATCTAGTAATGCAAAACATAACACTACCATCATCATCATCATCATCATCATCATCATCATCATCATCATCATCATCAACCTCCTATTATCCTTAGCTCTTTGATGCAATGGCCTATAACTAAACCCTCTAGCATGTTATCTCATGAACATATGACCATCACCATATAGGAGCTTTATATGATCATCTCTCTCTTCACTCTTAATGTGATATATCAGATCCCCCTAAATGGGTGTCCATGTAATCCTATGTACATCCTCTAGTAGGATGGTCATCTCACCCATCAATAGGAGAAAAGTGTTCATGGTTAGATCCCATCTCTTGATGAGGGCCATGATCATCATCATATCTCATGGCATGTGTTGAAAGTACATCATTGCACTAAGGCTGACCTTCTCCATATGCACCTAGTCATCATCTATCATCCCTTGATAGATCTCTATAAATATCTGAGGGATTTGATCCTACATCTAGATTAGATCTTGTACCTATAATATTCATTAGAAAACACTCTTAGTTTTCTATTTAACTACTCTAACCATGAACATTCACCCTTTTACCCTCACCCACCTAGCTAATCACATATATTTTCCTCATCCAAACTACATAACCCCTTTTTAAAACTCTACCTTCTTACCAACACTACCTTAACATTCTATAAACATTTTAAACTAACCTATTTCCTTAACTATTTTATCAAAAACACCTTAGATTATTACCTTTAAACATTTTATCAACACACCCTTGACCCTCTAGTCAATCATTGACAGTCTTTACTACCATTGGTGGTCGATTGGCCCCTTAACCTCTAGTCTTCAATAGTCAACTACGATTATTGATGGTTGGGTATGACTATTGATGGTCATTATATATGAGTACTGATGGTAAAACCTCTAACCCTAAATACACAAAACCAATACCAAATACTCATACCTAACAACTCATTACCCTAGCATTTCTATCTACCTTACCCATAACCCAAATATACCTCCAATTTTGATTTTTTTTCAAAAATTCAATAAATAAACAACCTAACATAAAACTAGGATAAACCCCCAAAAACCCTCTCTAAACCAACCCTAAATAAATAAAAATTAAACCATAATAACCAAATATAACTACTCTAAAAAATTAACGCAACCTCTACGTCATTCTTCAACCATCATCAAAGAGGAATCCTAGCTCCCACTAGTCAACTATGTCCCTATCTATCCTATATCCTCAATCTAATAATCTAGTCTACCTCAACACTCAAATCACCAACCAACCAATCACCCATCACCTCATTATCCCTCTTGCATAAAATGCCAAAACTCATGAATGCACAGGAGTCAGAGAGTTAAAAAACAAATAGTGAAAATAATTTCTATTTTCACTTGTAAACCTCCAAACTTTTAGGGTTCCCCCTTAATTGTCAATAATTAGGGTGACCATTGATGGTCAAGTTTGGGACCCCTGTGTAGATACTATAAAATTTCACACTTTCAATTTTTGATGACTAAATGCCTTGAGACCCCCTAAATACCCCCTAAACCTTCTTAACCCTTAACCAACCCCTCTTAACCTAACCAAATCACTATTCTCCTAGTCACATAGTACTATTTAAAATTAATATTTGAAATTACTATTCACTATCACTATTCATTATGGGACCCACTATCACTATTCATGATGACCTAGAAAGTGACATGAAATGTGATTTAGGATGTGATATGGAATGTGACATAGCTTAGATGTGTGGTGGTTTGATGTGGGACATCATACCCCACCTGGGACCCTTTCCCAAGGTACTTAATGACCTCATTTAGGCATCACAAGGATCCCCCATTGAAATATGGTGAATTTAACCTTAAGGGGCCATCATTAAACATGTATTTTTCCTTCACACATGAAAATGGCCTTTAAAATGAGATACTGACCACTTTAGTGCTTTATAAAGGATAAAGGGCACCCATTTTTGACTTGTTAATCCAAATAGGAGACCCATGATCAAGGTGGGAATCTCACCACCCTCATATTTTGACTCATTCATGTACCCACATTGAAAATGGTGCCACATTTTGTGTTCCATCTCTTTAAGTGCTTGGATGAAGACAAGAAAGGGTGGTGAAAAGTCTTTAGCCTCATTTAGACCCATGTGCATGATTCCAATTGAAAATTGGATTCATATGCAAGGTGGGAGACACACCAACCCAAATGAGAGACTCATATTCAAGGTGTGAGACACACCGGATCAAGGTGGGAATCCCATCAAACTCATATTTTTACTCATTCATGTATGACATGGAAAATGGTTCCATATTTCTACTATTCCCTCTTTTGGGATGATTCTTCACAATAAATGCTATAAATACCCTGCTCTCTTTCACCCAAGGGTAAGTTGGAAGTTAGTCTTTGGTTACTAACATCTTGTTTCAATTATTTTAATGAGGTCATAATTTTAGAGGTCATCCACATCTTGGATCCAAATAATTCAAAGCAATGAGGCTCTATCAAAATTTCCTTAAAACATCTTCAACAACATCATCAACAACAACAACTTTCTTCTTCAAGCTTGGAAGGTAATATTTGACTTTGTTTCTTCAATTTTATTTTATCATCCCATTGTATTTTTAATATCTTCATCCCAACTTAACTATTTTCTCCCTTTATCATTTCATCATCTCAATCCATTTTCTCCCTGGCCATCTTTTATCCATTCACACATTTGCCACTTTTACCCTCCTTATCTTCTTCCCCTTTTTCCATCTTAGCTACTTACCTTCTTACCTCATCAACCATTCACGTATTTATCCCATTTGAACATTTGAATTTTTATTACCTTAACCATTTATCAACCAACCAAACCACCTTTTTAAAAATCCCTTGTTAAATTTCCAAACCAAAACCATAAACTTGCTTTGACTAGTTTTCAACATCAATTGCTTTATTTAGTCATTATTTTAAAAGCATTTGATTTTCTTGTCATAATTGAGTTATTTGATATTATTTACTTATCTTTAATTTTATTTATTTATTATTTTAAATTCAAGTATGTTTCTTTTTTATTCACAAAATTAGGTGTTAAAAGTAGGTGGGTTGATAGCCTCCTAGAAAGCTTTCACTTCTAGGATCTAGCTCACGCTAGACAATCCACCCAACTACTTGTCTAACCAACAATTTTTGTGGTAGTAATTTATTTTTTTAGGCCATTATTTCCTAGTGAAAGAGGAATACTCACAAATTCTATATTCAACATGTGTGCATTCAATAGGTATTCTTCTACACACCCTTCTTAACTAATTTCTTCCTTTCACACTTAAGAAAAAGTGAAAATTAGATAGAAATATTTTGGCATGCCCAATAGGATTCTTGAGTTTTCTTGGGTTGTTATATGTTTTAGGACATTTAAAATTGTATTAGTGAAATTCATTAATTGAATTCTTAGAAAATTAAGCTTCTTTCTTTACAAAAAAAGGGAAAAATAAGTTTTAGTTGCATTTTTTTTTTTTTTAAATTATTGCATTTCTAAAAATAAAGAAAAGAGAATTCATCCTAGGATTAAGGTTTAATTTTCATGTTACATTTATGTGCATTTTATATGTTCTTGTCTTCATTCAAATAATTAAAAAAAATCTTTTAGTTAAAATTGAGTGCATCCATTGACTGCTTGCTTGATTTTAGCTCGCCTAGTTTAATTAAAAGCATTATGAATTAATCATAGTTCACAAGTGTTGCACAAACCAAACCACTTACACAACAAAAAATAAAAACATAATTGAGGCAAGGCCTAACTAGGATTTCATCACCTAGTAGATCACTTTAAACTTTCTTGATTATCTTACTTAGATTTAATCACTGAGGGGATATCCAACTCAGTTCTTTGGTTGAGTATAAACTTTGGAAATTGGTACATATTGGCTAAGCACCCAAAATGGCTATAGGATTGTGATGTGAGGGGAGAAAACCCAAGTACTAGGACACATACTCAGACTAATACAAACTTTTATTAAGTGCCTAAACATAACCCAACACCAAATATAGACTACCTTGTTTAGGACCTATTCAAGCCAATTTTCTCTTCACACTTTTCTAAGGCATAAGACAAAAGAGAGACTAAAAATAATCCTATGATTTAATTCACTCTTAGTGGATACATTGTTTACCTTGAGTCTTTTTTTATTTCTCTTTGTTTGAGGTGTGAGAATATATCATCCTTTTGTTATGTTATCGTATGGTTATCACTCAACAATAACAAAAAGACTTCAAGGAACAACGCCCATTACCAAATCAACCACCCCTAACTTCCACCTCTTTATCCATGGAACACACTTCCAAACCTGTAGACTCCCCTTACTCTCTAGGAAGTCCTACTTGGGTAGTCTTAAGAGATGCAAATTTTGCCACTTTCCTAAACAACAATCATGCAACCTTACAACACTACCTAAGAACAACATCTTACCAAATCTTGGTTTTGACCCCACCCATAGATCTACCTTGTGGCATGCATCTCCACCTCATGGAAAATACCTCCACTACCATAAGAGCTACTCAACCTTTAGTTTCATAAACATTATCATCAACCAACAACTCCCTCAAAACTAACCCACCAATCTAAACTATTGATACCCTCATACCTCTTACTAATCACTCCCCCATAATAGGAGTACCTACCTTTAGCACTACCCACCTTCCTTTAGTTACCTCCAATCCATCAAACATTACTACACTTCCAAGCCTTATGGTGTCCATACCCTCCATGTTACCACCAATCAGTACAAAAATCACCACCCTGCCATTGGCCACTAACCCAACCACTACTCTGACCCAACATGCAACCTCTATCAATCTTCATAACCCATAAGGGCATATGCCCACTATCCAACCACCTACCTCTACCCAACCATTAACATCCACATACCAATATATATCTTCCACCCAACCTCTAAAGACCACATACTGACACGTGGAGTCGTCTCAACCATCTACTAGTTATTCACACATTGTCCAACCTCAAAAAAACATATTACATAACTACACATCCCAAAAATCTCAAGTAGACTTCATGAAGTTGATCATGGACAAGATGACCACCCTTGAGTCATCCATCTCTAGATCCCATAATCTCTTATCCTATGATCAAATTTACAATGAGCGTATTCACCCTTTGGTCTCCATCAGACCTTATTCAACCTAGTAGGAACTTTCAAAATTTACCAAGTTTAACAATAAATAAGACTGTCAACAAAATTTAAGAACATTTAGGCATTCATGCTACTTGATTTCCCATGATGACATTCTCCTGCTCCATACCTTTTCTATGTCATTATCTAGACCAACATTGGATTAGTATAGTTCCATACCCAAACATTCCATCCTCTCTTTCATCCAATTAGCCCAAAATTTCTTGGATCACTTTTCAATCAATATATCCAATAAATTTTATATTACTAACCTCTACTCCATTTGGAAATTTGAAGATGAATCTATTACCAATTTTATGGCTCATTGGAGGAGCCTAATCAAACAACTTTCCTTTTTATTTCCTTGACTTAGTTATTTGTCTGAGCATGTTCAAAACATATTTTATCCACATTGTATTTCTAAAGCTTTCAAAACTTTGATGATTATTTTACCATGGCTCACAAACTAGAGAATAGAGCCATTGATGATGGTTAAAGTTGAAGAGCAAGAACTCAACTTACAAACCCAATGATCCCTTTTCTTCCAAACCAAATAACCAAACCGATCCCAACACTAAAAATAAAGTAACCACTAATGACATTATCGTAAAAGCCACACCACCACCATCTACTAACCAATAAAACCCAAGGAACCAAACCTCTGACTCTTATAATTATTCAAATCGAAACCAAAGGAACCAAACTTGTACTAATCATAAGTAATTAACTCCACTTGGGGAGCCCTATCCTTCTATTTTGGAAAAGTTACTAAAATCCAATATCATCCAACTTCCACCAATTAAACCACCCCAAAATTTTGATGCTTCTCATCCCATACTAGGTTGGTATAATGAGAATGACAATTTGACCTTTCACTATGTCATAGGACATGACATCAATAAGTGAAACACCTTCAAATACCTTATCCAATCCCTCATTAACAAAGAGAAGCTTATATTGGATAGTCCTAATGCACCATCGAACTAGGCCCTTGACATATTCTACAAGCCTTTTCCTAATCATTCTCCTCACCCCTTACCACGACAATAAACTAGACCCATATCATGAAGCACATACTAGTAATGTGGTTACTGATGAACCCATTGTTGAAGAAAACATTACCTTAACTACCTCTTTCTCCATTCCCCTAATGGAAGAAAAAAATTGCCTTTTATTCCTTTGAACACCAAAACAAAGGAAGCCACCATACCCACACCTCTATTAGAGGATACAATACCTACCTTACCTATCACAAAACCATCGACCCCCTCTTTGGAATCTATCTCACAAAAGAAGATGACTTCATCCACCCAACCTCTAATTTTAGAACCTTCTATTAGAGGTCAAGACAAAGGTATGGGAACCAATCTAGAACTTCTAACCCCTTATTTGGTAGACCAACCTAGCCTTTCTAAACCAGCTAAAACCTTCACCCAAGCAACCAAAACCTCCTCCAAATTAATCGAACCTCAAACACCTAAACCCATCAAGACAACTAAAGTGAACAAATCCCCTCTGAAACCAAAAACTAAAACAACCAAAAAGTAAAACCACCAAAATGCCAAAAACCCTAAATTCTACCTCCCTCAACCTTTCCTTCCATTTTTAATCCTCATCCCTCTACCTTAAACATGAAGTCCATAATTTTTACCAAAACCCCACCACCTTTATAAGTCACACCTTCATACTTGTTTTTTAAAACAACTTTCCTCACTACACCAATAATTCCTAAGTTACCTACCTTTCCCTCTTCTACCTCTAGCTCATCAACCATCTTGCCTAAACCAAAACCATCAACCAAGTGTACCACTTTACCCAAGACACCTACCACCAAATCTACATCCACATAACCTTTTACTTTAACACCCAAAATAAAAAATACTAAACTTTTACCACATTTTGTCAAATCTTACTTAACCATTCTCCAGTAGTTATTACAAACTTCTTCCTTGAGCTTACCACCCATCAAACCCTTTGACCCTTCACATACTAAAACCTCTTGGTTTAATGATAAATTGATAGGTGCTTACCATAAAGAACTAGGACATGACATAAAAAACTATAAAGCTCTCCAAGCACTTGTTCATAGCCTATATGAAGATGATGATATATTATTAGATAAACCTCCTTCATCCCCATTTCTATTCCAATGACCAACTCAACCCATCCAATCTTCAATTTCACCCAAAATGAAAGAGGAGGACCTAAAGAAACCACCTAATCTAGAAAACCCCCTTATCCACACTATTCACATGGTTACCCGATCTCAGGCCCAACAAAAGGATAAAGGGAAGGCTAAGGCATCCATTCCTTGGACTTACCCCTCCCAAAACTCCCAAATAAACAATACCAAATAATCTCTATCTTCAATCAAACCTAAGGTGTCTATCTTAAGTGCCTCCCCATTTAACCCTCCATACCTTAACCCCTATACAATATCCATCTAGAAAGCTATCCTCAAGTAGCTTAACCAAAATCCAATAAAAATGAGCTTATATGAGTTAGTATCTACCTCTCCCCATCACCTCCAAGGACTTATATAAGCCTTGCAATCCATTGAGGTCCAACCTAATGACCTTGAACCTCTAGTCATCTTTGTTGGTACCCTTTGAACTTCTAACCTTGTCACCTTTAAAAATTCAAAAATACCTTTTATTCATCTAGAGGATCCTGATCCCCCCATATTCATTACAACAGACATTAATCAAACCTATAGTCAAAGGGTGATGATTGATGGAGGGTCCAACATCAATATTATCTCCTCCCACACCTATAACTTGGTGTACTTACCCATGAACATCATGTCTAAAATCACATCGATCCTTCATTCTTTTAATGGTACCATGGTTCTACCTTGGACATAGTTGTCTTCCATATATATAGGGCCTTATACTATTCTTAAAAAAATTTATGTTATAGAAGGAGAATTCAAATACAATATTTTACTTGGGCACCCTTGGATTCATGCCATGAGTTATGTCCCTTCCACCTTACATCAATGTGTCAAATTTAAGGATGAAAGGAAAGTTGTGAACATCTAGGCTAAACCTAGTCCTTTCACATCTTGAAATATGACATATTGGCCTAATGATGTCCTTCTTCCTCCATCCACCTCACAACTATCTGCTAATGACACAACCCCACCAACCAAAACTCGTGACACTTCCACACTAAATATTGATGAAGCTTCTACTAGCTTGTCTATCCTTTCTTCCCAGATTCCTGTAGAGAATCCCATGGCATCCACATTCTAACATCTTTATATCAGGGAATATAGACTCTTAGCCCTAGTTGCCTTCTCTATTCCCTAAGAATATACTAATCTCATACATGACACTTCCTACAACCCTAACATTAGAATGTCATCCCCTTTGGGCTCCCTAACCATCAAACAAATTTCATTTATGGGGGACTTGATCAAATAATTCTATCCCCTACCACTACTCTATCCATCCAACTATTTACCTCTAACTTTTCCTATCTTAGTAAACCAAAGTTTGTTGAGTTTTATCTTCATAGATGTGTTTGAAAAGGATTTGGCCTTGGTCACTATGAACAAGGGCCTCATGAGTTACCCATATCAAAACATTGTAACCTCATGAACCATTTAGCCTTAGGTATGAACCACCTAAATAACCCACCAATTCACCCAAACCCATTTCCACCATAGAAGAAGATATCCCATCCTCACCAACCTAACCAATTTACCCACCCAAATATCTTGACATCATCCCCCGTAAAACAAATTTCTAGTCAATCCCATTAGTTTGGGCCCTCTCATCTACCAAAAGGGTGGCCAAACCAAATTCCTTCCACTTTTACACCCTAAAAATGGTATAAAATGATTATCCTACCATCAACGCCATCCAACATGAAGATAATGATTTCATTCTTACCTACCTTGGTGTGGGAGATTATCCACAATCCCTTCCTCTTAAGGCCTCAACCATGTAAAATGAATCCACCACAAATATCAATTTGGGTACTTTGGATAACTCCCACATTGTCAAATCTGGCCAATCATTGAATGCTGAGGAACTTTAGAACTTCTCTTTCCTCTAATACCAAAACATAGCATTCTCTTGGTCTTATAGTGATATGCCCAAGATTGACCCCACCATTGCTACCCATAACATAGTCACTCATCATGATTCCAAGCCTGTTAAATATAAACTTTGATGTATACATCCTCACATATCCCTTCTTATCAAAGAAGAATATCAATGTCTCCTATCTATAAACTTCATTTAACCTATATACTACCCCCAATGGGTCTTAAATATTGTATATATCACTAAAGTCACTAGGGATCTATGCATTTATGTGGAATTTTTTGACCTTAACCTCACTTGCCTCAAGGATGACTTTCCTTTACCTAGCATTGACCAACTTGTTGATCTTATAGCTGACCACAAGATGTTATCTCTCATGGATGGGTTTTGGGTTATAATCAGAGCTTGATTACTCCTAAAGATCATCAAAAAACCACCTTTACCACCCCTTGGAGAAATTTTGCTATAGAGTCATGCCTTTCAGGTTAAAGAACATTAGGGAAACCTACCAATGTGCCATGACTTATACCTTCCATGATATCTTCCATAAGATTGTATAAGACTATGTGGATAACCTTCTCATGAAATCTAAAGTCTAAAAAGATCACTTGACTATTCTTATGATCATATTTGAATGCCTCATCCATTATCATCTTCAACTTAATCCCAAGAAATAGATTTTTGGGGTCCTTTCAAGAAAAATTCTTGGCTTTATCATCTCTCTTCATGAAATCAAAGTAGACCCTACTAAAGTTAGAGAAATTTTGGACATGCCTCCTCCAACCAAACTTAAGTAGCTCTGTAGCCTGTAGGTAAAACTACCTTCTTAACCATAAAACCTACATCATAACTAATACCAACCCACTTAAGTACATGTACTCTAAACCATACCAAAATTGATGTATGGCTAAGTGGCTCATGCTGTTAGCTAAATTTAACCTTGAATTCCTCCAGTAAAAGTTGATTAAAGGGTAGGTCATTGCCAACCAATTAGCCAAATCTCTTTTATCAAATGACCAACCACCTCCTCTTACCTTTCTAGATGAGTCTATCATGACTCTTTTTCAATAAGATGGCATAACCTACCGAATGACCATGTTCTTCGATGGCTCTAAGTGCCAACAAGAAGTGGGTGATAGAGTTATTCTCATTCCCCTCAATGGTGAACCCCTTCCTCTCTCCTTCAATCTTGACATTGAATGCACCAATAATATGGATGAGTATGAATCCCTAGTGATAGGTCTCCAAACTACTATAGCCTTGGGAATTAAGAAAATTCATGTCTTTAGTGATTCCCAGCTCATGGTCAACTAGGTCAATAGATCCTATCAATGTAAGAATGATGTCTTACAAAAATATAGAGTTTAGTTAAGAAACTCTTAGCATCATTTAAACATTACTTGGTCCAATTTATTCCTTGATCTACCAATAAATTCATAGATACAATGGCTTGTCTTGCTTCCCAAATCCCTTCTTATCCTTCCAATTCTAAAATCCTTATCACAATTCATCATTTTATGACTCCCTCCTATAACCAATCTGATTTCTCTACCATTTTTAGTGTGGAGGAATCCCCACCTAACATTTGGTATGACCAAACTCTTAACTACCTAAACCTAGGCATCATTCCTCCCAACCTCTTTAGGAACACCCAAAGAGCCTTTGTTCAAAGTACCTCTCATTACACCATATTAGGGGGAATCATTTAAAAATGTGGTTTTTATGGTCTCCTTCTTCATTGCCTATGTAACCATGAAGCTTCCCACACAATCAGGGATATACATGATGGGATTTGTGAGGGACACTTTAATGACCTAGTAGTCACTAAACATATCCTTCACCTTTGATAATATTGGCTCACCATCAACCAAGACTATTTTGATTATGTAAAAAAATGTTTTAAATGTTAATATCATGCTAACTTACATCACGTACTAGCCAATAGCCTCTAAGTATCTAAGGACTTTTGGCCTTTCTCTTAATGGGGGCTCAATCTCATTAGGAAAATCAACCCCCATTTTTCATAGTGACATAGCTCCAAATCACAACCACCAAATATTTCACCAAATGGGTGGAAGCTATTCCTCTTATCTCGACCAAAATATAAAAAACTATCAACTTTATCAACCATCATATCATTTACTTCTTTGATGTTCCTCATAAGATCATCATTGATAATGGTCAATCCTTCAAAAATAAGCAAGTTCAAGGTTTATGTGACACATTTGGCATCAATGTAATCTTTTCCTCACCTTTTCATCCATAAGTAAATAGATAAACAAAATCCTATAACAAAACCCTCAACAGAATAGTAACCAATGTTATCAGTGCTTCAGGTCAGGATTGGCACTTGCAAATCCCATTTTCTTTATGGGCTTATCGTACTAGCATTCAAACCTCTATGAGTGCTACCCTTTTCTCTCTAGTATTCATAACAGAGGTAGTCTTGCCTCTTGAAGTCAACTTTCCCTCCCTTCACATATTTTTGCAAGAGCATATTTTTGAGGAAGATTTTTATCAACACCATTTAGCTCAACTTGAGCTACTTGATGAGCATCATTTAGTAGTGTTCACCCACCTCTATATCTATCAAGAGCATATCAAATGTGCTTATAAAAATCACAACAAATAATTGGAATTCAATATCTGAGAAATCATCTTAAAGGAAAACTAATACATGACCAACATGGAGAAGATTTAATGAGCCAAGTTTGATTTCAATTGGCTTGGACCCTACATCATTACCCATAAGTATGGATCAAGAGATTATCATTTGTCCTTTCTCAAAGGCAAACTAGAACCTGATCCCCTCAAAACTTCATATTTATATCCATTTTTATGTTAAAAAATGATCAAGCTCACTCCTTTTATCTAACTTAAACTCATCCCTTGATTACGAGATTTTAACCTTCACCCATCTTTCTCATCTCCTTTTGAGGACAATTGATTACAACATAGAACCATGTGATTAACCCATCACAGTCATAGCCTAATCTTAAATATGGGTACCATGGCTCTACCCCTAGAATGGTTTTCATGGATACTTTTTATCTCTAACAAGATAGAATCTCATGGTCATTATCTCTCAAAAACCACACCTTTTCATATCATTAACCTTCTTGTGTTGAAATTTTTCCTTCATAAAAGTAAACCTCTAAACCTAATTAGACTTTTCCATGTCTAAAAACATTGCATCTATAAACAATTTGGATGCCAAAATACTACTTAGGTTAATATATTAAGCATTTTAGATTGTTCCCTTGAAGGACAACTACCCAAAAATAAAATAAAAATTTCCAAGTATAAGGTAGATTGCTTCCTTGAAGGATAGCTATCAAGAACATCAAATAAATCCAATAAACTTAGACCATTCCCTTTAAGGATGGCTATGTTAACTTTATTAATAGTAGAGTAATTTATTTAAATCTTCCTGCATTGATCAACTTCCCATATATAAAAATAAAGCAAAAAACCCACTATCACAACAAAATATAAAGTCATAATCAGCTCTCAAGTAGCATAATAAGTTGGAAGCTATAATCAGCTTTCACATGTAGAATTCATTCATTGATTAGTCTACATATAGCATACAACATGGAATTGTCTATTAACATTCTTAGGCTGCCTATAGAAGAGGAAAACTAATTCACATGAGGTTATCATACATATAACCCATTACCCTTCACACCACCAATCACCCATCTTCCCTTTAGACTATCTATAAATTAGTGGATTTAGAGCTTACTTAACATCCTATGATCAAGAAACCTTTTTTATCAACTCATAATCGCTCATGCATAGTATTTTAAGGGATTATATTCATTAAGCTAATCCCACTTTGGGTTTATTTTTATTCCTTGTCAAAAATAAAACATCATGCCCTATTCTTATCTTAATGTGCTTGTTGATGTTTTCATCATGACTTTTACAATTTAGTATTGCAAAACAATAATCATTCCTTTTATATTAATCAATATTAAAACAACCATAACCATACCAATCATATCCATAACCATAAAATTAATAAGTATCCTCACAACCTTAATAATGATAACATTCAACCAATGACATATAACACATTTTGTACATGTTTATAACAAACTGTGCAATATTTTATTTAAGGCATGCGGAGTCACACGGAACATACATAGTTATCAGACTATCCACACTACCCCTAAATACATTATTTTCATATTTAAGCACTAGGTTGATTGTCTGGTGACTCTAGATTTATGTTTAGCCATCCTTCTACTTGATTGCTCCCTAAACTAACATCTATAACATTCCTTGTCTCATAAGTTGCTAAAGGGTGTACTATATTCTCCTTTTCCACATTCATACCCATAGGATTAGAATCATATTCTACTCTAGGTCTTTCACCTTGCTCACTTGTCATATCCATTGCATCCCTTTGCTCTAGTTTTTCTACTTGCATAGGTACCACCAGTTGTTACCTTAGCACACATCCCCTTGGATAGTGAGGGTTCCCTCCATAAATAGATCGATGGTCATGTTCTCTATCCCTACATCTTACATAATGAAATTCTCAACTTCTTCACTACTATAGAGGTAAGAGTTAAGCTCAAGCTCAGGTTGTGAGTGTTTTCCTCTTGTTATTGATCTAATAGTACTTCTATTATTGCCATTATATGTTGTAGTATCTGATGTATCTGCACATTCACCATATTAATTATTTTGAATTGTAAGGGTTGCTAATTATCTCTACTATTGTTCCCATTATTCACCATCTTTAACCTTGTGAAGTTATCTACACTCTTTATAACCTACAAAACCAAATAACGCAATGATAGACTTTCATCCTTATCACAAATTTTTAAATAAAATACCTGACCATTCTTCCTCATCGACATGATTCTTCATTCTAATGATGGGGAAGGTCATATGATGTCATGGATTCCCTTGAATAGTCTTTCCATTTAAAAGGGTCATGTCTACATATCTTTCTATGTAGACATGTACCCCTTAGTCCACCTAGCTATTTTGATAAAGTTATCATGCACCCTCATGATTTACTTTTATCACCATTATCACCTAATCTGTATCTGATGTCTTTGATTTTTTTGCATATTTTGATATTTTTGGGCCTAATCATTATCACATTTACCTTGATTGATGTAAATTGGCTTCTAGCCATGTGCCACTACAATGATCATGCCTCCAAAGCTACCACTATTACTGGTGATATAAGCTTCTAAATCCTTACCACAATATAAAATCTTCCATCAAAGGTAGGCCACCATGAATTCACAATAATACATTCACCTTCTTATCACCTCTACCTCTTATTACTACCATCCCATTACCATAGGCTCTGAATGTTAGACCCTAACCATTGGCAGTACCTGGTTGAACATGGTAGTCTTTTTTGTGCTAATTGAAAGTCTTGTTCGTTAAGCCCAACCTAGAAAAACTAATAAGTCATTATTTCTAAGGTACTGGGATAGAGGATGCATACATGGATGACTTTTGTCTAGCTTACAGATACAGCTCTTAGGTCATGAATGGCCCCTCTTCTATCACTCACCACACCACCAATTTTCTACCTTGTAGAATATACTTATCCATAAAATAAATTCTTTGTAGGTAGTCACTTCACTACTACCCTTAAAACTCAGCTCGTAGTGGTGATGAACCTTGGCCAAAGTGACTATGCAAATCCTAATAGAATCCCATTTCCTAAAACTTAGCTCATAGTGGTAAACATTATCTCCAGACTTCTACCCTCACATAACTTTAAAAGGTGTAACCTCCTCACAAAGGCACCTTTTCTTTTGATTAGCTCCATTGAAGGCCATTGTTGGTGGTTAACATTATGTTCCCTTCTTATTTATCTCACCTTACCCATCCATGTCTCTCATCCTACTAAATGTGGGATCATTATGGTAACTATTCTCCAATCTAGACCATTCACTTTCACCATAAACTTCACCAAAACCCAAAACCTCTATTTTATGAAACCTTCTCCATCATCCCAAACCAACCCATGTGGTCCATCAAATTGGGGTAGCCAATTTGAGCACCATTTTCCATCGTTTATCGACTATATAGGCACTGTTTGACTTCTAAGGGCAATTTGGCCACTAAAAACTAATTACCCTCCCCTTTTATTCTCATTAATTTCCCTTTATAATAAAAAAATCTTTCTTAGCGCATCTTATATCAGGAAATCTTTATATTTTTCCTATCATCCTTATACTTTAACATCACCTAATACTTCCTCTTTATTTGGGGCAATCAAGTTAACCATCACTCCCCACCTTAGAAAAAATACATTGACCTAGAGTTTATTTTAGACATTATATCCATGGAACTATGAAGGTATCATCCACTTTCCTAGTGCATATGGAGTCTACTCACTCAGCCACCCCATTCCAACCAACCAACCCACTTTCCCACATCTACCTCAACATTGGCCATTTTTGACCCAACCTTTTTGCATGTTTTGTGATAACCTTGCCTTGGTCCTTTTGACTACACCAACTATACTTATCATGTTATAGTTTTTATACCCCACCTCATGTGTAACCAAACCATTTATTTTGTTTTGTGAGAGCACTTCCTACCCTAGATACCTGTGAACGACACTGACCTTGTCTAGATGACTCAATAGGCTTAATCCAATCAATTATGACTAATATTATGGACAAGTTAACCTATCATATATACATATAAAAACCAACCTTATTTTTATCAACATTGGTAGCTTTAGTCTTTACACAATCTTGACTATCATGCTTAGTCACATTTTGTGCATCCATTGGCATTTCACATGCCTAACTACCTTATGGCACTACCTAATGCCTCCCAACTAACTGTTTACCAAAACTGCACCTGACTTGACCTTTCCTCATTAAATCTCAATTTGAGGGGGAACAAATCCTCCCATAATCAAGGCACCCTAAACTTGGACCAAGTGATTTGTTTTTGTTTTACAGCTTGTTAATCCAAAATTGTATAATTAAAAGGGGTAAAATGTAGATACTAAAAATTGTAAACTTATAGTTTTTGATGAATAAATACCTCAAGACCCCTGAAATACCCTTTAAACATTATTAACCCTTAACCAACCCCTCTTAACCTAACCAAATAACTATTCTCTTAGTCATATAGTACTATTCAAAATTACTATTTGAAAGTACTATTCACTATCACTATTTACTATGGGACCCACTATCACTATTCATGATGACATGAAAAGTGATATGGTATATGACATAGCAAGTGACATGACATGTGACATGGTAAGTGATATATAATGTGATTTGGTAGATGATATGACAAGTGACATGGCTTACAAGTGAGGTGGCTTGATGTGGGACAGCATACCCCACATGGGACCCTTTCCCAAGGTACGTAATGACCTCATTTAAGCATCACAAGGGTCCTCCCTTGAAATACGGTGAATTTAACCTTAAGAGGCCATCATTAAAAAATTATTTTTCCTTCACAAATTAAATTGGCCTTCAAAATGAGATACCTACCTCTTTAGTGGTTTGGAAAAGACAAAGGGCACCCATTTTTGACTTTTTAACCCAAATGGGAGACCTATGATCAAGGTGGGAATCCCACTACCCTCATATTTTTATTCATTCATGCACCCACATGTAAAATGGTGACATATTTTGTGTTCCATCTCTTTAATTTCATAGATGAAGACATGAAATGGTGGTGAAAAGTCTTTGGCCTCATTTAGACCTATGTGCATGATTCCCATTCAAAATTACATTCACGTGCAAGGTGGGAGACACAACAACCCAAATGGAAGACCCATGATCAAGTTATGAATCTCACCAACCTCATATTTTAACTAATTCATGTATCACATGAATAATGGTTCCATACTTCTATTATTCCCTCTTTTAGCATGATTCTTCACAATAAATGTTTTAAATACCCCCCTCTCTTTCACTCAAGGTTAAGTTGTAAGCTAGTATTTAGTTATTAGCATATTTTTACAGGTTTTTGAATAAGGTCATAATTTTAGAGGTCATACACATATTAGATTAAAATAATTCAAATAAATGAAGTTCTGTTAAAATTACCTCAAGACATCTTTAACAAAAACATTCTTTTTTAAGCTTGGAAGGTAATATTTGACTTTGTTTCTTCAATTTTATTTTATCATCCCCTTATATTTTTTATCTCTTAATCCCCACTTATCCATTTTATCCCTTTTTTATTTCATCATCTCAATCCATTTTATCCCTTGCCATCTTTTATCCATTCACACATTTGCCACTTTTACCCTCTTTATCCTCTTCCCCTTTTTCCATCTTGGCTACTTACCTTCTTACCTCATCAACCATTCACTCATTTATCCCATTTTAACCTTTAGCTTTTACTACCTTAACCATTTATCAACCAATCAAACAACCTTTTTTTAATCCCATGTTAAATTTTCAAATGAAAACCATAACCTTACTCTGCCTACTTTTCAGCATTAGTTGCTTTATTTAGTTATTATTTTATAAGCACTTAACTTTTTTATGTTAATATAGTTATTTGTTGTTATTTACTTGTATTTAATTTTATTTATTTGATATTTTAAACATAAGTATATTTCTTTTTTATTCATGAACTTAAGTGTTAACATTAGGTGGATTAACAGCCTCCTAGAAAGCTTTCACTTCTAGGATCTAGCTCATGCTAGGTAATCCACCCAACTACTTGTCTAACCATCAAGATTTTTGGTAGTGATTTCTTAATACAAGTCATTATTATCTTTCCAAAGAGGATTTCTCACAAATTCTAGATTCAACACATGCACATTCAATATGTATTCTTCTACGCACCCTTCTTAACTAGTTTCTTCCTTTCACACTTAAGAAAAAGTGAAAATTAGATAGAAACACCTTGACCATCGACGGTTAGGAAACTTACTCTTCAATTTTTTTGGCACCAAAACCTTAGTACCTAAATTTTAGTTAACACCTTCTCTAAAAACCAATCATGAATCATTGGATAACACCCTCTCCAACCAACCATTTGATCACATCCACCTTGACATTATTCATTTTGGCTTGAACTATCACATATTTTATGATGACCTTACCTTGGTCCTTTTTGACTGCACTGACCAACCTTTCCATGTTGAACATTTGAATTTTTACCACCTATTGCACACCAGACCATTTGTGTTTTTCCTGGGAGTACTTCCTACCTTGAATACCCATGAAAACACATACATTGCCTAGGAGACTTGCATTTATAAGTGTACCTAGCTACCATGCCTAAATGTGATCACATGGTCCACTTATCACTTATCCTTTTAGTACTAACCTTAATTTTTATCAACCATGGAAATTTAGTCTTTTGCATGATCTTGTCTATCACACATAGTCTCATTTTTTGCATATGTTTATGCTTTAAATGCCCAAAAATTTTGTCACCAACCTCATGACTCATCATAAATCACTTATCAAACCTGTACCTAATTTGGTTTCACCTATTTGAATCTCAGTTTGAGGGAGAACACCTCCTCCCATTATCAAGGTAACCAAATCTTCAACCTACAATCCATTTTTATTTTATAGCTTATTGACACAAACTACATAAGAAAAAGGGGAAAATGTAGACAATAAAAAACCACAAACAACTATTCTAGATATCAAAACACCCCTAGTTCAGACCATTACCCAACCCTTGACCATGACCCTAAGTAACATTAGATAATTAGCTAACCAACTCACTAACTTACCCCACTTAACCTTTGACACCCAACCATTGATGGTTAGCTTGACCATTTATGGTCACCTTGACCATCAACAATTAGGTCCCTTCCCCACCTGAATGAACACAACACCAGTTGTGTACAATCTAACATGGTATAATTTAATCTATTTTCCTTACCCATTACTAACAAATCATAATGCATTGAAATTAGCATCACTAAATTCTTATGGAACCTTCTACCTCCATCTCTCTTTGCCTATAAAAGGATTGAAGTAGGAGGTAAATAAAGATCCATAACCAAGCATTCTTGCACATAGGTATTCAAGATATTAACCATTAGGTCTTCTTTCTAAAAATTTAGTAACTATAATAGATAATTGAACCTCTTCCAAAATTTCTCTTGAGACAAAGTACTATTACTCTACCAAAATTGGTCTAGGATTAACCATCAACCATAAAATAACAAACTAGGTACTATAGACTAAGAATTTGACTCAAGAGAGGATGATTAGTATCTTGTTAGTTCCAAAATGAAAACAAATTTATAAAAACACACTAACAAGCATAACCTCTCTAGGCCTAATCACTAGGGGGAGCTTAGTTAACAAAAAAAATAGAAAGCACAATTAAAATGTAAAAGAAACCTTCTTTCACCTTCTTTGGATGCTCCAAAATTCTTGTTATAGTGGCTTGCTCAGTTTTATGCTCATGAAGTCTGCATCAATGGAGTGTGGCTACCTCAATCTCTCAATCGTACCTTGTGTGGATTTGGCTTGGCTTGGATTTGGATCAATATTTTGGCATTATAACACTACGATGATATTATTTTTTAATGCATTTGGGCATTATAAGTTTGGCATAAAAGAGCTTAAAATTCAATAGGCAAGGCCTCCTATTTATAGATTTTTAGAATAGTATGAGGATCAATCATGACTGTCTGTCTCAAGATTGAGATGTGTGACTATGAATAAATCCAAATATAAAATTTATTCTACAAATATAACCATTAATATTTGGGATAGAGAGGCATTGATTAGGTAGTGAGGGTCTTAATGAGCCATAGGAGACCCATAATCTTGATATTTTATGCATTTATCATTTATAGATGCCACCCCATATGATGATGTCACTTGATGATGTAGTTAATAAAAATAAATTTCCAATAAATATTTGTTCAACAAGTTCCATAGAAAATTAATTTAAATCCCTAATTTGGTTTAATTAGCCTAAAACATGATTAGTCAAATTTGGTGCAAAATTTAGCCCTTGGTGCACAAATTAATCAAATTGGTCAAAATGTCTTGTTATTGGCTCAAAATTTGAATAGATTGGAATTGGGAGTTGATGTTAGATGCATTGGAACCATATTCCTATTTATAATTTTTCCAACACAAGATAATAAAGGCACATGTCTTGTGCAAGAGATTTAACAAAAAAGATCAATCTAGCACACTTAGGTGCAAAATTAACATTTTGACTCAAAATGATCTGATCAAAGTTAGCTAACCTATAAATTGTATTTCCCCATTTAATGATATTTTAGTAATAATCAGCACTTAAATATATTAATTTAAAATATTTTAATATGTTTTAGGCCAAATTATGTATTTTGGTATAAATTGGTCAAAACCCTGGTTGAAGGTTATCGATGGCCAATTTTAGGTGACTATAGTTTTCCCCTATTTGGGAATGCATCACAAGATATAAGCATAATAACATCTTCTCAAATAATTAAAAGGTTGTGTATTCCTACAAATGCAATGATGATGAACTAACTGTATGATGCCCCATTAAGGGAATGGTTGACACAAGTAGGTTGGTAAACGATCCGTCAAAAAAGAAAAAAGTGAAATGAGGGGACCAAAGAAGGGAAAATTACGGGATGAGAACACAATGAGTTTGCAAAATTAGTCAAAATCACTAAAAATGTAAGTGGGATGGTGTAATAGTAGTTTTCCCAAAGGTGGTTATAAGCATTATATCTTGATAGTGGCAATGTGGTGTGATAATGTAATGATTTGCCTAAAGGTGGTTATAATCATTAATAAGATGAAGTTGTCCCAATTAGGATTGAAAAATACGATAAAACTATGCCCTTGTATGGGTATAAAAAGTAAAGGGGTGACAACACAATGATTTGCCCAAAGTTGGTTATAATCATTGAGAAATATAGGTGGGACAGTGTGCAATGATTTACCCATAGGCATTTATAATCATTGGACCCCGATTGTGGAAAACATTATTGATTAGTTCATGATGATAATGATGATGATATAATACAGAGGATAAAGATGAATTGGGACAACCTACTATTAGGGAGATGCTCATCTGAACTAACAAAGGGTGAAATTCTTTCATGGTTAATTACTCTATTTTGGATATGATTGGGATTGAATTGAGATGTTGGTGTTGAAGAGATGTTGATGCCACCACTGATGAATAGACTTTCTGAGGCTAAGGTTTATTTTAGCACATGTTGGTAGGCATCCTAGTATAACATCATGAGGACTTAGCTAAAATATGGGTAAGGACTGACTCCCATAATCTAATACTCAAAATAAAATAAGGCATAAATGATAGAGACCATGATGCCAATGTAGATATATGACTATGGATGGATTCAATTGTAAGTGTTGATAAGGAATCACCTAATGAATGCACATAGACCAAATCAAGGCAAAAGTATAGAAAGAAAATAAATAGGCACACAAATAAAGCAACAAAAAAATAAACAAATGAATTTAAGCCATATGAACATTAACCCTAGAAAATAGGTGACAACTTAACAAACTAACAGAATGGGGGAATAGAAGAAAAAGAAGGGGTGGCTGAGTTATCTCCATATGCACTAGGCAAGTAGATGATGTATATATAGTTCCATGGATGTAATATCTAACAAAAACTTTAGGCCAAATGTAGTTCTCCCAAGAATTGTAAGAAAATGATAACTGGTAAAAACAAATAGATTAGACATGATAGAAGAATAAGAATGGTCTTAAAAAATGGCAAGTGCATGGGAGAAAAGGCCAAAAATGATGGGAAAATTAAGGAACAACTAACTTACTTATAACTTAGTAAGAGTTCCTAGAATCCTTAAGGCAAAAAAGTGGTCAATGTTTTTGGATTTTTCTAATGGTTTTACAAATGTTTTTGGAATTTTTGAAGTATCTCAACTCAATTAAGAATGATGAGACATTAAATGGTTAAATATCACAAAATGGTGAGAGCATTACTTAGGTTGCTCATAAAATGGCTAGAATGTGGCTTAGGTTCTAAAAAACATTTGAGAGCATGGCCTAGGTTGCTCATAAAATAGTGAGAGCATTAAAACTTAGGTTGATTGTAAAATGATGAGAGCATGGTTTAAGAAAGGTGATTGAGCTTACCTCAACAAGTATCAAACACTGCCTACATAGTCCCAGAGTAAGACCTCATGTCACTATAGTTCTACCCTATAAGAGAGTAATTTAACTAGTGTAACAATAAATTCAAACAAAATAAGCACAGTTTGTATAAAGGCATTATATGGCATAGGAAATGGCAAGTTGGTATGTCAAGGCTCTATAAACAAATCTTTCCCCTAGTTTTCCCATAGGCAGTTATAACTAGGACACAATGGTCTAGATCAATTGTACTAATATACCCATAGGTAGTTATAATTAGTGGCAAGACTAATGATAAGAAAAGAACAACAAAGGATGTAACTAATGAAACTTCTATCATAATGCTCCAAACTACTATCTCTATCTATAATGATTAAAATAAATACTAAAATTAATCAAACTCATTGGTGCCAAAAAGGGGCAACCAATGACAAAACCAAGGTCAAATGGGCTAGGTAGATATGATTTAAAATATGGTTGCTCAATATAATATAATGGTAAAATAGATAATTAATAAGCTTAAGATGAATGATAATAATGACATTTTCATAAATAATAATAGTGATAAAGTGGCACAACTAAAATTATCCTTATAGATATTACACCATAGCGCTCAAGTATAGTACTACTTGAGGTGAATAATATTCATCAGCTTAGGAAGTTCATCTCCATCTAGTGTGGTGACCTTGTATGCTCTTGATCCATAATCTATAATAATGATGAAAGGCCCTATTCAATTTGGTTTGAATTTACTTTTATGCTTCTTCTTGGTATTGGTATTCTTTTGGTTTTTTGTAAGAACAAGATCACCAAGTTCAAATGTTCTATGCTTGACAGGCCAATTGTAATGGCCTTTGAGTTAGTTCTGATATGCCTTAAGATTGATGAGCACAGTTGTGATTTTTTCATCAAGTAGGTCTAGCTCTTGTAGGTGAGCTACTCGATAGTCATGATCATCTAGGACATGCTTGAAAGATATGCATAGTGAAGGCAACTCAACCTCAATGGAAAGGATGGATTTTATACCATAAACAAGTGAACATGAAGTGGCTCCTATAAGGATATGGTGATTGGTATGGTATGCCCAAATGGCACAAAATAGCTAAAGGTTTCAATCATGGTCAGCATCATTGATAATATTTTTGAGAATATTGACAATGGTTTTATTCGATGCTTCAACCTAGCCATTACCTTAAGGCTAATATGTTGTAGAAAATTTTTGTGTGATGTTATATTTAGCACATAGCTTTTCAACATTATTTTTCTTGAATTATCCTCCATTATTAGATATAATATCAAAGGGAATAGCATAATAGGTAATGAGATCATTGAAGATGAACTTAGAAATTTGCTTTCCTATCATGTAATTAAGGGGTATAGCTTTAACCCACTTAGTGAAATATTAAATGGTGATAAGGATATGTTTAGGGTCATTTGAAGATGTAGGATTAATTTTCTCAATGAGGTTGAGTTCCCATGTAGAAAATGGCCATGTTGTCAACATTGGTTTCAGAGTCTTGGTTGGGGCATGAATCAGATTGGCATGTCATTGACATTTGTCACATTTCTTTACATATGTAGCTATATCTACATCCATTATGGGTCAATAGTAACCATTACGTAAGAGATTTTTGGATAGGATGGCCCTGTTAGAGTGGGATCCACATGCCCCTTTGTGAACTTCCCATAATGCTAGTGTAGATTCTATCAAAGTTAAACAATGAAGTAGAGTTCCATCAAAATTATGGTGGTAAATGGTTGATCCAAGTAGAGTATAATGAGTGGAGTGATGAATAAAGGCTTTGGTTTATTTTCAAGATAGCTCTAGTGGTATAACTTAGTCATGGAGATAGTTATAAAGGTCTGAACACTAAATAGAATTAGGACCAATAATATCACAAATCATTGCCACTATTGAACATTCATGAGCTAGTGTGACCAAATTCTCAATGAGGAACCAATACTCTCTAGCTTTGTCTATTCGTCAAATTAAAAATATGATAGTAGTCATGGTATCTAAAGTTCTATTACTAGCCCTTGTTATATGCTCAAATTAGATATCTATAATTTGTTGTTTTTGAGTTTCAACTATAGCTTTGTAAGGAACTAGCTTGCCATCTTTAGTTTGGAAATGGTATGTGACTTGATTGATGATTAATTAAGAATCACCATAAACCTTAAGATGAGATATCTTCAACTTTACTACTTGTCAAAGTCCTACAACAAGTGCTTCATACTCAGCCATGTTATTTGTACAAGGAAAATTGATGTTGAAAGACTTAAGAATTAAATCCCCTTATGGTGTAATAAATAAGAGGAATACTCCTATCCATGTGCCATAAATGATACATCAAAATATAGCTTCTAATGATACTATTCAAGAGGTATTTCAATGATGGTCATTATGGATTCATCCAAAAATTGGAATGTGAGTGGCTCTACATCTACAAGGGCATGTCCCTTGATTGCCTTCTGATTGACATACTCTATGTTCAAATCACTAAGAAGCATGGTCCACTTGGCCATTCTACCTTGTAAATATATTTTAGATAGTAGATACTTGAGTGGATCTACTTTTGAAATGACCATGGTCTTATTGTTGAACATGTAGTGTCATAATTTTTGAGCTATGAAGACCATGGCCAGATAGGCTTTTTCAATAGGCATATAGTTATGTTCATACATGACCAATGTATAACTTAAGTAGTATACTTCATGTTATTTTCTAGTGTCATCATGTTGAGATAGAAGTTCCCCCAAGGCACTATCTATAGCTGATAGGTACAACAAAAATGGTTTTCTTGGTATAGGGGGTAACAAAATAGGCAGATTTGCTAAGTAATCTTTGAGTTACTAAAAAGTTATTTGGTAGTGATCATCCTAGTGGAATGTAACTCATTTCTTTAGAAGATGTGTAAATGGATGACACTTGTCTACTAACTAAAATATGAAGCATCAGATTGACTGGATCTTTCCGTAAAAACTACAGAGTTACTTCAAATTGGTTGGTGGTAGCATCACTGTTATAGCTTGGACCTTGGCTGGATCAACTTCAATTCCTCTATGAGACATGATAAAGCCAAGTAATTTACATGATGTTACTCTAAATACACATTTATTTGTATTTATTCAAACTTTGTACTCATGTAGTCTTTCAAATATTCTATGTAGCACTACTGGAAGGTCAGCCCTAGTTTTTTATTTGCCTAGTATGTCATTGACATAGTCTTCAATGATATCATGCATCATATCATAGAATATGATGGCCATGGCTATTTGATATGTAGCTTTAGCATTTTTTAGACCAAAAAACACTACCTAATAATAGAACATTCCCCATGGAGTGGTGAATTTTGTCTTGTGTTGATATTTTAGTGATATTCTGATCTGGTTGTATCCTAAAAAGCCATCCATTAATGAAAGCATTTCATAACCTATTGTAGAGTCAATGATCATGTCAATGTTTGGTAATGGAAAGTCATCCTTAGGTTAAGCTTTGTTTGTATCATGAAAATTAGTATAGATTTTGATTCTTTCAAGTTTTTTACTAATAGGTACAATATTAGCTATCCATTATGAGTAGTCAATGGAGTGAATACATCCTACTTCTAAGAGTTTTTCCATTTCTTTCTTTAATAATACATCAATGTGAAGATGTATCTTGCATAACTTTTTATTAACTAGTTTGGTATCAAGATTTACTATAAGGTGATGTAAAACCAAGGTGGGGTCTAAACTTGGCATGTCAAAATATGCCTATGCAAATATATCTATAAATTCTCTCAATAGAGCTATAAAGATTTCACGTTCCTCCTCAGTGAGGGAAATGCCTAATTTTATCTATTTTAGGTCTGATGGAGTCTTGATGTTTACCTCTATTATATATTTGACCAGAAGGGTTGAGCCATCTTCTAAGATAGTATGAAAAGACTTAAACTATAAGACTATATCAAGGTCCTTTGTTAGGACTTTCTCTTCAACTTCTCCTAGGCATGATGAATCTGAGTCCCCCAATGGGAGATCTGGCCATGTGATAAAAACAATAAAAAATTATTGAAGAATTAAATAAAACACTTGTTTCTCAAAACTAAACTTATATCCATAGGTAACTTCATCATTTTTGGTCTCTTGGTCTAAATTTGAAGAAGAATGAACACCCCAATCTAGTGGTGCCTGAAATAGGTTTTCACCACTAGGTTGGCCTTTATCTTTACTTTTTCCTAGTCAAAAAGTGGCTCAAAGAGGTTTTCACTTTGAAACCTAAATGTTTTGTTTATTTGTTTTTGTCTAAGGGTGTTCACCCACTCTCCAAAATAGGCTTCAAGATCCAATGTGATTGAAAATCCTAATTTATGATCTCCCAATAGAACATTGTCTCTAAGGCCTAAAAAACCATAGAATGCCTCATCATTCTGAAACTCATTAATAATTAAACTAGATTCTTGTTGGTCCCAATCTATCAGTTGGGGATAGTATATTGGTAATGGGTTATGATGAATGACTAGGGTAAGGGTACAAATTGCATTGTTATCAAATAGGCTAGTCTTGGCTAGGTCATAAAAGATAAGGCTATGATATGAATCTGTTTCACTATTAGCATCATCATCACTAGTCACTGATGATGAAACTCAAATAATATATGTAGGGTCACTCCCAGGTGGTTTAAATCCAAGTCCATAGGGTTTTTTATACTTAGTCATATAAATTAGATCAATTGTTCCTTGTTGATTTTGTATGAGGCCTCTTCCTTCATAATCGTGATATTCCATGATCTTATTGGAAATAGGATACTTTGCACTCTTATAATAATCAACCAACTTTTCATTGTATAACCATGATTCATATCCTTCAATAGGGTCTTATTCTTGGCTAGATGTTGGTATGAACATGATTGGTCCTAGATTATGAAGTTTATCTATACCTTTTCATTGCTAATGCATGCGTGGGATAACTTTAGGTCATCCAAAGTTCTTGGGATCTTGAGGAAGATTAGAAATATAAAAGGTATCATGGGTCATATACTCCCTTGGGATATTATCTAAAATGGTGAAATGACTAGAAACTTTAGGAAATGTCATGTGGGAAAGGGAATCTAGGATATTAAGATCTATGCAATTGTCCTCTAGAGGATCAATAAGTATGGCCTTTCCTTTATCCTACTTGGAATTTGGATTCATGTTGTATTGGTAATTATAGCTTTGAAACTTAGCATCGAGATGTTTGTAGTGTTCATATGGGTGAAAATTTCCTAGAATATTCACCTCCATGCTTGAGTGGGAGAACTTGATACATTGGTGCAGTGTTGATGGGACTACATGAATCTCATATAACCAAGGCCTACCTAAAATCATATTATATGACAACTCAAGATCAATCACATGGAAAAGTGTATCATGGGTCAAATGCCCAATGATCATTGGTAGGCTAATGGTGCTTTGTGATTTTCTCTCTTGATTATCATAGGCTTTGATAGCTATTGTTTCTAGTTGGAGATCTATCATTATATACCCAAGAAGCTTGATGAGCTTTAGAGACACTATGTTGAAGCTTGATCCATTATCTATAAGGACATGTTTCACTTTGTGCCTTTTTATATAAACTTCTATGTATAATAGATTATTATGATCAGGACAGGGGAAGACATATTGCTTTGGTTGAATGTGACTTGTTGGGCTAGAGTGAGGTGTCCAACCAAAGCTTGAAATTTATCAAGAAATATGTCATTGACAACAATGGATTAGGTTTAAAAATTATTCAAAATTCTCTTGTGGATTGTTGACATTCATAAAAAATCTAAAATAGAGATCTAGGCTGGTATCTTCTACAATTATTCCATAATATCAAACTTCTTTTATGGGTTAATTGTAATGGCTTATTTTGAGGTTGAATGGTTGGTTAGATAATGACAAAGTGGAAGATGGTTGTGGGCTTGGGATGGTAATCCTTGACCTCTGAGTTATGATTGCACAATCAAGATTAAATATAGGACCATGATTTCTAATAAATAATGGTAATGGTGTAGGACCGGATAGGATAGGTCTCAATTTCTAGTGCACTTATATCTAGTCATGGGGCAAGGATAAGTTATCGGTATAAGGTCTATAAGTGGAAATCCTAGTTTTTTGGTTTGTTTGTGTGTGGTCCTAGGTCAAAGAAGGATTATCTATGTAATTTAGTTGAGTGGCATTGTTTAGCAATGGTCTAGATTGACTGGTGCTTGGTCTCAAATTAATGGAGATGGTGTTAACACTACCCCTTGCAATATAACCTACAAGCTTGTTGTAGTCATGTGTAATTGTATGGTATGTTTTTTGGTTTTTATCATTGTGACCTTAATTTTATCTATTTTTCTATTGTTGGTTTTGTTGCTGAATCTATTGGTTCTATTGGTTTGGCCTTTGATTTTGATACTGTTGATTTTGTTGTTGCACTGGCCATGGCTATTATTGTTTTTATTGTTAGTTATACAGTTGAAAAGGGTTTGATAGATGCCAAGATTCTAATTGGAGGTGAAAACACCACCATCCAATGTGATCTCCCCATTCTCTAACATATTTTCAATTAAATTATGTCAGGGGATCTAGCTCTACCAATTAGAGCACAATTGATTACTTTCTTATAAGCAATTAAACACAGAATTATACCAGAATGATAAAGTAGCTAGAAACTTGAGATAGCAAAGAATTTGAGAGACAATACACATTCTTGTATTAAATATTACTAGAAGAAAATACAATAAGGAAGATGCCACTTCTTCCTCCACCTTAAAGGCTTGCCACACCTCAAGACCTTCTTCCCTCTCTCTCTTGCTCAACACAACAATTCTAAAGCCTGAGTTGCTATCCCTCCTTGAATGCTTCAGCTGATCTCCTTGACCTTACACCTGTATATCTCCTTAACCTTGCTAGCTTCAATGCTTTTACTTGCCTTCTTGGATCATTACAATACATGCCTTATGGGTCTTTAAATAAGATCCCATGCTTACAAAAATAGAACTCTAACTACAATAATTAGACACGCAGCTTGTGACTATAATTAGTCGCTTGACATGCAAACACTCACTTCACTTAACTGACTGTTCATCAACAACAGTTCTTGAAATACACAGGCGATCGACGCCGGTCCCTTCTAGTTTGGTGCTGTCGACGTCGGCCGACTCTCTGCCATCACCGGTCTCCTTCTCCACTGCATCTAACCGACATCGGTCATACTACCGACGTCGGTGGCTCTTGTTCTTCAGCATCCTTCCTTGTGTCTGCAAACAATTGAAGCTTTTAGCTCCACACCATAACAATCTCCCACTTGGAGATAAATAGCTGCAACTTGTACCTATACCTGTACACCATCTATTTTGTTCCTTAGGCTCTGTATCCCTCTTCAATGTCACTCTTGAAGATCAACCACCATGCAAACTTGTGATGCAATACATGTCTCTTATGTCACAAGAATTTTACTGCTCCCAAATTCTCCATGACATACATCTGAACCAACTCTACCCTTAGCTCAAAAAACTCCCTGTATATGAAACCCTGCAACAAGTAACACAATACAGTAATAGGATAATGTAGCTAATATTATCCAACCTGGTAAAGATAAAATACAATGGTCGAACCTCCATTGCTCTGCAGCCTAGTCAAGACCATATACCATAGCCTTCTATCTCATGTGTCCATCCACTCTCTTCTCTAAAAATGGGAATCCATCCCTCTATCCAGTGCTTCCTTCCAGCTGATAACTCTACCAACAATTACCTATTTGGTTCTCCAAGGACTCACACTCCTCATCCATGCCAAGCTCCCACTGTTTCTGGATTCTACCTACATTGCTTCTTCCATCTTTCTAGTTCTTGACTATCAGTAAGCAATATAAAGAAGGTGAACAACAAATATGAGGTTCACTTACCATTTTTGACCTCCATATGGGTGTTTGAGACTTAATGATCCACCCAATATCCATTCCAATGACCAATATCGGCCATCTCCTAGTCTGCTCCTGACCGATGTCGGTTCCCTACACTGACCCTGACTACCGACGTCATTTCCCTGGCCAACGCCGGCGTCCCTCCTACCGACGTCAGTCCTTATGACCGACATCGAACTTCTCTTGTCCAACCTACCGACCCTGTTGGTCTGCACATGACCGATGTCGGTATCTGGATGACTGACATCGGTGCCAAGCTATCGACATTGGTGTCTGTGTGTTCTTGTAAGTGATGAAATTTTCATCCACGAGCTCTTCTTGGATCAAACCTCTGTCCATGCTGCCTTGCTCAGATTTATTTAGCCCCTGTGACTGATCTCTGTCCTTCATCTCCTTCGTAAACACCAAGGATTCTTTGTTCCTATCAAAAGCATCAAATTTCCTCTTTCTGCAATGAACTTTATCTATGCTCTCCAAATTTGAACACATACCTTTTGGATCAAGAACTTCCATTCCCTTCTTATTCTTGTGACCAAGCCTAATAGGCCACATCTTCGAATCTACACCAGAAGTAGAATCAGTAATACAAGTAGATAGATAAAGAGTATCTACTTTCTTACCTCTTGCTAGAACAAGTGCTCCCTTGGTAACCTTCCAAGAGTCCACTGTGAGGGTTATTGTGCATCCCTCATCTCCCAACCTTCCTACAGAAATTAGACTCTGCTTCAAAATTGGAACATGCATGACCTCTTTTAACACCCATGTGTTGTCAATCTGCAATCTCAGCTGCACTTTCCCTTTGCCAACTATCTGACAAGGCGTACCATCCCCTAAATAGAGCACTCCAAAATCTCCCTATTTATACTCATAGAACAAATCTCTGTTTGGGGATGCATGAAAAGATGAACCAGAATCTAAAATCCATGATCCTACCTGACTATCTGAATAACGTATGAGAGCATCCTGCATTACAATATTTGCATCATTTGCTTCTTCCATACCTGCATGTTGATTCTCTTTATCTCTCAACCAACACTCCTTCTTTGTATGTCCTTTCTTTCCACAAAACCAATAGGTAATACCTTTGGAATCGGATCTCCTTCCCGACCTTGATTTCCCTTGCTCAACCTTCTCGCTTTGCCTTCCCCTACTTTCTGCACTTAGAGCATTCCCTGATGATTCACCTGTGCTTCTCCTACATATTTATTCATTCAAGATCACACTCACAACATCATCAACTTTTAAGATTTTAGAAGCAGATGCAGAATTACTTACTGCCATAACCAAACCATCCCAACTTTCAGGCAAAGAACATAAAATCAAGAGAGCCTTTAGCTCATCATCAAAAACAATATTGACTGACGCTAGTTGGTTTACCAAACCATGGAAATCACTAAGATGAGTATGTACCGATCCACCTTCCTGCATTTGCAAAGTAAATAGCTACTTCATAAGATATACCTTATTAGAAGCCAAGGGCTTTTCGTATAAATTCGCCAAGGACTTTATCAACTATTTCATTGTCTTACACTGTGATAAGCTAGAAATCACAGACGATGCAAGGCTCAACCTTATGGAACCAAGAGCCTTCCGATCAAGAATGTTCCATTCTTCATCCTTCATATCTGTGGGTTTGCATGCAACCCCACCCAACGATAAGTACAGATCCTTCTGATACAGATAGTCCTCAATCTGCATCCTCCAATGTTGATAATTCTTGTCGTTAAACTTCTCCATTCATAGCCTACTTTCTTCTGCCATTGCTAAACTCCCACTCAATCAGAAAACCCTATGAATGACTTGTAATCAAAAAACAATACCCTACTTCCTGCAAATCGTAGCTTTGATACCACTTGTCAGGGGATCTAGCTCTACCAATTAGAGCACAATTGATTACTTTCTTATAAGCAATTAAACACAGAATTATACCAGAATGATAAAGTAGCTAGAACTTGAGACAACAAAGAATTTGAGAGACAATACACACTCTTGTATTAAATATTACTAGAAGAAAATACAATAAGGAAGATGCCACTTCTTCCTCCACCTCAAAGGCTTTCCACACCTCAAGACCTTCTTCCCTCTCTCTCTTACTCAACACAACAACTCTAAAGCCTGAGTTGCTATCCCTCCTTGAATGCTTCAGTTGATCTCCTTGACCTTACACCTGTAGATCTCCTTGACCTTGCTAGCTTCAATGCTTTTACTTGTCTTCTTGGATCATTACAATACATGCCTTATGGGTCTTTAAATAGGATCCCATGCTTACAAAAATAGAAATCTAACTACAATAATTAGACATGCAGCTCGTGACTATAATTAGTCACTTGACATGCAAACACTCACTTCACTTAACTGACTGTTCGTCAACAACAGTTCTGGAAATACACAGGCTACCGACGCCGGTCCCTATTGGTCTGGTGCTGCCGACGTAGGCTGACTCTCTGCCGTCACTGGTCTCCTTCTCCACTACATCTAACCGACGTCGGTCATACTACCAACGCCAGTGGCTCTGGTTCTTCAGCATCCTTCCTTGTGTCTGCAAACAGTTGAAACTTTTAGCTCCACACCATAACAAATTATTGATTTTCACACATCTTCATAAATTATGCCCATTGACTCGATGATATTCATAAAATTCATTTTCATGGTACTAATCAAGATAAGGCATGCCTTGAAGATAATTATTTGGTATAGGCCAACTAATTAAATTAATAGTGGTAAGTTTTCAAAATATAGACTTAATAGGCTCTCTAAGATTATTAAAAACATGACACGTAGGCACAGTTTTCCTTGGAGGAGGGTTTTATAATGGTAAAGGTTGTGATATTTATTGTGCGGGTCTGGTTATTGTGCTTGCAACATTGGTTGAAGAGGTTGTTGAGTATAAGTAAGTTGAAAAGGTGGTGAAAATGATGTTTACATAGCTTGAACATGTTGTGAATTGGTTACTTTATTTCTCACAACATTCTTATTGTGGTTGAATTGCTTTAGTCTATCTTGGTTATTGGCATGTGCCAATTGTGATGCTTTCACTTGGATTGGATGTTGATTTTGGCCACTTTTTTTATTGGTACCTTAGTTTTTATTAGTTGAATTAAGCTTGATGACTCCTTTATTGATGAGTGCTCACTCGATCAAAAAACCTTTGTCAATGATTTATTTAAAGGTATGTGCACATTGCAGTTCTCAATGATAGGCTATCTCACTATGCAAGTTTTTAGTGAATACAATAGCTAATTGTTTATCTAGTAAACTATGAGTGAATCAAATTACAAGTGCTCTCCATCACTATAGATAGCTTGCAAAACTCTCACCAACTTTTTGTTTAGCTTGCATCAAATCAACCAATGAAATCTCATGCTCAAGATTATAGTACAAGTGCTACATAAACTTGTCTGAAAGATCATCAAAATTAGTTACCAAATTCTTAGGCAACTTTAAGAACCACTTCAAGGCTTGTCTAGTTAAGATCCTTGGAAACAATAAAATTTTTATATCTCTATATGCCACTAGTTAGCATGCAACAAAGAACTCAATTAAATGGGATTTGGGGTCACCTTTCCCCTTGTATTTATCAAACTTTGGTGGATCATATCCTGGAGGGAATGGAATCTTTAAGTACTCTGTATTGAAAAGATAGGAACACAAATCATCCAACTTAAACTTTTTAACTTATTTCCTTGCTTGGATGGCCACAATTACATCCTTAATTTGTTGCAATTCTTGGGATAGGAAACTAGAAGGAACATTGGTTTGAGGGGGAATATTAGCCTGAGTAGATGGTTGAGTGATCACAAGTGGAGTATTTTGACTAGGGTATGATGGTGGTATTTGGTATACATTGGATTGGTTAGGAAATGGACTAAGAATATGCATGCATAGATTAGGATGTACTTGTTGAAATTACATGTCTAGTTGTGAAATTACATGTTTGGTTGTGTGATATTCTAGGTTGGGTTAGTGATGAAGCTTTGAGTTGGAGGATTTTGAAGCTGTGAAGGAGGGATATACTGATATTGTGCCTATTGTGGTTGAATAGGGACCTATTGCTAACTACTCAAACCTTTCTATTGAGTGAGAACTTGTGATCCAAGACCATATCTCTAAACTTATGGTATGCCCTACACAAAAGGCAATTATTGCCTAGTAGGTTTTTGAGAGATATTGAAATCCCCTTGTTGCATGAATCTTGATTAGGAAGTGGATGCATGTTGGGGATTTATCACCTGTCATTGACCAACATGAATACATTGTTGATTAAACATCATTTGGTTTTGAATTGGCATGTTGGTATGCAAAGAAGAAGGTACATTTGCTACTACCTAATGAAGTGGAACATTAGTTTCCCCTTGTTGAGGTGGTAATATGTTCAACCTTTACTACATTGGTATATTCATTTGTGCCTATTATTGTGGAATACTACTCATCACCTATTGAGGAGGAATAGGATTCATCACATTCTATTGTTGAGGCATGGCATTGGTTATGAGTTGACTAACTTATCCTATTGGTTGTGTACTTGATGAAGCAACTAGTTGAGGTTGGGATGCAAAATCTCCCATTCATAGGTTTATCGAGCCACTCATGGTATTAACTAAAGGCACATGTTGTTGAATAGTTGTTTGTATATTAGTACCACTTTGATTTAGATTGGATGGTGTTTGTGTAGTGTCTATTATATTTAGCTTATTATTTTACATAGAAGTAGAAAACACTTCTTTAATAACTGGTGTATGTAACAAGTTTTCTATCAAAGTGTTTTATGTGAATATGTCTAAACTATGATTGTGTTGACTAGTTAATTCTATCAAAACTCCTATTGAAGGAACTAAGTCAATAAGAGGTTTACTCACCATGGTCATCTTATTGAAATTATGTGTTAGATTTAGGTAGGTTTGATTTGTTGCTTACATTTAGTTAAAGTGGTATTCCATGAGGTTATTTCCTTTGTTAGGCATATTAGGATCATGATACATCATTTGGACTAGAGTGAAAGGATTGCTAGAAGAAACCTATTGACTATATAGTTTGTTATGAGGCATTCTTACTAGGCTTGATAAACTTTCGTGAGGGAAGTCCACTGGAAATTTATCCTTTACTTCTATCGATATAAATAAAATCTCATCTTTGTTCTCTAACAAATAATTCTCAAACAAAAATGGATCATACATGAAAGGCATATTAGTAGAGTAGGATTGTTGAGGAACTTATTCTTTAGCTATGGGCATCATAGCTATGTATCATGTGGTTTACTCTTGGTCTTGTTCTGAATATGGTAGCATATTAACTAAATAGTTATCCAATAGATCTTGGTTTTATGCCCCTATTTGAGTATTATAAGAGGGATAAAGATCCATCTCATAAGCAATATTATCTACATAGGGGTCTTACATCATTTCTTCTTACACAACTATATTACTAATCCCTAAATTTTACATGAGTCCACTATAAGTATAGGAATACATGTTGGGATCCATAGTGAATGTTTTGTGATAGAAATGGAAGAGAGTTCTAAAAACTCTAAAAAGACAATGTCTAAAAGATGATGTTCAAACTTGGCTTAGATGCATCGAAAGGATGGAAAGGTTTATGCAATGATTTGTGATAAAACAAGATAACATTAAGTATCTAATTTTACATGTCTTATATAATAAAGATTAAGTGAATGGACCAAAAATCAAAATGTCAAACTCTAAGGTTGAAGTATTTCAAACTAGTCTAATCTAGGAAATAAATAGTTTCTAGGTCTTTTGGCCAAACATGGTGTTGGTTGAATATTTTGTCAATCAGTGTACTGATAAACAAAATAGGTCTGATTAGCCAAAGTAGGAAGATTGGTCATCCAAATGTGTAGGTTTACCACATCAAAAGGGGACAAATCTCTCCTCTCATCAAGGGGAGGTTCCCTATAGATATGCTATATATATATATATATATATATATAGAAATTAATACTCAAGGGTAGGACAAACCATCCATCTCTCTTTTTTCAGAGATGATGCATGTGGATCAAAGGAAAAACTCAATGGAAATGACAGAAAGCACTCCTCTTCTTTTAGAAGTACTATTCAACTAGCCACAAGAATACTCCTAGTAGTAAAAGCAAAATTTAACTAAGGATGTAGTAACCAACAAATTGAGATGCAACACAAAGTCTCCACCTGAATTTCTCAAGAGTAAAATATGAAGGACAATGAGGGCACAAAGTCATCCCAAGGTCCTTTACATAGAAATGAAAAGAAAACACACTAAAGGCAATTATGGGGGCACAAAGTCTCTCCACAATTGGCTCTTCAGGACACCTTCCTGACTACTTTCACTAATTCTACTTGTTGAATTAAAGGAACAAAAAATATATCAAGGAAAAAGACATAAGAACAATTTTCCCAACAACAAAGATATTACAGCACAAAGTCTGAAAAGTCACTTGCTTTCTTATTCCAATAACAAAATATGATCAATAATCTGAGCTCAAAGTCTTAGTAATGCCTTTCAATTTGGGTAGAGTTTCATTTTTGATTGTCAAAAAGAGATACATTTACAATAAAAGAGAGCCCCTTATATAGCCTCTTCAAGAAGGACTCGAGAATAGTAACACATCATGTTGCATTGAAATTTGTTAAGAAGATAGGCTGGAATTTAGGGGCATCTACCCATTTGCTTTTCTCAATGTAGAGAAATAAGTCACACTATTGAAAGTTTGCATCTTTCAATGTCCACCTAGCGATCTGATCCTTCTCCATCATTCCTCCTTTTTTGGTTAATTGAATCAGGTCCTGGATTCAATTTGATGTTTTGTTCCTTAGTCTTTTCCTACTAGTTTTGGCCTTGAAGCCTTTGAATGCATTGAAGTCTATAGATTACAAGAATCAATAGCTATTTTATAAGCTTTGAAATTGACATTCACACACCCATCAATATGCTTTCAATGGCTATTTCACTATTCTAGAATTTGACATCTTCAGGCACGTCACCCCTTGGTCCTTCTTTGGCTTTTCTATTTTGCATCCTCCCAAAGGGAAGGTGACCCTTTGGCTTTAGGGGAGTGTCCTTTAAGTTTGCAGTTGAGAGTCCCCTACAAGGGCACCTGCCCTTCGGGGTCCTTTGACGGCCTTTTCTTTGAAGTCTCTCCCAGACATTTTCCCTGGGCTTTCTCCCGTGGACAATTCCTGCAGACAAAAAGTCTGCAAATATTTCTTGTGGACAAAAAGTCTGCAAAATTATTCTGATCACTTTGCCTCTTTGGAAATTTCTTTGGGCTTTCTACCTGCAATTGCTTTCCCGAATTCCTTTAGACTTTTTATCTGAAGGAATTCCTCCAGACAAAAGTCTGAAAGAATTGTTTCTTGCCTTAGTCTTTTTCAACTACCTTAAACAAAAATTTGAAAGAATTTACCTTTACAGCCTTCTTTGAAAATGACCCTTCTGAAGGGTGCTTTTGTCAACCAAGTGCCCTCTGTAAGGGCACTTGTCCTTTGGGAGGCTTCTTTGAACTTTTGCATTTGAACCGCTCCTTTGAACCAAGCTTTGAACCAAGTCAATGATCCCTTTGATTGAACCAACTGAGTGAACCATTTGATTGAACCAAAGCATTGAATCGCTTGGTTGAACCAAACATTAAACCAAGCTGATGAAACAAGCTTTGAGCCAAAATGGTTCAAGCTGATGAATCCTTTAATTGAACCAAGCCTTTGAACCAAGCGGATGAACCAAAGTGTTGAACTGAGTGAGTGAACCAACTGAGTGAACCAAAGCATTGAACCACTTGATTAAACCCACCTTTGAACCTATTGAACCTTGAACCTATTAAACCTTTGAACCAAAGTGGTTCAATGGTTCAAGCATTCTTCTCTTCGAAGCCGTTGAACCATGAAGCGGTTGAACTTTGAACCTTGATGAAGTACTTAACTCTTGCTGATGACGTTGAACCTTTGAACTTGTTCAACCTATGAAACCAAAATGGTTCAAGGTTCAACGGTTCAATGGTTCAATGGTTGGATCCTTGCTTAGATGCTTGTCGTTGGACATTTTTTATTGAACCAAGATGCTGAACCAATCCTGAAAATGATTAAGTGTTAGAAACTAATTCTTTTGATTGAACCTGCCTGTAGAAGCCTTTAAACCTATAGAAATGAACCTACCTATAGAGTCCGTAGAAACCAAGTCCATAGTTTTCTCTAACATTGAAAGAGTCTGTAGAAATCAACCTATAAAGCCCATTGAACTTGGCTTGTAGAGTCCATAGATTTTCTTTTCCTGTAGAGTTCATAGATTTCTCTTCCTATAGAGTCCATAGATTCAAGCCTGTAGAGTCTATAGATTCTTGAGAAGCTTGAAAAATGAGGAATTTGAATACCTAGGACAAATTTTGAAAAGGGAAGAGACAATTTTGGTCTATAGGACCAAAATAGTTCAGATGTTGTCCCAAAAATGAGTGATAATTTTTTGGTGGACAACACATGGCATCAAAAGCTAAGCTCAAAAAAGGCATGTGCCAGGACTCTTAGCTGAATGGTGTCAAAAGACAGACTTTAAAAAAAGATGATATTTTAATCTAATAGATTTGAAACACTTCTAAAAAAACTAGGCATTGGACTCTTGGACATGAACTCAATCAAATAGGTATAAGATATGAAACAAAATGCACTTTAGAGATAGTTTGTTTTCTCATAAATGATGGTATAAAACTTGGTTCTTTTGACAAAAAGGCTAGACAAATATGAATGGCATAACTATGCTACACAAAGGTATACTCAAATTGGCTTGAAAATGTGCACAAATTTGAACTTTATGAAACAATATTTGAAATTTTTGGGTAGCATAAAAATTCTAGAATACTCAAAAGATGTGACAAAAATTTTGTTTCAAAAAATCCCTAAGGCAAAGATGGGTTCTCACAAATTTGGCAGTGTAACATTACCTTTCTTAAGTCAAATGACATACATACCTCCAAAGTTTTGACAATATCTCTAAGGGAAAAAAGTATGTATTTAAATGATTTTAGGCAAAATGGGGTGGTAACACAAAAAATTTTGGTGCATAAACTCAAAGTCAAAGTATTTAGCAAAAAATGACTTAAGCCTATCAAGTGGTGATAATGATTATAAGTCTTAAATAACCTTCAATTCAAATGGAAATTTGAACCTAAGTTAAAACAAGTTTAATGTGAAAATGATGAACCCCCTTGACACATCAACCCTTAGAACTTAGAAAGGTTCAAATGAATGTGAATTATAAATGAAGGACTTGAAACAAACTTTGGTAAAGGTCTAAAATCAATTGGGTAGCATAACTGCACCAAAGTGGATGATATGACTCCAAGTTTTGATGAATTTTAAACAAGGAAAATTGATGATTCACGTGGGAAGCATAACACCTCTTTTTTCAAATAAAAATGAGGACTATGTGTTTTGGTTTGTATCATGTGTTCACACCAAGTTTTGACTCTAAAAAAGACTAATCTATAATAAAACCAACTTATTAATCATTCTTTAGATCTTAAACTAATAAGGTTACTTGGTGTTGTTATAATCTATCAATATATGTCATTTAAGAGGATTTTAAGTATTCATCCAAAAGTAAATGTGCATTATATTGTAGGGTTTTTACACCCCCCTTCTCTCCAATGACATTACTACAACATGGACCTTGAGGTGCACCTTGCACCAACAACACTTCCACGATAAATGGGGATTTTGCTAAAAAATACAAGTTTTCAAATGTTTTTAGGTGAATAAATTACACAATGATTTTCATGCCATGATGTAAAATAAAAGTATGTAATTGGGTGTATGTGATACTTGGCTTGTTGTAAAAAGGTCTTGTTCTATTTATAACCATTACATCTATCACTTGCTCAGTGTAGTACGATGTCCAAAGTGTAGATACGTCTCTTGTGACAATACAACACTAGAAGGTGGTTTAACCACTCAAACCTCTGATCCTAGTAGGAGTGGTTGAAGTCAGTGCTGGGAGTGAAACCCCAGGTCAAAGCTTCCCTAAAGAGTTTGTGGGAGGTAATGAAGTCCCCCTCACAAGCCAAGATGCAATGAAATAAATGATTAAGTGAAATATATTTAGAGGTTGTGTCTAGGTCACTCAAGCAATGAAGGTGCTTGAGGAAAGCCTTAAAAATGTCTCTGTCATGCCTTTGACGAAGACACTTTGCAATAAAGATGACACTTTTGATCCCAAAATTTCCGTAAAGGGGATAGATGAGAGAGCAAATACGCACCATATTTTTTTTACTAATCAAATTATATTCAAATTAATATTGAATACAAAATTTGGACAAATGAATTCAATTTTAAGCACTAAAACCAAATTTTGGTGATGTTCTTTTTGGCCCTTTGGCCTTAAGTTGTGAACTTTGAAAGACAATCATAAAACTTAACCAATAAAGCACCCTAAAGATTTTATTTAAACAACAAAATGAAGGATTCTAATTCATTTTAGACATACAAATGAAGTGTGAAAAGACTAATTTAGGTTTTTTTGGCACTTTTTTAGGTAGATCCTGCAATAAAAAGGTTAGCACTTTGTTTAGCCTTGAAGCACATTTATCAAATGAGGTAAGTAACATTGAAGGGCAAAATCTATCAACCTGAAGGAAAAATCTCAAGAAAGAAAATGCATTAGATTAGACTTTATTTTTAAAAAAATCAATTTATTTTTTTAAAAATAATATTAAACATATGAACATCTACAAACAACAAATTAGAAGGCTAAAAATAAAACATAACACATAAAATATAAAAACCTACAATCGGTATTTTTATCATAACTTTTAAAATATAGATAAGTTTTCCATGAAATTTTGATAAGTTGTCAATAAATCTAGGACTCACTTATATTAAAAATTTAAGGTCCAAAAATTCAATAAAAAAAGTTATTAACTCTGTTCTAACCATTTTTACTAAAAAAATAAAAACTAGAAAGTGACAGTCACTAAAACAAACATAAATTCTTAAATATAAAGATTTATTTTTTAAAATTTTAAGAGAATATCAATAACATATTTATATATAATTATTAAAAAAACTAAAAAATATATTAAGTAAATAAAAATTTATTAATTATTTATGGGTTGTTTTTAATCTAGCAAAGCAAAAACAAAAAAAAAAGAATTAAAACTATGAATACAAAGAAATTTGTGGGTTGCACACTCATGAAGATGGTCCCACCAGAAATGTCATTTTTAGACTAAGAATTTTACTAAATATAGGATGGTTAGTATCGTGTTATTTTTAAAATGAAAAAAAATTGATAAACACACACTAACTAGCATAACATCTCTAGGCCTAGTCACTAGGGGGAGCGTAGTTAACAAAACAAAATAGAAAGGATAACTAAAATTCAAAATAAACATTCTTTCACCTTTTTGAATGATCCAAAATTATTTTTTTGTTTAATTTATAATTTTTTGCTCATGAAGTCTACATCAATGGAGTGTGGCTATCTCCATCTCTCATTGGCACCTTGTGTGGCTTTGGCTTGGCTTGGCTTGGCTTTGGCTCAATATTTTGGCATTATAACACTAAGATTCAATGAATTTTTAATAAATTTTGGCATTATAATTTTGGCATAAAATATTTTAAAATTTAATAAGCAAGGCCTCATATATATAGACTTTTGGAATGGTTTGAGGATCAACCATGACCATCCATCTCAAGATTGAGATGTGTGGCCCTGAATATATCTAAATATCAAATTCATCATATAAATATCCCCATTAATATTTAGGATAGAGGGGAATTGAATAGGTATGGAAGGTCTTAATGAGGCATGGGAGACCCATAATCCTTATATTTTATGTATTTATGGCTTATGGATGTCACCCTATATGATGATGTCACCTAATGATGCAGTTAATAGAAATCAATTTCTAATAAAAATTTATTCAACAAGTTCCATGTAAAATTAAATTAAATCTCTAATTTGTTTTTGATTTTCCTAAAACATGATTAATCAACTTTGGTGCAAGTTTTGGCCCTTGGTGCATAGATTTATCAAATTGGTCAAAATATCTTGTTATTGGTTTGAAATTTAACTAGATTAGAATTGGGAGTTGATGTTAGATTTGTTAGAATCATATTACCATTTAGTATTTTTCCAACACAAAATAATAAAGGCATGTGTCTCATGTAAGATATTTGATAGAAAAGAGCAATCTAAGGCACCCAGGTGTGAAATTGGCATTTTGACTTGAAATGATCTGATCAATGTTAGTTGGCCCATAAATTACATTACCCCATTTAATGATATCCTAACAAAAATCAGAACTTGAATTTATGAAATTCAAATATTTTAATATGTTTTAGTGTTTTAGGTCAAATTATGCATTTTGGTATAAATTTATCAAAAGCCTAGTTGAAGGTTATCAGTGGCTAGTTTTAGGTGTCTACAGGTACATTTTGTATTTCAATATTTGTTTTTTAGATTTTTGACTTCCCTATCCAAATAAAACCTTTATGCATCTTATCTCCTAACCCCTAAACCCAAATTAGATCCTAAACCACTCACTGACCCATTCTTAAACTCTTTTCCAAACATTCCCAAAACCCACGGGAACTATTGATAGTCACTAACTACCAAAGATCACCTTCAACCATCGACAATCACATAACCACCAATGGTTAGCTTAAACATCAATAGTCACCTTGAATTCTGATGGTCATTGTGATATGAAATAATATCAAGTTATTTCTACCTACTTATCCCACCAAATTTTACATTCTATGCCCCTGTCTATTCTCAAAGACCTTATCTATTTTTTGAACCCAACCTGACCTATTTAACATTAGTATTGACTCACTATTTTCTTAAATTAGTCTATTTTATTTATCAATAACTTAATTATTGAATTTTATTTCAATATTTTATATCATTTGATGCAATTAATTTATCTTCATTTCTTTTAACTTAACTATTTTAAGAGTGTGGATTGACAACCTCCTAGTAAGCTCACGCTAGGTAATCCACCTTACTACCCATCTAACAAACCCTTTGTATGAGTGATTTATTATCTATAGGTCATACTTTACAATATAAATAGGATCTCTTTTCGATCATCTTGATCATGCATCTACAAAAAATAAGTTTTTCTACCATTACCTTATTACTAGTTTCTTACTTCTTTAAATAGAAACAAGCTGAAATTGAGAGAAACACTAACCTAGTCCAAAGGATGGATACGTTTATCCAAAAATATTGATTCAATTATTTATGATAAAATAATATAAAATCAAATGTCTAATGTTACACATCTTATACAAAAAGGTCAAGTAGATGGATCAAAAATTGAAAAGCTAGATTCTAGGACCAAAGTGTTTCAAATGAATTTAATCTAAGAAAAATGAAAGTTGTTTGGTATTTTTAGATAAATGAAATGTCAAACACTAGGTTCAAATAAAGGTACATACTATTACTTTTGGCCAAACAACATCAAACTATAGACTTGAAACAAAGATGAGATCTTTAATCTAACAGATTTGAAACACTTCTAACAAACATTAGGCATTTGATATTTGGACATAAACTTGATCAATAGGTATGAGGTATATAACAAAAGGCACTTGGAGATAGTTATTTTCTCCAAAATAATGACACAAACTAGACTCTTTTGACCAATTATCTATATAAAAATGAATGGTATAACTGCATTAGACAAAGACTCACAAAGGTATACTCAAAATGGTTAGAATTTGGAAAAACTTGGACTCTATCCAAATAGGACTATGAAATAAGTTTTGAAATAATTTGAGTAGAATAACAATGCTTAAATTCTTAAAATTTATGATAATTTTTCTTCAAGACTCTAAGGAAAAATGGTTTAACATGATTTTCATAGCTTAACACTACTATCCTCAACTCAAATGATACACACACACAAACTTTGACAAATATCTAAGGCAAAAGTGTGGTATCAAATAAAATCAAGATAAATGGTAAAATAAGATGGGTAGTACAAAATTTAGACTATGACTTAAAGTGTGAGTGATACACAAGATGACTTTAGTCCTACCAAATGATGATATATATTATGAGTCTAAAAATGGCCCTTAATTCAAATTGGAAATTGAACCTAAGTCACCTGAAGTTTAGTGTAAATGGTGAACCCACTTAACACATCAACATTATAAACTTATAAATGTGCAATTTTAAATTTAAATTATCAATGAAAGACTTAAGAAAATTTATCAAATGGTCTAGACTCAAATGGGAAACATAACTGTGCCAAAATGGAAGATATGACACAAAGTTTACGATAAATTTTTGAATAAAGAAAAAAATGATTTTCACTTGGGAAACATAATGCCTCCTTGTTAAACAGAATGGTGGATAATGCATTTGGTTATGTTAATTTATTAGCAAGTAATTTTGACTCTAAACAAGACCAAGTAATATAAGATAAAGACAAAAAAACAACTAAGTAATCATCTTAAGCCCTAAACTGACAAGGTGTGGTAAAGTAAGGTTAACTAAACTAAAAAGTTTTAAAATGTCTAGATAGATCAAATGCATACAAATTTCATGCCACATATAAGAGAATCATACACCATTTGGGTATGCATCACATAGATTATTGTAAAAGGGTCTTACCATTTTTACAACCACTACATCCATCACTCACTCAGTGTAATATGATGTTCAATGTGCTCAAACATCTCAGACTTAGCCTCTACTAACAGATATGGTTTAATTTCTCAAACCATCATCCCAATGAGGGGATCCCAATTTATATTCCCCCTATGGAGAGGGGTTGAAGACAATGCTGGGAGATGAATTCTCAGGTCAAAGTTTCCCTATAGAATTTATGGGAGGTAATGAAGTCCCCCTTATAATCCAAGATGCAAAGAAAATAAAAACTAAAGTAAAAGAGATTTATGGTTGTTTCTATATCACCCAAGTCATCTAGATCTTAGGGAGAGCCTTCACAACATATTTTTTATGCCTTTTTACTAAGGTAATTTTTAATGAAGATGGTGCTTTTGATCTAATAAATTCCTTAAAGGGGATGGGGGGAGAGCATACAAATACAACCTCCTCTTTTCTCAAACAAAACTAACTAACTAAATAATGATAAATAACTTGTAAAAAATTTGAAGTGAGTTTGATTTTAAAGCACTAAATGAAAGGTTTGGTGGTGTTATTTATCCCCTTGGATTTAAGTTATAACAAATAAATTCAAATAAACATCCAAGTATTTCCTTAGGCACTAAATGAAGGTTCTTAATCATTTTTTAGAACCCAAGAAGAGGTTAAAAATACTAGATTCAGCTTATTTTTATCATTTTTTAAGTATGCCCTGCAAGTAAAATGGTCAACTTATTATTTATCTTGAAGCACTTTCTCAAATAAAAGAAGTAACTTTGCAAATTGAGATCTTAGGTTCACATAGTGAAATCCCATAACTCCACAGTCCAATATTAAAACTCTATAAAACCATGAATAGTTAACATAATATCGTAACCCATGTGTTAGTCAATATAAATTGGCAATATCACTACTCTAACAGACAATATCACAACTAAAAAAGCAAACCCTCAACTTGGAGAGTTACAGTATTATCACTTAACCTTAATGGTCTAGGCTAACTGCTAGTGGTTAAACTATAATACCATGACTCAAACCAATAGTATCACAACTTTCAAATTATGGTATTATAATATCACAACTATTGAGTCATGGTATTTTAATATTACAACTTTTGAAATCACGGTATTGCAATATCACAACTATTGAGTCATAGTATTATAATATCATAACTTGTGAAATTATGGTATTCCAATATCATTACTATTGAGTACTGGTATTGTAACATCAAAACTTGACTTGTATATAGAGAAAATGTTAGTCCAAAAACATATTTAAGATACATTATCATGATTGGAAGACAAAATTGTGACTGTGTCAATTGCAAGATTGTGGTCCAAAGAAAAACATCACAACTCCATAGTGACAAAACTATCACTTCTAAGAAATCATGTTTCACTCAAATTCTTCACTTCTTTTTCTCGCACACTCCAAGATTCTGCATGAAAATGGTTAGTAGGTTGCTTATAGGAGCCATTTGATCAAATTTTTGGGGATAGGTTCCACAGAGCATGCCATTTGTGAACATAAGATTGCAATAAAGTGAGATTAGTATAGTATTAGTGTATGAAATCAAAATCCAAAATAACACACTAATAGATAACACCTTAAGCCTAGACCAAAAGGAGAGCTTAATAAATAAAAATAAATGGAAAACACAACTAGAATGCAAAAGACAGTTGATCTTTCACCTTACTTGGATGCTCTAAATGGCTTGATGAAGTGGCTTGCTTGGCTTGTGCTCAATTAGTCTTCATTAAAGTAGGTTTGGTTATCTCCCTTTATCCTTGGCACCTTTGGCTTATGATGGATTTTGGCTTGGCTCAATAATTGGTCATGATAACACTACATCAATGGATTTTGAAAGTATTTGAGTATGCTAACTTTGTCTTAAGAAAGCTTAAAATTATGAGTGTGAGGCCTTGTATATATAGATTTTTTTAAATGATTAGAATGAACTTGAACCATCCATCTCAAGATCAATATGTGTGGCTAATAATCCATTCAATTTTTGAGGTTAAAATCAATAAATGTTCTCATAAATATTTGAGATGAAGAGGCATGGGAGGGCTTAATCAGATATTTGCTACATTTATGGCCTATGGATGCCTTACCAATTAAATGATATCTTAGATGATGTATTTATTCAATATCAATTTTCATTAATGAAATATTCAACAAGCTCCATGGAAAATTAACTTAATTTCTTGACTTAAATTAATTAGCCTTAAACATGATTTATCAATTTTAGTGCAAATCTTTGCAATTAGTGCTCAAATTAATTAAATTGGTCAAAATGATGTTTTATTGGCTTGAAATTTGATTAGATTAGAATTAAAAGGTGATGTTAGATGCATTAGATTTTCTATTCCATTTAGGATGTTTCCAACACAAAATAACAAAGGTGGGTGTCTCATGCAAGAAATTTGGTAGAAACGAACAATCCAGAACACCTAAGTATGAAATCATCATTTTAACTCAAAATGACCTTATCAAAGTTATCTATCTCATAAAATGAATTTCCCCATTTAGGGATACATTGGCCAAAATTAGCAATTATATATGATAGGTTCACACCTTGTAGCATGTTTTAGTGTTTTTAAGCTAAATTGTGTATTTTGATAGAAATTGGTCTAAAATTTGGTTGGAGGTTATTGGTGGCCAGTTTTAGGTGTCTACACATATATCACAAAAAAATTATTTTAATATCCCAATAATCTTTCTCTAAAATCCTAGGAAAACTACATAGCTATAAAAATTTAAGGGCCCAAAGTTAAGAATAAAAGCTTTGATACTACATGTTAGATCAATGAGATATATCTTATAGTGAAAGCAATTAAATGCAAAATAAAATAAACTATAAAAACATAGACAAGAAATCAAACACATTACACAGAGATTATGTACCCTTACAAACAAGCAAAGGAAACAACCATAGGTAAAATGATGGCTCTAGACTTCATATTAACACATCATCAATCTATTATACAATATATCCTATAGAAACTCAATGCTTACACCTGAAGCATTTGGGTTGTGAAGAAAGAATAATAATGCCTCTAGGATCCGACCTCTAAGAATGAAATTAAAATCTTACATGGATCCACAATTGGATGAATTACAATGAGAAAGTTTATATTATTAATAGAATTTATAACATAGAGAGAATAAAAAGAGAGAGGGAAAATGCATCACTCTCCATGTGGCCTCAATATTCATCAATATTTAATATTTCCTCTCACATGTGAAAGGTCCAACATCACATGGCATCTCCATGATGCACTTTGACCTTATCCATGTGCTCCAAAATGGTATGCCCCATTTTGTATGTGACCTCAATCTAGAATATCATACATGTTCCCCAATTTCCCATGTGCATCCACATGAGTTAAAATATTCCTCAATTTTGACTTCACATGCACATGCTTGAGGACAATGATGAGGCTCACTTTCTTTTTATTTTCTACATGCTTCCACAAGCCAACCCATCTGACTCAATAGAGAAATGTGCCCCATTTCTCTACCCTCCCCTTTTCAACATAAAATATTCTCCATGGGACATACCACCCACCATGGGCCATGCCACATCACCAAAAATCCATATCACTAACCATCCACATCACCATCATACCACCCACCATGGGCCATGAATAGTGGCTATGAAATGACTTGTGAATAGTGACTATGAATAATGACTTCACACCTTACACCTAAATTCTCTTCCCAAAACCCCAAGAAAGGAAGATTTAAAGGGTAATAAATAATGATATTAATTTATCTAAGATATCTTCCTCATCCTTCACTTCCACACACACACACACACACACACACCCATTTCTTCCATATTTATGTGCCACATTGATGTAAGGGCATCACTCTTAGGATGAGTTTTGTCTTGAATTTTGGATTAATCACATTAGTTTTAGTTTGGTGATGTCTTGGAAGGATTTTAAATTCCCAAATCATCCTTAGTTTTAAAATTGGTATCTTAGGATTGCATCTAGGTAGTTTGAAATACAAATTTCATGTTTTCCTACCAAAACACAATCATCAAAAATTTGAATAATTTGCATATTTTTAGTGTTGCAGATGTTAGATAATGATTTGGTTTATTATATTCACATGTTTTAAACACTTTTATATTCCCCTTGAATCCATTACAAGGGATAAATACTTCATATGTTGTTTCTATAAGTTTTTCACTTTTTCACATTCAGAAGAAATAAGAAACTAAAAGGTAATGGTCAGGGGTTTGTACGTACCCAGATGAAGTTTGTGCACCATATCCAGACGATTGAAGGAGCTCCTCTTTGGCTGTGGAGGATGACACCTATAGATAAGAAGAAAACTTTAACAAAGGAAAATGTTAGATAAATATATGGTGGACTACCAAGCAAATCTTGGTCCCAGAAGTGTAAAGACTTCCTTGAGGGATGATAGTCCACTAGTTGATAAAAGAGTGTTGCTAGAAAGAGAAATGGTGAAAGACTAAACAAAATAAATAGAGATAATGCATACCTATATTTTGTTGTCAGTCTGTCATAGTCACCGATGTCGGTAATTATGCCAGCGTCGGTTGGTCAAGGTTGCCAACCTCGGTTAGTTTGCCAACATCGGTAGGGGAAACAGTCGATGTCGGTCAGGGCAATGGCCTTGGATGGGTTTTGGATGGGTTTATGGTCGACAAAATGGTCTGTGGTAGTCTGAGAGTCTGTGCAGGGTTGTAGGACAATAAATAAGATCTTAGGAGGGACAAGGGTAGAGGATAGGTTGTCAAGAATGGGTAATGATATAGGGAAGGCCTCTCAACCTCTCCAGGAAGAAAGTCAGGTCTGGTTGATGATATTTAGAAATCCTAAATAGAAGCAAACTGCTAATGCTTTCTAAATTACTGAAATGAAATAGAAGAAGAATACTTAGCTCTTGCTTGTTGAAGAATTAGAGGTGTGAACACTTGTTCCCAATGCCACTGCTGATATAGAAGACTTCCTACAATGTTTTTAAACCAAAGTCTGGAGTTATTTCTGCAGAGTTCTTGTAGCCTGTGATGCTTGGTGTGCATCTGAGAGAGAGAGAGAGAGGTCAAATTCTGGGAGCAAGAGAATTAGTCTTCGAGTCTGTGATTAGCCATTTTGGGGGTTAGAAAATGGTTTTAAGCAATCGATGTCAGTGATACCACCAATGTTTGCCGACAGTTGATCGACATCGACAGCTAGAGAATGGGAAAAAGGATATTTTTAGCCTTTTGCCCATTCTTCCATCTACCAAGTTCAACTGCCATTGGAAAATGGTCTAAAGGCAGATTAAATAGGCGTGAGAGGTTAGTGGGAGGGTTGAAATAGGTCTTAGGTAATTAATAAGGGTCATAGGGTGATAAATGGGGGTATCCAAGGGCAAGGTGAGGTGTCATGGGTGATGTGTCAAGGGTGATGTGTCAAGGGTGGTGTTATTAATTTAAAATAGGTAATTTATTTTAAATTAATAAGTGTATAGGTTTGAAATGTTTAGAAGTGGACCAAGGGGACCAAGGGGGAGTCGACCAAGGAGTAGACACAATTTTGGTGTCTACATTTGCCCCTTTTTGTCTTATTGGTTTTTCTTGACGAACTGCAAGACAAAAATAGGAGTAAGTTGCCCAAGGTATGGGATAAGGTCACTTTTATCCTGTTGGTTGTTCTGGTGAACTACTAGACAAAAATAGGAGTTAGTTGCCCCATATGAGGGATGAGGTATTCCCCCTCAAAGCGGGAGTCAAGGGAAGGTAACCTGATATCGGGTACTAATTTGATAGATAGAAGATGGATATGATGAAGTTTGAGTGTGAATGCTGTAAAAGTTGAGATTGCACGTATACCACTTCACGTGATAGATGGGTCAAATTGTCGTAGTCAAAGGTCAAAAAGTGCTAAAATTAAAATAACTGGTCCCCAACATTTAGTCGTAGCTGACTGGGTTAAATGATCAAAGTTGTAGCTCTAATGGTCATTGTGTTCCAAGTATCTTGGGCACAGGAAGTGCTCCTGGAAAACATGAAAATGTCACAAATATCGGGGATCAACTTGCTCATAATCTGACAATAGGTGTGAGGGTCATAATATGGGTTGCGAATAATTTTGCTATCTATTCATGAGGTAGCATATGCAATCAAAACCAAGGCATAGTTGTCTCAAAAAGTGGTCATGGTCTGAGAAGATAGTCGTGATCTCTAAGGTTGTTGGTCATGATTTTGGGTTGGTATAGATAGTTGGTCCATTAGATGGACAGACGAAGGAATGGTCAAGTTAACCTCAGAAGACCCCATGTCAACTGAGTGCTACTTACATAGCCCCTATTTGAAGGGCCTCAGGCTAATGTAGTTCTCCCTAAAAGGGAGGAAGGAGTCGAGGTTATGGACTAAGTTTTGACTAGGTTAAGTCATGGTTAAAGGTTAAATGGTTTGTCCATCAAGTAGATGAACAAACAGATGTGGCTGAGCTAACCCTAGAAGACGTCATGTCATCTAAGTGCTGCCTACATATCTTCTATTTGAAGGGCCTCAGACCAATGTAGTTCAGGCTGATTGATAGGTTGGTTTGGTCAGGTTATAAATGATGAGTGTATGATGATGTTACAGCCTTGTCCATATTATGTGATGGTGTATTTTGTAACATTGGCTAACTAGTCTTTCATCCCTAGCAATTTTCCATATTAGTAATGGTGTATGCTAAAAATGAATTGAGATTATTTATGCATCAGTAAGTAATGGTTTATGCTTGACATAAATTGTGTGGTTGATAGTTTCCATGTGTATTAGTTTCCATAGAATCTAGTGTGAATTGGCTATGATAGTGTGAGTGGTCTGGTAATGTTTGGTTTGGTTGGGTTTGTTTTGGAAATGATTTGGTTGGATTGTATGTGACCAAGATGTATAAGAAGTGAAAGGCATGTTTCTCTTTCATTGACAAGGACCATAATGATTGCATAGATGAGGTTTTTGGAAACAAAAGCCTCATTCATGCATTACGTCTTTTGACCATTATTTGTGTTAGAGAAGTATTCAAATCACTCGATGTTAAGTGAGCTCAAAATCCCTTGAGTATGTTGGGGTAATAGGTTTGATTATGTGAGGTATGAGGATAGCGTAACCATTTTTAGCAAGGATAACTTTTCCCCTTTTATAGGTGACCTTGAGAATGACTATAGGCAAGTCCATGACTTAATATTTTGTTAGTCAATTTTTTTTTTTGGGTAGACTAATTGATGTGAGAAGTCTACGTGGGGATGTTGTTTTGTTTTGTGGTCATATGTGAAGATGATCAATGCGGGAAGCTTCTGAGAGAGTGTTGTTTGTAACAAAAATTGGGTATAGCCATCCTTCGAGGGAGTGGTCTATATTCTGCTTTGTATGTTTGAATGTCTTTGAATAGCTGTCCTTCAAGGGAATAATATATTAATTACAGCAATGATGTAGCTATCCTTTGAGGGAGCAGTCTATATTTATAGTTTATGAACTTTGTATAGGCATCCCAATTTTTATTTTTTTATTTTTATTTTTATTTTTTTTACTGAACTTTTGGTCATGGACTTGACTATAGAGGTTTGGGGGTTTCCCTTTTATAAGGACAAAGCATTCATGCTTTACCAAAGGGTTGACTAATGTTTGTAGGGAAAAAGGGTTAAAAGGAATATAAATGATGATGATGGGGGTTGCCTAAGGTACGAGCTCAAGTTAAACATCAAGTGAATGATTACTTGATTAACAATAGAATGGTCGCAAATGCAAGGTATTAAGGGGTTCAAGTTATGGTCGGCCTTTGAGAGAAGACAGATGACAAGTCCCCAATCCATACTTGTGTGTTATGATAAAGGTTTGACCCAATTAGGAGTAAACTTGCCTCATTTACTTCTTTCCATATTGGTCACGTGTTAAAGATGATTAAGAAGTTGGTTGATGTTTGGTTGATGCTTGGTTGGTTGATGTTTGGTCAATGCTTGGTTGATTGATATTTGGTCAATGCTTGGTTGATTGATATTTGGTCAATGCTTAGTTGATTGATATTTGGTCAATGCTTGGTTTGGGGAAAATCATCCTTTGGGCAAGCCAAGTTAAGGTCACGATAGTCAGTACAAATTCGGATCCCCCCAGTTGCTTTGGTGATAGGGATGATAATTGACACCCACTACAGATAATCAATGGGTCAAATAAATGAGATAGAGAGAAGATGATGAAGCTCTTCTTTGTCAAGGAGTGTGATGTGAGGATGAATCATGTGAATATTTTGTCTGATAGGCATAGTTTAAGAGGGTGAGATATTGATTTTCTAAGTTGGAGTTAGGAATTTTAGAATCATGGGCAGTGATGGAGGTAATGGTTGGTAATGATTTGATTAAAGTGGTCAGTGGTTGGGGGTCTTCAGGTTGGACCTCCACTACTTGTAAGGCTTTGATTAAGGCTTGTCGATACTATGGAGATTTTTGTATGAGGTCATACAAAGATGTCTTCATAGGGGTTCGGTGAAGTTGTTTCACCATGGAGTCATGAAGTGGCTTCAAAGATGTTGGATGGGATGTGCCCAAGATTGAAATATTAGTTTTTGGTAGTTGAGAGGGCTTAATGGAAGGATATGTCCAAGGGAGAGAAACCTTCTCTTTCCCTTTATCCTTCATGGTTTGTGACCTGTTGGCCACATTGATGGTGTTGATTTCAAACAAAGGGGTTGAAGGTGGTAGAGAGACCATAGTCTTGCGTTGAGATCCCAATTTAGGTGAAGATGTTTGAGAGGCATGTGATGGTGTCGTTGGTTTGCTAAAAGGGTGGTCAAGAGGATCCTTGATGAAAAGGGTGTCCTTTTTGAGGTGTTGATGAATGACAGCTTTAAGAGCACAACAATGCTTAGTGTCATGCCCAGGTGTGCGATGATACACACAAAAGTTAGTGTCATCGAACCAAGATGGTTTTGGTCTGAGAGTTGATGAGTGTGAAGGTGAAGAGGTTTGGGAGACATGGGATGGTGTTAGTAGTTTGTAAAAGGGGTCCTTAATGAGAAGAGTGCCCTTTTTCAAGTGTTGATGGATGACAACCTTAAGAGTGCAACAATGCTCAGTGTCATGCCCAGGTGTGCGATGATATTGGAAAATTTTAGTGTCATCGAACCAAGATGGTTTTGGTTCGAGAGGTTGAAATGGTTTGATAGGTGGAAGAATGATGTTAGAAGTTTGCAAAAGTTAGTGTAGTATCAAAGCATATGAACCCACTAAGGGGTCCGTGCTTGTTGATGTACTAGGTGTTGATGACTTTTGTTTGGGAGTTGTTGAGGGAGATTTCTGTACCACCTTTTTGATTGGTGGTGTGGCCACTTGTGTAGATGACACTTTCTTTGTGAGGGGTGCTAAATTTTCTAGAGGAGGTAGGTTTGTAGTGGGTAAAGGGAGTAATGGAGGCAACTTGTTTTTGTTAGGTATTGGAGTAGGGAGCACTCCTATTAAGGTAGAGGGATGTGGGCCCAAAATGGAGGGAAATGATGATGGTGGAGGAGGAGTTCTTTGACATGGTTTAGTAGCCTTCTTTGGTTTAGTGTGAGGACTACTATTGTGTGAGGCAAGGTTCAAGTCTACCTTCACTTGTGGGTGAGTGAGGTTAGATATGGGGTGAACACCGAGGGATTTAACCGATGTTGGTATGGTGGATGTTTGTGAGGGTTTAGGTTCAGATGCAGACGGTTGAGCTTTTAAAGATTTGGAAGTAGAAGCCTAGCCCTCATTGGAGACTTTGGGAGATTTTGTCGAAGGAGGGTCATCAGTATGAGATGAAACGGGATGTGTAAGATAAGGAGCTTTGAGTCACTCCCATAATGCCTCATGCTCTAACTTCTTCGAATGGAGAAATCCTAAGTTCTCAACCAATCGAGAGAATGGTTTGGAAGATGTTGGATGAGGCTTTGGTTTTTTAGAAGATGTGGGTGGTTGTGAGATCTAAAATGTGTTAGATGCAACAATCTCAGGCCAAAGGCGAGAAAGAGTCATCACTGGGTCATCTTCAGTCGAAGTAGGTAAAGAGACAATTTCTTCTCTTGGTGGAGAAGGAATTGGAGAATGTGACTCCTCAAGAGGATAGAGGGCAGAGATGATTGTGCCTTCTACTTGTGGTTGAGGAGCAGGAAAGGTAGGGTCCTCCATTGGTAGTAAGAAGGATGAAGGTGGGGGTAGCAGTGTTGGTATGGTTAAAGCATCCTCCAATATAAGAGGGGTAGATGGAGAACTAATAGGAGAAGAAGGTTCTTCTACCTATGGGGGAGAAATAGGAGAAGAAGGCTCTTCTAATTGTGGTGGACAAATAGGAGAAGAAGGCTCTTCTACCTGTGATGGACAAATAGGTTGATTAACCTCTTCGGTTTGTGGAAGAGGTTGGTTAGGGATGGGAGGTGAAACCGTGTTGACTGTGCATATATTACACTCTTGGGGGTCATCAACCATGGTATGAATGTTATTTTGACTAGGGGGATGGTTAGGGAAAGGTTGTCTAAAGATGTCTATGTTTTGGTTAGGTGGCACATTTGGGTTATCCAAAACAAGATCACCTTTATCTATCATGTCTTAGACAATGTTTTTAAAGGTTTTACAATTGTTTATGTCATGGCCTTTGACATAGTGATAATGACAGAAGTCATTTTCTCTATACCATGTAGGGATGGCTTTTGAGGGGTCAAATTGTGGTGGTGGTCAAATTTGGGGGAGATTGAGGACTCCCTATTTAACTAGTTTATCCAACATGGATGCATATGATTCTCCAATTAGACTATATTGATGTTGTATGTATCATTGTTGGAACTGTCATGTAATGCTTTAACATGTGGAAGGTTTGGATTGATTAGTTGTGGTAGATGACGATGATCTAAGTACCATAGCATTTGCTGATCCCTTAGACTTGGAATTGGAGGAAGAAGATTTGGAAGAAGAGTCATTTGATTTTGTGTTAGTATTTTTACTACGCAATTTGACTTTATTTTCTTTGATAGCACGGAGTTCAAGCTTCTTGGCCATGGTGAAAGCTTTGTCAAATGTGTGGAATGTTTGGACCCGTAAGGTAGATGAAATGTGTTTGGCACACGCTTATGAAAATAGCTCAATGAGCTCAAGTTGAGGTAAAGAAAAGGAGAGTTGGTTGATTAAACTTCTCCATCGAGCAATGAAATTAGCTATGGATTCATCATCAAATTGTCTGATAGAATATAGGTCCGTGATGGAGACCTTTTTAGTGATGTCGATAGAAAAGTGGTCAAGAAATAGTTGAGCTAGTTGAGTGAAGGTAAATAGAGAGTGACTGGTAATATAACTATACCAATCGAGGGTAGCATCAGAAAGTGACATGGGAAATGTGCGTAGTAACAATGCATCGTCATGTGCTATAAGGTAACAAGCGTGTCTAAACGCTCGTAGATGTTGCTATGGGTCCTCTTTACTCTGGAAGTGAGTAAACTTGGGAAGTTCCCACTGACTAGGATATGGTCAGATTGGGACTGAAGGATGAATAGGTTCATTATAGATTTGTTCATATGAGAGAACATTTCTTGAACTTGAAACGGATGTCTCAAGATTAGACACCTTATCTATCAGCATCTTGATTAGATCGATTAGTGGATTGATAGGTGGGGCACCCCCTAAGTTGTAAGGTGCTTGGAAGGAGTTAAGAGGGGCATATGACGTAGTTGGTTGTGCTTGTATAGGTGCAACATATTGGTAACTAGTCATAGGGACTGATGTTGAAATCAAGGCTGGTTGTGTTATGAAGCTAAAAGACAGAACTTGGCTTGATGTCGCCAAAGGTGGTTGAGTAGCAGCAACACTTGTTGAAGGATAGGTGGTTACTCTTGTATTTATGGGTGCAAGAGTAGGTGGGATAGAGACAATTAAATTTTTGGAATGGTGTAGAACTTTGTTGAACAGTTTATGGTTGAGGGTTTACGGGAACCCCAAAGGAGGTAGGTCCAGAATTAGAAGGAGAGGTCACACTTTGAAGATTGGTCATGGTCAGGTTGTTGGTTGAGGCAATGGCCTAGGTGACCATGGGTTGGGTTACGAAGGCTGTTGATATGATTGCTGTGTCAACTAAGGAAGTTGGCATCCCATAAACTGGGTTGCCTAAAGAGTCTCACGTTTGACTTCTTGCGAGATAGTGCTGAAGAGCCTTGACATTGAGGTCAAGGAATCTTTCAAAGTCTTGGTCCCCTTCGAGAATAATATGGGGTTGAGTTGGGGTTGGAGTACACTTAGTGTCTAAATGATACTCCATTAGAGGACTTGATATAGAAGGTGAAGGTGGGAGTGGTTGTTGCCTTGCATGGTCAACAAGATTTTTGGTTTGACTACGTGTCAAAACCATCCAAGGCAAGAAAGATTCTGGTTCTAAAACTATATGTTTCAGCCTCATAAAACCAGAATTGGTGTTTTTAACAACAAAAAGGTCAGGTTTTTAGCTTGCTATTTTGAGAAGAAAGATTTTGACAGTGACCAACATCGGTGAAAAAATTGATGTCAGTGAAGAAAGTTGCCGATGCCAGTCAGATAACCGATGTCAGTGAAGATTAGTTGCCGACATCAGTGGAAAAACTAATGTCAGTTACTGTGTATTTCCAAAAACCTCAAAAAACTAAAAGTTTTTGGAAGAAAGAAGAAAGTTCTGAGTTATTCTTGGAGCTCAGAATGTGACCTCACCAGCTCAAAAAATTAGATACAGATAGAAAAATAAATGATGGCAAGCAACCACTAAACATTAATTCCTAAGAATAAGAATTTTAGAATCGTGTTGGCTTATGCCTTAGAAGAATATGTTTGGGAAGTTGGCCTGTAGAACGGGTCCTAAAGAGGTAGTCTAAAGCTGGTTTCAGGTTAAGTTTTGGTGCTCAAAATCTGTATTAGGTTTCATACGTGGCCTGGTGCTAGGAGCTTGCTCCCCTCACTTCATGAGCCTAGAGATAAGCTGGGTCACTTAGCCAGTATATACTTCCCCTAGAGTTTATACTCTACCAGAGAACAGAGTGGGTTCTCCCCTTGGTATTGAAGTCCAAGTAGGATTACCAGGAAGGGTAAGGTATCCACTAGGTGATGAAATCCTAGTCAGACCTTGTCTCAGGTATGTTTAGATGTTTAGTTGTGAAAGTGGTCTAGTCGTGTAACATAAGTGCACTACGATTTATTCATAATACATTTTTAATTACTAGATGTGAGAGCTAAGTATGTATTCAGGTAGAAATGAAATGCAATATATTTTAGCCCAAACTAAAATGTTTTGTTCGGATGCAAACAATTAGGAAAAGGTTAAGAGCATGAACTTCACTACTCTAAGATGCAGAAAAGAAGTGACAAGAAGAAAAAAAGAAAGAAGTTATTTTTAACTTGTGCTTATGGTTTCATTTCAAAATAAAGAGATAGAGGAAAAGGATGCAAGAAGAGACCTAATGCACCTATATGAATGTTTGTCTTTTAGAAGAAATGAACCTGAGGAAAACTCTAGGGTCCCACCGGGCATGCCAGAATGTTTCTATAAGTTTTTCACTTTTTCACATTCAAAAGAAATAAGAAACTAAGAGGTAATGGTTAGGGGTTTGTACATACCCAGATGAAGTTTGCACACCATATCCAGATGATTGAAGGAGCTCCTCTTTGGCTGTGGAAGATGACACCTGTAGATAAGAAGAAACTTTTAATAAAGGAAAATGTTAGATAGATATATGGTGGACTGCCAAGCAAAGCTCGGTCCCAGAAGTGCAAAGACTTCCTTGAGGGATGACAGTCCACTATTTGATAAAAGAGTGTTGCTAGAAAGAGAAATGGTGAAAGACTAAACAAAATAAATAGAGGTAATGCATACCTATATTCTGCTATCAATCTATCACAGTCACTGACATCGGTAGTTCTGCCAGCGTCAGTTGGTCAAGGTTGCTGATGTTGGCTAGTCTACCGACATCGGTAGGAGAAATGGTCAATGTCAATCAGGGCAATGCCCTTGGATGGGTTTTGGATGGGTTTATGGTCGACATAATGGTCTATGGTAGTCTGAGAGTCTGTGTAGGGTTGCAGGACAATAGATAAGATCTTAGGAGGGACAAGGGTAGAGGATAAGTTGTCAAGAATGGGTAATGATATGGGGAAGGCCTCTCAGCCTCTCTAGGAAGAAATTCAGGTCTGGTTGATGATATTTAGAAATGTTAAATAGAAGCAAACTGTTAATGCTTTCTAAATTACTGAAATGAAATAGAAGAAGAATACTTAGCTCTTGCTTGCTGAAGAATCAGAGGTGTGAACACTTGTTCCCGATGTCACTACTGATATAGAAGACTTCTTGCAATGTTTTTAACCCAAAGTCTAGAGCTATTTCTGTAGAGTTCATGTACCCTGTGATGCTTGGTGTGCATCTGAGAGAGAGAGAGAGAGGTCAAATTTTGGGAGCAAGAGAATTAGTCTTTAGGTCTGTGATTAGCCATTTTGGGGGTTAGAACGTGGTTTTAAGCAACCAACGTCAATGATACCACTAGCATCGGCCGATGATTGACTGACGTCGGTGGCTAGAGAATGGAAAAAAGGATATTTTTAGCCTTTTGCCCATTCTTCCATCTATCGAGTTCAGCTACCATTAGAAAACGGTCTAAAGGTAGATTAAATAGGCATGAGAGGTTAGTGGGAGGGTTGAAATAGGTCTTAGGTAATTAATAAGGGTCATAGGGTGATAAATGGGGGTATCCAAGGGCAAGGTGAGGTGTCATAGGTGATGTGTCAAGGGTGATGTGTCAAGGGTGGTGTTATTAATTTAAAATAGGTAATTTATTTTAAATTAATAAGTGTATGGGTTAGAAATGTTTAGAAGTGGACCAAGGGGACCAAGGGGGAGTTGACCAAGGGGTAGACACAATTTTGGTGTCTACATATATATGGAAATCACAACATTGGTCTCTTTGTTCATGTTTCTTAGCTTACTTATGATCGTCAAAAGGTCCTTTCCAAGTATTTATAGTAGTTATAGACATATAAAAGGTTTTATTTTTTAAGTTTATCAAGTTTTTACATTTTTTTAAGGAGAAAATATTTGAATGAATAAATTAAAAAAATACCCTTATTAAATATTTGTTGACACAGATCCATGTTCTTGTGTTATTTGCTTTATTTACATACTATATGCTTCATTCTTGGTAAAAAATGGTATTGAAAATTCATTTAAAATGTGACTAAAGGTTTTTTTGATTCTCTTTATAATAAAATCTCCAAAAAATAAAAATTAAAACCTAGGATCTAATAAGTTTGTGTAGGCAGACCCAGTTTCCTATAGCATGCCATTGTTGAACAGACTGTGTACTAGGTTATGAATGAAAAGACTAATAAATCAATTCGTAATTCCATTGGAAAATTATTTTAAGTTATGTATGGTATTATGAAGTTTTTTTCGTGATTTCTAATCTTGTAAAGGTTATATTTTGTTTCCCATTAATAGACAAACTTGTAGATTGCTTGTAAACCTACACAGTCAAAGACATCTTAAGTCATAAAACATGTAAAAAGGATTGAAATGAGACTCTTAATGATTGTAAAGGACTCATATAGTTTTAAAAAAATAGGATTCACTTTTATAGTGCCATAAAACTCTTTTAAGCATTCCCAAGTGAAATTTGTATGCTCTCAGGCTGTGGCAGGGGTATATAAGCCCTAAACTAGGGTTTAACTTGTCTAAGGATATTTAACTATCCAAAAAATCCAAAACTTTGTAATCTAACCATATGCAAGGTTATTCTATTTAATAATAAAGTTATAAATTGGTATGGACTACCTAGTACAAATTTTAGCAAACTGAGTGGTCAAATCCTTGTAAGAGGCCTAATTAAGAAGGCCTAGTGAGAGAAAGTAAGTTTAAGAAGGAAATTTTGCCTTGAAAATTAACACATAGGTATATATCAATATAGGGTGTCCATAGATATTTTTTTTAATCTTAACTCCTTCTAATTTTTCCATACAAGTCAATAAATAGAAAAAAGGCTAGTAGAAAGGATGATAGGCCTACGGAAATGTGTGGATAAGGTAGAGTTTACACTCATATCAAAGTTACTCTACATAATTTTGGTATCAGATCTAGGTTAGGACACCTAGAATAAAGTGGGAGAGAGGACATTCTTTGTAATAGAGAGAAGCATGTACTTGTTTGACAAATTGCTTGAGAAAGGATCAAGATGCCACCTAGGAGAAATAAAGGAGGTGCAAGGAATCCATGGAATCAAGATGTTTTATTGGTAGAATTGAGGACCTCAAAATCAGCTTAGATTTTAGGTTGACTAAAATAAAATAAAATCAAAGTAGAGTAGTCCTAACAAGGGACTTGAGTGATAGAGAAGATTAGCCATAAGCTCATGAGGAAGAAAAAGGAAAAGAAAGAGTTAAAGGACCTAAAGAATAGGGTATAGAGAAAATCCTAAAGGTAATCATGGGTCAGGGATCTAAAACAAAGGTGGAATTTCACACCTATGTATGTGGTCTTGATGGATAATAAATCATGGACTGTGTGAATGAACCAGATAAATACTTTGAGTATGAGGAGGTGCTTGATGAGAAGAAAGTTAAGTTTGAAAGAACCAAATTGAAAGAGCATGATTCATTATGGTTAGATTTCACTCAAGATGAGATAATAAATAAGGGAAAGAACAAGATAACTTCTTAGGATAGGATGGTTTCCAAAATGAAGGGCAAATTCTTGTCAGATGACTACAAGACAAACCTTTTTATAAAGTTGTAACACTTTAAGAAAAAATAAATGTTTGTGAAAAAATATATAAAAGAGTTATATAATCTTATCATCAGGTTAGGACATGTTGGAGAAGATAAATAAAATATTTCAATTTATTTTAATCGTCTAAGGTGCAATCTATATGATAAACTAACACTTGTTTTCCCAAGAACACTAGAGGAGTGTTACCAATTTACACTCAAGGCTAAAGAAAAATTGAATAGAAAACATAATCAATAGAATAAAAGAAGGGGTATAATTTTAAAAGGTAGATGAAAATAAGAGGGTAGAGGATAATCATAAAGAAGCAATCAAGGAGAGTCAATCAATTCATAAGAGCATCCTTCTGGTTCAAGAGGTGGTTTTAGAGGTAGGAGACATTACAACATAGGTAGTTATGTATCAAATGGTAGTGGATCAAGTGGATTTATATGAAGATGTTTTAAGTGAAATAAGTTTACTAGCCATAAATCATGGGAGTGCCTAGAGGACTAGTTAGTAAGAATCCCAAGAATCAAAGGGAGAAACTAGATTGCACAAGGAGGTGAGGAAGAGAGTGTTTACTCTCTATCACTTATGGAAGATCTCAAAGTTGGATAATCATTTCTCATGAGGAGGTTGATGATCAAGCCACCCAAGGAAAAGGAACCACCACAAACTAAGACTCATTTTAGGAATTTTTACAAATACCAAGGTAAGTGTTGTAAAATGGTCATAGATTCAATAAGCATGAATAATCTTATTTTAGTAGAAATGGTTAACAAGATTGGATTGAAGAAACTACCTCATCCCACACCATACAAGGTATAATGGTTGAATAAGGGTCAGTAAGTCTTGGTGAGTGAACAAATTTGGGTAGAGTTCCAAGTTGGAGGTATAAAGACAAGGTTATTTGTGATGTCATCCTAATGGATGTGTGCCATGTGCTTCTTGGGAGGCATTGGAAATATGATAATCAAACCACTCATGATGGAAGAATGAATATGTACACCTTAATCAAGGATGAAGGTAGTCATACCTTTCTTCCCATGAAGGATGAGAAGAGTGATCAACAAGTTATCTCATATATGATGTTGGTGAGTGGTAAGGAACTTTTGAATGCCATGCATGAAGAAGAGTTAGGATTTGATTTAGTAGTCAAGCTTAGGATGATTATGATAGCCACAAACATCAATGAGCTGCCCCAAGAGATCTAATATTTTTTGGATAAATACGTAGATATAGTTTTTTATGAGTTATCAAACACTTTACCACCTATAAGGATCATAACACATCATATAGATTTTATACCTGGAGCAAGTCTACCTAACGAGGCAACCTAAAAAATGACCCTTTAATAGAATGCTAAGATCAAAAGACAAGTGCAAGAGCTATTTGACAAAGGTCTGGTCAAATAAATTTTGAGTCCTTGTGTAATGCCCAAAATGTTGGTGCCAAAGAATGAAGGTGAGTGGAGGATATGTACTGACTATAGGACCATAAACAAAATCACTATAAGATATAGGTTTTCACTTCCTAGGATGGAGGATTTGATGTATTTTTTGAGTGGAGCAAGTTATTTTTCCAAGATTGATCTCAAGAGTGAGTACTACTAGATTAGAATCAAGCAAGGTGATGAATGAAAGACTTCTTTAAAGACAAATGAAGGTTTGTATGAGTGGTTATTCATGCCATTTAATTTTAACAATACACCAAATACTCTTATGAGATTAATGAATGAAGTACTAAAATATTTCATAGGAAAGTTTTTAGTGGTGTGCTTGGATGAAAAACTAATCTAAAACCATAGCAAGGAAGAGCAAATTCACTATTTGGAGTTGGTCATGAGAAGTCTATAAGGAGAAAGCTTATTGATCAACCTTAAGAAGTGTGATTTCATGAAATCAAAACTATTGTACCTTGTCTTTATCATATCATAAAGCATGTTGCTGATGGATAAGAATAAGGTGAAGGCAATCATGGAGTGGCAAAAACTTAGGATAGCATGAGAGGTGAGAAGTTTTCATGGTCTTACAACTTTTTATAGGAAATTTATTAGGAATTTTAGTGTGATATATGCTCCTATCAAAGACACCATCAAGAGAGACAATAAAAAGTTTATGTGGAATGAGAAAGTAGAGAAGAGACTCCAATATTTGAAGTAAAGAATCATGGAGTAGCCAATAATAACATCGATAGACTTTAACAAGGTGTTTCAAATAGAATGTGATGTAAGTGGGGTGGCAATAAGGGATGTACTATGATAAGAGGGTAAACCTATATATTATTTCAATGGGAAGTTGAATGATGCAAAGAATAAGTACTCATCCTATGACTTAAAGTTCTATGTAATGGTATAAGCATTGAATAAGTAGAGGCATTATCTCATGCCAAAGGATTTCATTGTGTACATGGATAATCATGCACTTCAATTCATCTATAATCAACCTAAACTAAACTAAAGGCACAAGAAATGGGTGGAGTACATGTAGAATTTCACCTTCACCATCAAGCATAAACAAGGGCAAAATAATAAGGTTTTAGATGCATTGAGTAGGAGGGTCTTACTTCTGCATGAGATTTAGTTATAAAGTGTTGGGACTGATTCACTCAAAGACATGTATGAAGATGATGAAGACTTTAAGGAAGCATACCATGTATGTAGTACCCAAACACACTCAAGAAGGAACCCTGGTTGGATTTTGTTCTTTAAGGTGGACTACTATTCAAAAGATTAAAATTATGTGTGCCAATAATTTTTATAAGGGGAAATATGATCTAAGAAAAACATGGCAAACCACTTTGGGCTTGACAAGACATTATAGTTGTTCACTAAGCACTATTATTGGCCTAGAATGCAAGAAAAAGAGAGAAAGTATGTGGAAAGGTGAAATATTTTTCAATTATCAAAAGGTAAGAGCACTAATTCAGGTTTATATCAACCCCTATCAGTCCTAAATAAGCATTGAGAATCCATAAGTATGGACTTTATGATGGGATTGCCTAGGACACACATGGGTTTTGATTCAATTTGTGTAGTTGTTAGTAGATTCTCTAAAATGGCACACTTCATTCCATGTAAAACTACTAATGATGTCATACATGTGACAAATTCATTTTTCAAGGAGGTAGTGAGACTTCATGGATTGCCCATAAACATTGTATTTGATAGGGACACCAACTTCCTTGGTCATTTTTGGAGAACATTGTGAAAGAAGCTAGGCACAAAATTGAGTTTTATTTTAACTTACCTCCCTTAGATAGATAGTAAAACTAAGGTGGTTAATAAAATATTAGGGAACCTATTGAGGTGCCTATTTAAAGACCATCTGAAGTAGTGGGATCTTGTGTTTCCTTAAGTAGAGTTTGATTATAATGACTCTACCAATAGGAGCATTGGTATGATCCCATTCTAAGTAATCTATTATATGCAGAATATAGGAGTATTTGAGGTCAAAAACATCAATCATATGGACAAGAGAAGTTCTGAAGGTGAAGATTTTTCAATGTCAATGAAGGAAGTACATAAACAGGTAAAAAAGCACCTAGAGTCTGGTGTTAAAAAATACAAGAAATAGGCAAATGTGAGTATAAGAGAGGTTAGTTTTCATAATGGAGACTTATTTTTGGCTCATCACAAGAAGTAAAGGTATGCAAAGGGTTAATACAACAAGTTGAAGATGAAAATAATTGGTCCTTGCAAGATTCTCAGAAAGTTTATAAATAATGCATATGAATTAGAGTTGACTAGTGGGGTAGTTATTTCACCTATCTTCAATGTGAAAAACTTTTACACTTAAAAATAAATTATATAAGGGGGAAATATAGTAAAGGATACATCTACAGTATGCCCATATTGGGAAACATAGTTGCCTAAGGCCAAGATAGAAGAGTTAGAGTGCAAACTAGATAAGCATGTGATCAAGAGGACTAGAGACAAGCTGTAATTCAAGTACCTGGCCAAGTGGAAGGATAAAATAGTATAATATGCCATGTGGATGACTAAAAATGACATAAAAAACCATGGGAGTACTCTAAAAACACTCATGGACAATAGTCCATGAGTTATTTTCTCTTCCCCTAAGAGTATGATGTAGGAGCATCACTCTTAGGATGAATTTTGTCTTGAATTTTGCTTTGATTACATTATTTTTGGTCTGGTGATGTCTTAAAAGTCTTTGAAATTACCCAAACATCCTTATTTTTCAAATTGGTAGCTTAGGATTGCATCTAGGTAGTTTGAAATTCAAATTTCATGTTTTCCTACTAAAACACTTTATTCAAAAATTTGAATAGTTTACATATATTTGGTGTTGTAGGGGTTAGATAATGATTTGGTTTAGGAATGCATATTTTTTAAACACATTTATAGGCCTCTTGAATCCATGACAAGGGCTAAAGACTTCATATGTATGGAAATGTTTCCTAATATTTCTTACTCTATTTCTAACTTTTAGGAAAAAGGAGAGAAATAATAGATGAGGGGTGTGTACCTAGTTAAAATTCTATGCTCATTGATGACCAAACAAATTTAGAACTCCTTTTTATTGAGGAAATACTACCTAAAATAAAACCACACTAAACCAACTTATTTGTTAGATGAGTATGAAGGGTAGATTGTTTAATAATGTGTTAGATTCAAGAAGTGAAAACTCCTTTGGATGGTTATCAATTCACTCCCCTAATGATAAAAATATTCTAACAATAGAAATGAAATATGATAAATTTATAATAACTTAAATTCTTATACAAGAAATAAGTAATGTACCTATTCAATTAGATAGAAAAATATAACACGGTAGGCCAATACCATGTTAAAGTGGGTCAAGGTTAGGTTCAGAGAATTTGAATAGGATCTATTGATAGTTCAAAATCAAAAAGATGGCTTGGTGGGGTGTGAGGAGGTCAAAAATAACAAGTTGTTATTTGGCCTAATAAGTGACTAATGGTGGTTGGTCTTAATGTTGATGATTAAGTGACTAGTGATGGTTGTTATAATCATAGATGGCTATAGTAACCAACTATGGTTACCTATGGGAATGTGGTAGGATATTGAAGTGGAGTTGGAAGGATGGTTTCTGATGGATAGAAGTTTGAATATGGATTCTAAGAGTGAGGGGTAATGTGTAGGTGATCTGATCAAGATAGAAAGAATTAATGAAGAAAGGAAATGCTAGAAATAAGAAAAGAATACCTATATGATGTAAAGTGGAAGCCATTTACAAGTTGAATGAAATTAGAAAGAAGAACAGTACTCTAACCTTAAAAATTTATGTGAACATAGTTTTGGGATCTTGGATGTATGTATAAAGAAAACAAGAGAGCCAGGATGCAATTTTTGGGATCCTTATTTATTCTAAAAGCCCTAAATTTATAGCCCAAAGTTGCTAAGTGAGGAGGATGTAAGTTGCTAAGTTGGTCTAGGATAAAGATTTCAATTCAAAGAGATGGTAAGATATAAGGTTTTCATGGGAAAGTTTCCATTTCTCCCATGCTTATCTTGCCTACAACTAAAAGTTTTTATTTTTTAATCTTAGATACTTGACCGTCGATGGTCATGCTAACCATCGATAGTTAGGCTAATCATTGACGGTCATACCCCCAAGCACAAAAGGGTGAAAACAAGTTCTAAGTTAAGGTTTTAAAATATTTATCCAAGGTGTCCTAGGTGTGTTAATTAATGTTAAAGTAGAAGAGGTGTTTTAAGGGTGAGTTAACTAGGTAAATAGCTAACTAAAGTTCAAGATTAGGTTCAAAGTAGTTTGACATCAAAAACTGGTCAAGGGGATGTTTTTGAGTGTCTAGATTTTTCCCCTTTTTGTTGTATGACTTTAGGTCAATAAGCCATAAAACAAAAATGAACTATTGACTGATCGAGGTCTTGTTGCCCTAAGTATAGGAGGAGGGTATTCCCCCTCAAATAAAAATTTGATGAGGCAAAACTAAAATCAAGTCATGGTTTAATATAAGGTATAATGGATGTCACAAGGTTGGTGATAAAAAGGCGTAGGCATTTGAAATTCAAATACGTGCAAAAAAATACAACTAAGTGTGAGAGTCAAAATTATACAAAGACTAAAGTTGCCAATGTTGATAATAATAAGTTCAATCTCTAAGAGAAATGATGAGGTAACTTATCCCTAGCATTAGTCATAGTTGATTGGGTCACAGATATCAAGTCTCCTAGATAAGGTTGGTGTTTGCTCAGTTATCTAGGTTAGGAAGTGCTCTCGAGAAAAAACATAAATGGTTGGGTTGCTTATGAGGTGGTATGAAATGAATGAGTTAAAAATGATAAAATCAGTCAAGGTAGTCAATCATATCTAAATCAAGGTCATTACAAGGCATGTGAATAGGTTGGTTTTAAAAATATCCCAACAATAAGGTAGACATGAGCAAATGGGTTGGATGGGTGGTTGGAAAGGGAGTGGCTGAGTTAACTCCTAATGTGTTAGGCAAGAGGACATTGCCTACATAGTCCCATGGATAGTGGATCTAACATGGAAATTATGCCTAATGTAGTTCTTAATTAGTTTGGGGGAGAGGGTTACTCCCAAAGAGGTGAAGTTATGATGAAATGGGTTGCCCCACTTGAGTGTACCACAAGGTTGGGTTCAAGCTGAAATGGTAGAAAAGGTTGAGAAACGGTGGGAATAGGAGGCCTAACTCTAACCATTAATGATGACATGACCATCATCAATTAAATTAAACCATTGATGGTTAGCTTAACCATCAATGGTTGGGAAAAAACCCTAAAGCTATGGTAAAAAGGGCAAATGAGGAAAGTAAATTGTCATTTAGAAATTGACTTTATCATGTTAGACTATCTGAGCATTTGGTACAAAATGTGTCTGTGATTATTGGAAGCCTACTTAGGTGTTGTGAGTGCATTGGTGATGAGTATTGATAAGGTGATTGAGATGATGTGTGTGGGAGATATATGTAGCCAGGTAGCTGGTCATGGGCTGAGATTTTATCATCATTCATAGAATGAGGTAGGGCCACCTTATATTTTGAAATTTAATCATTTATATAATATTTTGTGATTATTTAGGTAGTTTATGATTGTAAAACATTTTTGTAGAGAGATGCCCTAGGGTTTTTCATTTTAGGGTTTTATGAAAATTTGTAAAAAAAGAAGGAAAAATAAGGATAAAGGTAGGAAAATGCAATTTAGTGTTGTTATAGGAGAGGTAAATGAAGAGAAAGTATAGGAAGTAGGGTATTTTATGGAGTTTAAATGAGGTTAAGAGGTCAAGGCTCACCACCATCGGTCACTGACAGTGATCATCAGTGAAAAAACTTCCCAAAGAGGATCGTCGATGTTTGAGGCATCCATCAAGGATCGATAAAAGGAGGTGTTTGGGTATGAAAAAGTATGTGAAAGAAGTGGGAGTTGAGTAATTGGATATGATTAGATTATAGTATTATTTTATTATAACTAGTTTGAAAGTTGAATGTTTATCTTTTAGAATGTAGGGAAGTTATTTTTTAAATGAAATGGGAAGGGAGTGGGTAATGGGTATGTTTTTTAAGGGTTTGATGTTGAAGTTTTGTTTATTAGGGTTTTAGTGTTGGTAAGGATAATGTAAATATAGATAATGAGGGAAAATTTGTGTAAGGGGTAAATGGTTGGATGTGAAATTTTGTAGATTTTTTGAATATTTATGTGCATGTATAGAGTATATTTAAATGTAGATGGTTTATTATTGGTTAGGGTAGAATAAGGTGTAAAGAATGTTTTAAGGGTATTGGGAAGATTTGTAAAGATAGTTGGTACTCAGCTAGAGATAAGAAGTAGGTGGGTGTTTAAATAACCATTTAGAAAGAGATGAAGGGTAGGATTGAGGTGATAAGAGCAATTACAACTAAGTAGGTGATAGGTGTGTGAAATCTAAGAAGGGTTGAAACTATTATTTTTAATTGTGAGAGGTAGGTGTAGGAAAGGGATAGATGAACTATTGTTAGTAGGTGTACTAATGATTGATAGTCATCATATCTTGGGAAATGTAAATAAGGAAAAGTTGTCACGTTATTTTGGATACGATTATTTTATATGCTCCAAAGTAGATCCAACTATGGGATCGAGTGCCTAAGATTTTTGTAGAGGTGTGAGATGTTATGTCTATAGAGGACTAGTGACATATGGAGGTCATTGGATTTAGAGTGATGCACCATTACCAGTGTCTTCCTAGAGATGTTGTGATGATAGTTACCCTCATTAAGAGATGGGACCCAATGACTAACACATTTTGGTTACCAATCAGAGAGATGAGCATCCTACTAGAGGATGTGAACAAGATCCCCTAATTACCCATTCGAGGGAATGAAATATATCATATAGAGAGCAAGGAGATCAATGAGTGTATAGATATATTATTTGAGGTAGACAGAGTGCATGCATAGTTCCATATAGGTGGATTCAACATCAAGTTATTATACCAATAGGCCCAGGGAGATAGATACTTATTAACAATGATACAAATGGTAATGACTTGTTATGATCTATCAGATTTAGTTAGAGGGAGGTTCCCTTATGCTCTGTACTTATGGAGCTAGTTCATGGGAAGATAATCTTTGGATGGGCCCAGGTTTTACTAGTGTAGATCTATAGAGAGTTATGGGGCTTTAGAGCACATAGGCATTATGGTATTAGTGTGGGTTTTGTACTCCATTATTGGTAATATGAGCACATATAGGTGATGAGACCATTAGGCCTACCTATAGAGGGTTACTTTTCAATGGACTACATAGTCATCTTTTATCGATAAAGGAGAGATGTGGTGATGATATGGGATAGTGGTGGTGCAAGGGATATTGACTAGTTTTGAGATGCCTTAGAGGGCTTAGCATTTGGAGATATAGTTTGAAGGCCATACAGGACATGGCCTATATGGGTTTGGTATAGATATCATACATTAGCCTTATAGAGTTAGATATGGGTGTATAGGAGGTAAGATGGTGAGATGAAGTACATTCCATTTGAGAGAGTGTGAATATAGTTCAGACTCAGGTAGGGGATCCCACCTAATTTTGCACATACAAGAGGGAAGATGTGGAGTTTTTATTTCTAAAGCCACAACCATAGGAGGAGGAGTTGGAACATGAGGAGCTACCCATCAGAGAGAGAGAGAGAGAGATGATGAAAGCATTATAATTAATTATCTTACATGGTTCCAAAGTAGATATGCAGTAGTGGATTTTAGATAAGGTGATAGGGGTCATGGATCTATGGATATTGATCTAGCATAAGGACCAACATAGGGTGATCCTTAGGTAGAAATGGCACTAGCAATGGCCCAGACCTAGATTATATTATTATAGGGGTAGGTGGCCACATAGCAGGCCCAAATTGTTGTTTTATAGGGATAGGTTGCCACCTTGATAGGTGAGAGAGACTAGGCATGGGCCCAAGTTATCATTTTGTAGGGGTAGGTAGCTAATCTATAAGGCTAGATAGGCACATTATAGGGGTAAATTGGTGTGGGTATGGTAGGTGTAGTAGTAGGAGGGTCAGTAGATTTAATGCCATGAGATCATTATCTAGCCACTACATAGGAACTTCATTATTATGCGGTGATGATATTTGATTATTTATCCCATGCCATGAGATTCATTGAGTACAGAGCTAACATGGGTGGTGGGGTCATGCTTGGTACCCTAGGTTAGTGGTTTGCGATAGTGGGTCAGACAAGGGTCCCAAGTAGACCACCACCAGGTACAAGTATAGATGGGGCCAGTGGCAATGGTAGTCTAGGTATAAGCCCATGATGAGATTTTATATTTTTTGATACATACATACATACATACATACATATATATATATATATATATATATATATATATATATATATATAATTCAGATGATTTATATGAGATGATTTAGATGTTTATGGTGATTATGCTTTTATGTTTTATGAGAAGGATTTATTTATGTTTATGATTTGATGAATAGTACTAATGTTAATGAGTGACTTAGATGTTTTTGATGTTATAGATGGTGATTGTTTATGGACTTATAATTAGGATGTTTATTTAGATTGATGTTCTTAGTATAGGCATGTGATGATATATAGTTTAATGTTTTGTTCTAGATGATGTTGTTGATTATATAGGTAGATTTTGATGTGGGGATAATGCTTATGATTTATATGCTTGGATATGGTGACAATTTAAGTAATGTGGGACTGTGATGTTACTCAATGTGAAAGAAAATGGTTTGTATGATTTGTTCATGTGGATTTTATGGTTCATGATATCTTATTTATGATTATGGTCTATTTTAATAATGTTGTGATGTGTATAGATAAGATTTAATGTTTTAATTAAAATATATAAAGTAAGTGTAGGTAACAAACTCAATATAATTAGAGATAATGTCCTTGTGAACCAATATAATTGAGAAAAAGGCATGTTGGGTTCTTTGGCTTGGACCCTATTAAACCCAAGGTGGATTGATCTTAATGAAAATAAACCTTTCATATGCTTTGCATTAGCATGATTTTAGTGAAAAGGTGTCATCATAAATGTAGGGTTCCAAGTGAGCTCATAGTCCCTTGACTTATAGATGGTATACAAGAAAAGGGGATAATGGGTAAATAGAGGGAAAAGGGGTGATGTAAAAACCTGATGTGGATTTACTTACCCTTTTTATAGGTGACCTAAGAACCAAAACATACAAGTCCATGTCTTTAAAAGGTGTAGACTAATTAATGCAGGAAGTCTACAAATATAACTTTTCATGAGAGAACTAATTGCAGCCCTTTTGGGATAGATCTCTTTTGATAGGGTCATTTATTGCTCATATTTATGAAATGGGTGAATTTAATCAATGTGGGAAGCTTAAAATTCTTTAATAGAACTGATTTTAGCTTTTAGGAAGAGATTAGGTTTCACATGTTGGCTTAACCATCCTTTAATGGAGTGGTCTAAGTCTAAATATGAATAAGTGTTTGATAGTTATCTTTTGAGGGAATAGTATATCTATTTTGACTTTATTTGGCATCCATCCTTTGAGGGAGTGGTTTGTACTTAAGGAAATGGACCCAAATAATATTTTATAACCCATGTAGAATTTTTTTGAATGTTGTTTTAGACATAGACAAATCTATTCAAGCTTAGAGGTTGACCTTTATAGGGGTAATATTTTTATCACAAAAGGTGGTAGTGAGGTTTGGAAAGTGGATTTTGGGAAACAAGTAACCATGGGATTCCATCTAGTTAAAGATGAAAAGTATCCATGAGAACCATGTCATGGGCTGAACTATGGTACCCATGTTTAAGATTGGGCTAAAATTTATGATGGATAATCACATGGGTCTGTTGTAATCATATGTCCCCAAGAGGAATATGGTAATAGGGTAAAGGAGGTGAGAATATCATAAACCAAAGGATGACCTTAGTTAAACAAAAAAAATTATTAGATATTCCTTAATAGTAGAAAGGATGCATATGTAAAGCATTAAGAGGCTCAAGTTCTAGTTTGCCTTTGAGAGAGGACAAATGATAAACTCCTGATCTATACTTGTGGGTGATGATATAAGGTCCAAGCCAATTGAAAGAAAATTTACCTTTTTTGCTTTCCTCCATATTTATTACATGTTGATTTTCTTTAAGGATGAAGTCTCCAATATTGAATTCTTAATCTTTCATATGTTTGTCATAAGCATAGGTGATACACTCTTATTAGATGTGACGATGGTTAAGGGTAACAAGGTGATACTCATCAAGAAACTCAAGTCACATGAGGTGTTCTTGAAAATAATCATCCTAAAAAATTATGTCTTGAAAGGATATGCAAAGAGAGGGAATCTGGACTTTGAGATGTAAGACAGCTTTTACACTAAATACTAGGGAAAAAGGTGTAGCATCTATGGAGGTTTAAATGCTAGTGCAATAGGCCCACAAGGTGAGTGAGATGTGTAGGTGTCAATCCTGACCGAAAGCACGTACAACTTTGGTTAGTATCTTGATGAGGGTTTTGTTAGAGGCTTCTACTTGTCTATTTTCCTATGGATGATAAGGTGAGGAATGGCTGAGCTAGATGCTAAAAGCATCATAGAGGGCTTAAAATTTCTTATTTTTTAAGGATTTCTTGTTATCAATGATGATTTTGTGAGGGATACCAAAATGAATAAATTATGTGATGATTGATGAAATTGATATATATTTTTACTTTGATTGAGATAAGGGAAATGGATTCAACCCATTTAGTGATGTAGGCAATAATAGTGATGATGTATTGGTGTCATTGAGATGAACGAGGATTGATTTCTCCAATGATGTCAAGCCCCCACTATGAGAAGGGCCAATAATATTTGGATACCTAAAGTTTATGAGTGGACACATGATGCAAGTTAGCATGTTGTTGTAATTTGACACACTTATTTATATAGTCACAATAGTCCTAATTTATGGTAGGCCAATAATAGCCAAGGCGTAGGATTCTTTTAGCAACAATGAGGACACTAAAATGTCCCCCACAAACACCAACATGATTTTCCTTGATAGTGTGAGAAATCTCATGACTCTACAGACAATAGAGAAGGTCATTTAAGCCATGTTTATAAAGGATTCCTCCTAGTATAGTATAATGAGAGGTACCTTGAATGAAGGATTTCCAATCATTCTTTGAGAGGTCAGGTGGAATGATGCCAAGGTTAAGGTAGTTAAAATTTTGGTCATACCAGACCTCTAAAGGATGCCTCCACACTACAAATGGTAGGAAGGTCTGAACTAATATATGAAGGCCTTACGAAATGATGGATGGTGACAAATAATTTAGATTCAGTTGGTTGAGAGGGAATTTAAGATGCAAGGGAGGCCATTGTATCTATAAATTTGTTAGTAGATCAAGGTACTAGTTGGATCTAGTAATGTTTAAAAGATGTTAAGAGTTTGTCAATGAGAAGCTTATATTTTTTAAAAATATCATTTTTACATTGATAGGACCCATTGACTTATTTGATCATGAGTTGGGAATCATCAAGGATAGAAATGGTTTTGATTCCCAAGGTGAGAGCGATTTGAAGAATGATGACCAAAGCTTCATATTTTGCCATGTTGTTAGTACATTCAAAGTTGAGTTTAAAGCAAAGTGGAAGAGGTTATCCACGGAGATGAATGAGAATTACACCCATACCCCCACCATGTTGGAATTTAGATCCATTAAAAAACATGGTCATTTGGTAAGTGGTTTTTTCTTGAGGAAGAGTCATAATAGACTTATATGGAAAGGTCAACAGAAAGGGTTGGTTATTTGGGAGGGGAGCTTTAGCCAGTTGGTTAGTGATGACCTACCCTTTAATGGATTTTTGTTGATGAAACTCAAGATCAAACTCAGCTAGAAGCATGATCCACTTAGCCATATGCTGATTTTGGTATGGCTTGGAGTGTATATACTTGAGTTGGTCAATGTTGGTAATAATGTATATTTTGTGATTAAGAATGTAATGATAAAGTTTAGAGGTTACAAAGATGAGAGTGAGACAAAAAAAATTAGGATGGGTATACCATGTATCATACTCTAAAAGCATGCAAATGATATAATATATGGCTTTCTCTTTTTTTATTCATCTCGATGAGACAACAATGCACCTAAAGAGTGATAAATGGTGGATATGTAAAGGTAAAAAGGTTGGTCATCCTTAGATGGGATAAGAACTGGTGGAGAAAGTAGGTACTCTTTGAGTGAATCAAAGGCTTATTGACATTCTTTGGTCCATCTAAAGGAGGTGTCTTTCTTTAGGAGATGGTGAAAGGGTTGGCATCTATCTGATAGTTGGGAGATGAAGCGATAGATAGATTGGAGTTTTCCTTGTAGACTAAAAAGTTGTTTAAGGTTTGTTAGAGGAGGAATTTTTAGGATAGCCTTGATCTTGGTAAGAACAATTTCAATTCCACAAATGGAAGTGATAAAGCCAAGTAACCTCCCTGAGAGAACCCCAAACATGCATTTCTTGGGATTGAGCCTAACATGGAATTAGATTAGTTGATCAAACATGATAGAAAGAATAGATAGATGATCCTTGCAGTGTTTGGATTTCCCCAGGATATCATCCACATAATCTTATACAATCTTATGTATAAGATCATGAAAGATATAGGTAATGGCTCATTAATAAGTCGCTCCTACATTTTTAAACTAAAAGGTATGAACCGATAGTATAAGACGCCCCAGGGGGTGATAAAGGAAACTTTATGTTGATCTAAGGGGATGATCAAGATCTGATTATATCCTAAAAATCCATCCATGAGAGATAACATCTCATGGCCCATGGTAAGATCAAGTAGTTGGTCAATGTTGGGTAAAGGAAAGTCCTCATTAGAGCATGCAAGGTTAAGGTCATGAAAATTGATGCAAAGATGAAGTCCCCCAGTGGGTTTGGTGATGGTGATGATGTTAGAGACCCATTTTGGATAATCAATAGGTTAAATAAAGTTGATGGATAGAAGGCATTGAAGTTCTTTTTTGATGAGAAGAGCTATGTGAGGGTGTATTTTATGAAGCTTTTGCCATACCAGCTTAGCCTCAGGATGGGAAATGATGTTATGGATAGCTATATAGGGGTTAATCCTAGGCATATATTGATAATACCATGTAAATGTGATGTTATAGTCTTGAAGGAAGGTGGGATAATCCCATTGCTCATTTGAGTTTAAGGATTGACCAAGTTTAATGATGTAAGTATTTTCCTGAGTTCCCAAGTTAATAATAGTATTTAACTCATTTAACATGGTTTGGTTCTTAGGGGGAAGGGATTTATATGTAAAATAATCCCCCACATCAAGGTAGGTGAGGATGGAAGAATAATCATGGCATTAGATGGTGTGAATAGCAAATGAATCATGATCAATCATCTTGGGATGGATGAGAGCAAAGGTTTTAGTTTAACCACCTTGTTGTTAGGTCAGTGGGCCTAAGATAATGGTATTGATTAAAAAAAATAGATGGGATGATGTTGGAGTCTTTGGATTGGAAAGGTGAATTGGGTGAGGATGAAATCTCTTCCACGGGGGTAGTAATGGGTTTTAGTGAAGTGGGCTCTTTTGGTGGTTTGAACCCGAGCCCAAAGAACTCATGAGATTGTTAAGTTTTGATAATGGGTAATTCATAAGTTCATTTTTTGTAAAGGCCCATACCAAATCTATTCCAAGCACAATGATGAGAATAGATTTTGGCAAAGGTTGGATTGCTTGGATAGGAGAAATCAGAAGTGAAAAGTTGAATATATGGAGTGGTGATAGGAGTGAGGTGTGGTCGATCAAGTCCCCAATAGACAAAATTTGTTTGATTGTTGGAAAGTTAAAAGGGGATGATTGTTCCTATGTTGGGGTCATAATAAGGGTCATTTTAAAGGTTCTCATATTAATATAGAGTGGGAAAAACATCTAAAGCTAAAAGTCAATATTCCTCAAGGGAGAGATGTTGGAAAGTTTTTGACAAGGAATCCTCAATGAGAATCTAGGAAGAAGAGATATATGTATTGGTTGACGCTTTATCATTTTTGATGGTATAAGAATTGTAGGTCATGGTTGGTGGTGTAGTTATGTTAATGGGGTTGGTTGACTGTGTGGGAGATGAATGTGGAAGAAGGACATCATTAGGCCTATAGGTCATGTTGCAAGATGTAAAAGGACTAGGATCAACCTTGATGGTTATAACCTATCCTTCATGTTTGTATTTGACACAATGGTGTAAGTTAGAGGGGATACAACTCATAGATTAGTTACAAGGGCATTCAAGTATAATGTTATATTAGAACTCACCCTCTACAACATAAAATAGCTCAGGAATGGTATGAGGCCCTAAGCATATTTGAAGGATAATAGTCCCCAAGGTAGTGGTCATTATGTCATTAAAATAGCATAGAACCATTATGCTTTCAGACATGATGTTCTTTGGTAAATAAATCTAATCAAAAGCATGTGATGAGATTATGTTGATGCTAGCTCCTCTATCAATCATCACAATTTTGATATGGGTGTGAATAATGTATGTATTGACAAAGAGAGGAGGGTTGAATTCCTTAGAATGGGCTAGAGGTATCTTAGAATCTTGGAAGGTGATGATAGTGGAATGTTGGAGGGTTTCAACTAAGGATACAAGAGGTTAAGGGTGATATGGTTAAACCTCAATGGAGTTTAGAGCGTCTATTAGTTCTTTATGATGATGGGGTAAGGCATTGATCAAGTTGTAAAGGTTAATCTTCACTAGTGCTTAGTAAAGTTACTTCAACACAATTTGTTAAATGAATGTAGAAGAGTTGGTGGGAGGTACAACTAAGATAGATAATATAGGTCTAGGTGAGGGCATAAGTGGCAATGTTGGTATTTGAGCTTGGTTGGAAGGCTGAGAGTCTGAAGGATATGTCCATGGAATGGATGCATGGGATCTTCCTTTACCTCATTATTATGCCTAAAATGGGGTAATCATATGAATTGTATGGATAATAGGATTAATCAAGCTAGGTAATTGCTTCAATTCCTCCCCCTCATTTTGAGATGAAAGTTAGAGAGTAAGTATAGGCAAGGTTAGTGGTTGGATCAGTTGGGTTGATGGTTGGGTTGGCTAGGATGGTAGTTGGATTAGTTGGGCTAGTGAAAGTGATTCATCCAATAATAGATCATCCTCATCATAAAGGCTATGGACAAGGGCTTGGATAACTATTTAGTTCTTCATATCATGTCTTAGTGTCATATGATATGCATAAATCAAATTATCATCAAACCATGAGGTTTTGGTATTATAATGGGTGAATGACTTGATGAGCAACAACTTAATGGAAGATGTTTGAAAAAACCTATGTAAAATAACTACATAAGATTTATTTAGAGGTGTTGGGGGTATGGCAATGCTCATCAAATAAATATGAACCTTCTTAGGTGTAGACTTGACTTTAGAAGGGGTAGGTGGTTAAATAACTTTGGTAGATGGTTTGGGTTAGGTTGGCTTAGCTATGATTGGGTTATAGGTGGATGGTTTTGAAGTAGAGGATGAGGGGTTGATAATAAGTGAGAAATTAGATGGGGATAAACTAGCTAAGAATGATGAAGAAGTTGATGGCTTGGGTGGTGGAAGGGTAGGCATAGAAAAGTGTATTATTTTAATTGAATTGGAATAAGTGACTAGGATGGTAGAAGGGTGGGGTCCCAAAATATATGGTAAATGAGAAGGAGGTGGCATAGATCAAGCTTGAGGATGAGGTTTAGGCAACTTTACCCTTCGATCCATCTTGGTTAGTGGCTTTTTAGGTGGACTAGAGGGGGTTAGGTCCAATTTGATGGGTGAATGGGTGATGCTAGGTGTGGAAGGATACCAATATTTTTGGTTGGTATAACAAGAAAATTATGAGATGATTTGGGTGGAGGTAGGTGATACAGTTCTCTCATGTCTTGGGATAAATAAATGTTTGATGATGGGGTGATAATAGGTTTGAGGGTGGATGCCAACAAGGTTGAGGGTTTAGCTCTTTTTTGGTCTGGGAGCCCTATATGGTGACAAAATGGGGCACTATCTAGGTTAGGTTGTGAGGCAAATTCTAGACTTTACACTAATCGATAAAAGGGCTTGTAAATGGGTTTGGTTCCTTGATCTATTGTTTCAAATGTTAAGCCCTTAGATAAGGAATAATGTAGGGTTCCTTCATCTTTGATTGAGATATAAGGTTCTAGAATCCCTAGTTGGGTAAATGAGGTAATGGTTGCTTGTGGGGTGATAAGGGGAATAGATGGTTCTTTCATCAGAGGTGTAGGTGTGGTCCCAATTTCTTCCTTTGCTAGGGTATCTAAAGAAAAATAAGAGGGTTCTACCATTCCATTTGGTGGGGTAGAAGATGAGGTGGTTAAATACATGACTATTTCCATGAAAGGAGAGTTGGGTAGGGGTATGTTTTGATCAAGCAAAGACACGGGGGCTATAGTTTCTTCTATTTGGGTCTTCAAAGGGATAAGAGGTGAACTTGCTTCTTCCATAGGTGAGTTTGGTGAAGGAGTGATATAAATGTGGGGCTCATCCACCATGGGCTCATTTATGATGATGTTGATTGTGTGTGACTCATGGGATGATGATGGTTTAGAGTTTTTGTTATGGGGTTAGGTTGATGGAGTATGATTAGGAAAATGTTTGTGAAATATATCAAGAGAATGATTAGGAGGTGTGTTGGGGTTGTCAAATAATAATTCACCATTGTTAATCAAGTTTTGGATGAGGATTTTAAAAGTGTTAAACCAATTTATGTCATGTCCAATAACTTTATGGAAAGCACAATGGTCATTTTCATTGTACCACCTAGGCATGGGGAGAGAGGGGTCAAATTGTTGAGGTGGCTTGATAGGTTAGATTTGGATAACATTAGCTTTCAGTAATTTATCTAGCATGGAGGTATAAGATTCTCCTATAGGTGTGATTTTTTTTTTTAATTTTTTTTTGGGGGGGTGGTTTTGATTTTGGTTTGGTGGGTAAGAAGGGTTGGAATGGGTGGTTTTCTATGTTTGGTTAACAAATGGAGGTGGGGCAGATTTCAACACAATCAAGTTTGCAAAAGCTTTGGATTTAGGATTGGATTTGTTAGTTATCTTGGTAGTAGAGGTATCATTGGGTTTGAAATTGGAATTATTATTTCACAATTTTAGTTTACCCTTGTCTATGGCATGGTTTTCAAGTTTGCATGGCATTGTGAACACTTCATCCAATTTTCTAAATGTTTGCACATGAAGGGTGGGAGTAATGTGTTTTTTGCATCCCCTAGAGAAAATCTTGATAAGCTCTATTTGGGGTAGTAAAAAGGATAGTTGGTTAATGAGACCTCACCATCATGAAATGAAGTTGGTAATTGATTCATCATCAAACTCTCTGATAGAATAAAGGTCAGTTATGGAGACCTTAGATATATTCACCAAAAAATGTTCTAAGAAGATTTGGGTGAGTTGGGGGGATGAAAAGATAGAGTGCATAGGAATGGCACTATACCATTCCAAGGTAGGTCTTGATAAAGACATAGGGAAGATTTAGAGGAGGAGGGAGTCATCATATGTGATCAAGTAACAATAATGGTGAAACACCCTAAAATATTGTTGAGGATCCTCCTTACCCTAAAACTTAGAGAATTTGGAGAGTTACCATTGAGGAGGATAAGCATGGATTGGAATAGATGGGTTGATAGGCTCATTACAAATTTGGTCATAGGATAAAATATTATGAGATCCACATATAGAGGATTAAATATGGGTCATCGTGTCCATGAGCATCCTAATCAAGTCATGTTGGGGTTGGGTAACTACATAATTAGGTGGTAATTTCTATTGTTGTTGGGTTTTGACTATGAATTACTATGTGGTAGGAGGTACAAAAGTAGGCACATATTGGTATGTAGTGACTTGAGGTTGGGATAGTGCCTCAATAAGACTGATAAGCTTTAAGGGTTGAGTTGAAGGTATAATCTATCCCTATGAGTTAGGAATATATTGATAGGGTGCTGTGGGGACTTGTTGAGGAACTGATAATGGTTGGTTTAGGGGTACATTTGGGTTAGTTGATGTGGGAAAGGTTTGGGTTGGTAAAACTAAAGTGCTTATGGATTGTTGATGGGTAGTCACCCTAGTGCTAATGGTGGGAAGAGTTTGTGGTATAGATAGTACCAAGTTATGAAAGGGGGTAGAGGTTGGTATATTAGTTGAGCTAGAAGGCATGGTAGAAATGGGTTTGCAAGACACCATGCTGGTAGAAGGGGCATAAGTGACAAGGTGTAAAGTTAAACCAATGTTAGAGATATTAGTTGGGGTAACAAGTGTCTAGGTGGCGGTAGTAGATGAGCCAATGGCAGAGGATGAGGCTTGGATAGTATAAGGTTGGGTTTATGTAACACCACCCTTAAGGTGGTCTGGTATACCATAAGGTGGATCCACTAAAGGGACCAAAGTAGTGAAAGCATAGCAAACTAAGGTATTAAGATAGTGTTTAAGAGACACCTAGTTGTTGTCTAGAAACGTAGCAAAATATACATCACCTTCAAGAACTATGGGATGCCTAGTAGGTGAAGGAGAATGGTGGGGCAAATCATGGGGGGCACTATCAACATCTGAGGTATAATCCATGGATGAGGATGGGGAATATGGTGGTTGGTTGTTTTGATTTCTAACTTTTTATTTGGTTAAGACCATATGAGAAATGGAAAGGGATTTTCAAAACTCACACCTCAAACAAAGAGAAAATAAAGAAAATCTCAAAGTGGACAAAGCATACACTAAAAATGTGATTAATCCTAGGATTCATTTTACATCACTTTTGGATTATGACTTAGAGAGTGTGAAAGGGGAAATTGACTTGTAATTCAAGTACTATAAGAGCTATCTAAGGATGGTTTCAAGTTAAATTTGGGTGATCAAAAGAATTTTCACTAGACTGGGTACATGGTCTAGTACTGGGGGATTGCTCCTCACACTTCACAAACTCAAAGCTGAACCAATCCTCTTAGCCAATAGATACCATTTGTCTAGATTTTATAATCCACTAAAGAATGGAGTGGGTTTTCCCCTTGGTGATGAAATCTAAGTGGGATCACCGATTAGGGTAAGGTGATCTAAAGGGTGATGAAATCCCAATGGGCATTGTCGTAAGTAAGTTTTGATGTTTGTTTTGTGCAAGTGGTTTGGTAGTGTAACATATGCGTACTATGATTAATTCATATTGCATTTAATTAATCTAGGTGAGCTAAGAATTAAGTAGGAAAGATAATGAATGCACTCAATTTTAACCAAAATAAATTTTTGATGTTTTTGCATGCAAACAAGGAACAACTAAAATGCACTTAATGTAGGATGAAAATGCAACCCGTCCCTAAGATGGAAACTTTTTTCTATTTCTTTTTGATTTTTTAGAAAATAAAATAAATGAAATTTCTATTGTTTGGAATTTATAAATAACATAAATACAAGAACATGGATTTTCACTAATGTAAATATAAGCCTAAAAACAAATAAGAACCCAGAAGGTGTCCCACCGGATGTGCCAAAATGTTTCCTACTATTTCTTATTATATTTATAACTTTCAAAAAAAAGAGAGAAATAATAGATGAGGGGTATGTACCTAGTTAAATAAAAATTCTTGTCGATGACTAGACAAAGTGGGGGATCCTTTTAGGCAAGGACTACCTGTAATAAGACCACACTAAACCAACTTGTTTGTTAGATGAGTATGAAGGTTGGACTACCTAGCAATGCGCTAGATCCAAAAATTGAAATCTCCCTTGGATGGCTATCAATTGAGTCCCCTAATGATAAAAATATTCTAACAATAGAAATGAAAGATGATAAATTAATAAGAACATAAATATTTATGCAATAAATAAGTAATGTACCTATTTAATATGATAGAAAAATATAGCATGAGAGGTCAATACCATGCTAAAGTGGGTCAAGGTCAGGTTTAGAGAATTTGAATAGGATCTGCAAATAGTTTAGAAGCAAAAAGAGGGCCTGGTAGGTTGTGAGGAGGTCAAAAATAACAAGTTGTTATTTGGCCTATGAGTTGACCAACAATGCTTAAGCTAACTAACAACGGTTGGTCTAACCATCGATGGTTAAGTGATTGGTGATAATTTCTATAACCATTGATAGTTATAGTGACTAGATACAATTACCTATGGGAATGCCGTAGGATATTAAAGTAGAGTTGGAGGGAGGGTGTTTGATAGACATAAGTTTGAATATGGATTCTGAGAGTGAGAGGTAATGTGTAGGTGATCTGATCAAGACAAAAAGATTTGATGAAGAAAGGACATGCTAGAAACAAGAAAAGAATACCTATATGATGCAAACTGGAAGCCAGTAACAAGCTAAATGAAATTAGACAACATAATAGTACTCTAGCCTTCAAAAGTTATGCAGATAGAGTTTAAAGATCTTGGATGTTTTCACAAAGAAAACAAGAGAACCAGGATATAATTATTAGGATCCTTATTTCTTCCAAGATCCCTCAATTTATAGCCCAATGTTGCTAAGTGAGGAAGAAGGAAGTTGCTAAGTTGGTCTGGGATAAATATGCCACTTCAAAGAGATGGTAAGCTGTAAGGTTTACATGTGAAAGTTTCTATTTTGCCCATGATTATCTTGCCTATAGCTAGAAGTTCTTATTTTGTAAGCTAAAATACCTAACTATCGACAATGAGGCTAACTATTGATGGTTAGGCTGACCATCGATGGTCGTACCCCCAAGCACAAAAGGGTGAAAACAAGTTCTAATTTAAGGTTTTAAAATGTTTAGCCAAGATGTCCTTGGTGTGTTAATGAATTTTAAAGTATAAGAGGAGTTTTAAGGGTGAGTTAACTATGTAAATAGCTAACTAAAGGTTGAGAATATGTTCAAGGTAGTTTGACATCAAAAATTGGTCAAGGGGATGTTTTCGAGTGTCTACAAGAAATAACAGTCTTGGTCTCTTTGTTTATATTTATTAACTTGTGACCATTGGAAGGTCCTCTCTAAGTAGTTATAGTGGTTATAGACATATAAAAGGTTTGATTTTCAAAGGGGATCAAGTTGTTTCATGTTTTGAAGGAGAAAAGCATTGAAGGAATAAATTAAAAAAGAGCTTTTTTGAAGATTTGTTGACAGAAACCCTTGTTCTTGTTGTTTCAATTATTTTGATTAAATTTAAGAAGTGAGAAATAGAGATAGAAAGTTTGGGGATTAGTGATTATATGTTCTTAGATTGGTGTGTATCATATCCAGATGAAGTTGGGAACTCTTCTTTGGCTAGGGAGAACCCCCTGCAAGTAAGAACACACTACCATAAAATATTTGTTAGTAGGTTGGTGAGTGGACTGCCAAGCAACTTACTTATTCTAAGAAGTGACAAAATTCTTGGGGGATGATAGTCCACTATTAAATACAAAGAGTTAAAAATGAAATGACAAAGTAAATTAAAGAGAGAGAGAGAGAGAGAGAGTTGTATGTACCTTTTCTGTAACCTATGTGTAGCAGTCAATATCACAAAGCAAGCAAAATACAATTTTGGTTTTTCTAGAGGGTTGTTCGGGCTAATTCAGGGTGATTTGGGTAAAAGGGTAGTCACTGACATCGGTAGGGTAACCAATGTCAGTAGTGGCAATCTGACCAATGTTAGTAGGATAACTGATGTCGATAGGGGAAATGGAGTCAAAAATTCACAAAAGGCTTTCTTGTGTGTAGGGAAGGATATTTGATAGGTTAATGGGGTTGGAAAACAATCGTATAAGGGTTTAAAGAGATGGTAAGAAGTCTAGGTGAAGAGTTTGGTTTGGTTAAGGTAGAGGTATAGAGATGAAGGAGTTTTTCAACTCCTCTTTAGGGATGGATGAGACCTGTGTAAATGCTAATCATAAATAATTAGAATTCATAAAATACAAGGATGCTTAAATGATATAAGTACCTGAAGAAATACTCTTGATGAAGCTTTGTTAAGGTGACTGATCGAATGGAGACAAGTGTGTGCCACTTGTTCATCGTAGTTTGAGCTCTTTGCACAATGGATCAATTATGGTTCATGATGTGACTGGTACAAAGAAGATGTGAACCTAGTTACAGTGGATAATCACCAAAATCTTGTTAAGAGTTCTTTGAATCTCTTGAGTGAGTTTTTGCTTGAGAGAGATAATGTTTGTGGGGGGTCCAAAATGGGTTTAGAATGTCACTTAATTAATCAATGTTCGTGATCCCATCGATGTCGGTCTCAGGTTGATTGATGTTGATTGAGGGTTGATTGATGTTGGTGGCATAAGAATAGGTCAAAAGGGCTATTTTGGCTTCTTTCTTCTGATTCTTCATGCCAAGTGTGATACCCATTAAGAAATGGTCAATATCCAAGGTTGGGTATAGGGTAATTGGTTATAAATTGGTTTATAGGGTAAAAATTAGTTATTTGTGGGAGATCAAGTCTAATGGTGACTCACAGGGGGAGAATTGGTCTTGGGACAAGGTGGCTAGGCAAGGTGACATAGGGAATATTCAATTAATATTAATTAATTAAATATGTGGGGTAAAGGCATGGGTTAGGAAGACTTGTTATAAAGGGGGTCTAAGGGGGGTTTTGACACAACACATTCTGCACTTGTGTAATGTAATTTTAGTGTCTACATTTTCCCCTTTTTGTCTTCATAAGTTGTGTCAACAAGTTACAAGACAAAAATGAAATTTGAGTGGTTTAGGCATGGGGTGTGATATCCTACCCCTCAAAATGAGAACTGATTGGGAAAACCCCAAAATTGGTGACCAATTTGATAAGGATTAAATGAGATTGGTTAGTTTTGGGTTAGTAGTGAAGAGATGACATCATGGTCATAAAGTACTAAAAAGTTGTGTTGACAAGTTGAAAATAGGTGTGGTCATGGAAGATTTTGGTTAAAGATACCAAGGCACAACTTATTAGTGATGGCTAAGAAGTTAGGATCAACCAAAACTATAGCTCTAATGGTTAAATGTGTTCTAGGTATCTAAGGTAGGAAGTGCCCCTAAAAACACAATAGGTCATAGGTGATAGGATCAATTAGTGGTGATCCAAATCACCTGATAGTCATACATGTAAGGTATTGTCAATATGTACTAGATAGAATGAATGATCAAGACACCAAACTTAAATGTAATGAGTGGGTGCATAATGAAACATGTGTTTGGGTAATAGTTGACATGAGCAGAGATGAAAATGATCCCCATGGTCAAGTTTGTAAAGGTAGGGTGTGTGTAAGGTTGCCCTATAATGAAGAAGGGACTATAAAAAGTGATGTGTAAGCATTAAA